>JADLZN010004862.1:0-301136 GCA_018155175.1 Sinocyclocheilus anophthalmus
TGAACATTACATGATCGTTTATTGGAAAAAGGTCCGGGGCCACTCACGTCAACCAGGACAAGACAAGGATCTCAATGACCAAACTGATGCCCTTGCCAAAGCAGGTGCATTAGAGTCTTGGACATGTCCTGCCCTCCCATCCACCCCATCAGTGGCTGCTATAACCTGCCGCCAGCACGCCTCTGGCGTGCATACCCCCGCCTCCTCCCACATCGAACTCTCACCGCAATTCGCCCCTGAGGATCTCCTCACCCTCCAAGCTTCAGATCCGACACTGCAAACTATTGCAACCCACCTGTCAAACCCATTAACTCATCCCATTCCAACCTCCGACCTAGCCACTTCCTATGACCTCATGCTGCATCTCAAAGACGGCGTCCTCACGTATGTCCCTGAGCCCCTCACTGCGCCAAAGCTCGTAGTCCCTCATGGCCAAAGGGGGATAATGCTGACGCACGCCCACGATTCACCATGCCCTGGACACCATGGCCAGGCCCCCTCCGAAATGCTCAGCATTATCAACTGCCTGCTTCTCAAGATACTTTGCCTTTCCACGCGGCAAACCCAAACCACCGAGCACCACTGCAACGAAAGGAATGACCTTCCCATGGTTGGACCTCCTAATAGATTGGGTGGGACCCCTACCACGGTCAACAAGGGGTAACAAATACTTCCTCAACGTGGTTTGCGAATTCACAAAGTGGGTAGAGTGTCTCCCAGCTCCCAACGATACAGCAGAAACGACAGCCTGCCTTTTGATGAACCATATCTTCTCAAGGTTCGGACTGCCTTTATGGGTCAACTCTGACCGAGGAACCCACTACACCTCCGAAGTCATGCAAGAAGTGTGGAAAATCTTGGGTATACAGGCCAAGCTCCATATAAACCATCACCTAATTTCCTCAGGTCAAGTGGAACGAGACAACAGGACCGTGGTCAGCATGCTGAAGAAGTACGTGACCGCCAATCAAAAGGATTGGGATATTAAGCTTGTTCAAGTGTGGGCTTTTTTAGTGCAGAGTACCAACACTATATTCAAAACACACTTCGCCGAATCCTTGCCTTATCACGATAACCAGCCTTACCTTTCGCCCTAAACCTGAGAAATGTGTCCTCCCAAAAACATTCATACCTCTGCCTGAAGTAAACCCTTCAGCCTGGTGATAATAACCGATGGCAGCTGCCTCCTAGCATCCGTTAGACCCGACCTAGCTGCCCGCCGAAAACAGCCGCTACACCACGTCCCCAAATCTGAGCAACGCAAGCCGAGATTTTGTTGAAACCAATGGCTAGTTGACACCCCAGCGCGTACAGCTACCCTCACTTACGATCGACACAACATTGCCACGTGCATTATCCTGCCCAACCAGACTTTAGGAATGCCCCTAAGGGTTCGATCCTCCAATATTGACGATTTAGCATTGTATCACATTACCGACGACGAGTATCAGGCCGAACTCGAAATCTCACCCTCCTTCAAACAGCATTCCTTCGTCCTCGATCCAGAACTGGAAGAAAGAATCAAGGAGGAAGGAACGCAACTTATTGATTTGACTCCGGTTGATACACTTTTAGAAGCTATCGCGATCGAGCCGAATCTATCCGGCCCGCTGTCGGACGACTCTTGGTCTGCCTCTGACACAGCGCTTTGCGTTTCTACTATGGTAGAATATGTTGTGACTCTGACACTTGCCTTCCTCCTCCACAAGCGAGTGAATGCCGTTCAAGAGTCTTTCAACAAATGCCCGTACCCCGCGCATGTTCCATCGTGATAAAACTGACCAACGAACCGGAACCGTGAACCACAGAGAAGCTCAACAAACCGATTGAAGATTACAGGCCCTATTACCCCTCGTCGAACCGCTGACAATTAGAGGCATCTAAATGACTCACAATGATACAGTTCCTAGACATAGATGCAAAAACCCCTACTTCGCTCAGTTTCTAAACCTGATCATTCACATTACCCAAGGCCCGCACCAGGATTCAGTCATTGATCGGAGATTTGTTTGTGTCTGTGTTGTGTCTTTCTCATCTGCTCATTGTTCAGTGCCCGCCTCAGTCGTCACATGGTAACCTCAGGCCGCGCAAAGGTGGATATTTGTAGGGATTTTCTTAATATGAACAGACACTGATATCAGCATTCACAAAGTTTGCTAGATCACCCAGCACATGAATCCCATATTTTCGGGTGGTTTCCTGTCAGTATGGTAAACTCATCTAATCATGAGATCGAAACTAATTCGATCATGAGACGACAAAGCTTTCTTGGTATCAAGGACTGAAAGAGTTCATTCACAACCTATAGAAAACCCATGTCTTGGGACCCACCAATGGATGGAGCCATTGTGTCCAGAACAGGAAAAGAATTAAATAATGCCCTCAGGCAAGCACAGGATATACAGCGTGACGCCACATGACTATCCCATGTTTAACCACCTGCTTCCTGCATGACCGAAACCCTTACTTTCTTGTGTCACAGACAAAGAAACAGAACATTGCATTACTATTTTAAAAGACAAATCGTTTAAAACTCATAAGTAGTGAAAATGTATACACTGTATGTGTTATGCCGTATATATATATACTTGATGTGTTTATTGAAACCATGATATCTTAATCTTGGCCTTATAACTTTTCTTTTAGTGATTATGATTACTGTGCATGCAAAATACCTGTTATTTAAGCTTGAATGAGAGCTTGTCTTATTCACCGAACATTGGTGCTCGTGAAAAGTTTATATTTTGTATCATTCTCTGGTGATAATACTGTTATCAGAAGAGATTTAAAACTTGCAGAAATACTCTCCACAAACAGCATGCAACCATGCCACCATCTGATTGGACAATTGGACCTGTGGGCTGGACAAAGTCATCCCTGCTTAAATGGACCACAAATGCCCGCTGGCGCAGTCTTAAGCTTTGGCTCGCACTCTCACTCAAAAGACCGTTGGCTTTTTCCACCTTGGTGAGCGCAGATAAAGCCCCCACGCCATCGCCCCAAAAAAAAACCAACAAAAACCGCAGTAGCAAGACTCTAAGAACTCAGACATTTCATGAGACTATCGCGATCTTCAGAAGAAGTTGAAAGGCTTCTCAACTCAGGTGGGAAAAAGGGAAGAAAATTGCTTTAGCAGACTGCTGAAAGCCTCTTCGTAACCGGCAACCCAACTACTCCAAAAGGGTTCCCCAAAAGAACGTCTTCAAACTCCTCCGTCGTAAAGCACAGCAATCACGAAGGAATTTTCCCTCAACAGACCTCCCAGGAAGCCGCCGCCGGGATCATCGAATGAACTGCCGTCAGCGTTCCAGCTCTAACTAAACAGAACGCAAGTAAGCAACAAGCTCCTATCTGCCTGAAATCGGTGTTGAATGGGTATTGAGTTAACACAGTAAAGAAAACAATCGTGCTTTGTTGTTCTCCTAGTCGAATTTAAAAACCCCTCGTTAACTAGTTCGTGACTTTGGGAACTTCATGCAAGCTCCGTTAACTAATTTTCCTGAACCTTTTGTGTGTATGTGTTTGTTTTAGCTTAGTTTAATGTAATCTATATTAGCCAATAAATTCTTGTTTTCATTTATAAAGAATCATTGTCTGGTGTCATATAATTTCAAGGTTAAAACTATGCCAAAAAGATCCTTGCTTGCTACTTAGCTCGTAGCTTACTTATAATAATTACCTCTGTTAAGAGATTACAAATAATCATAACTGTATTTCACCCGTGGCCAGGGAGAATACAAAATTTACATATTCAATTGGTAATATACACTGACATCAACTTCTCGCTGGCCGAGTAGCTGATAAAAGTATAAACTATTGAAAGTCAAAGTCAGTTTTGATCAGGTGGACCTTGAATTCTCAGATCGAGTTCTTTTAAAACCTGAGCTAGAAATAAACCTGAATGAATTAATAATGATTAATTCCCTTACAACTAAGTAAAATTATTACACTGTGTATGATCTTCTTTAGCACAACATGTACTGTATCTTGTTGATGGCTTTCAAGATACTCTACGCCTCTCATAAACTTATGTGATGTTCCATATCCTTTTAGCTGGAATTAAATCCATATACTATATTTTCAGGGCACAGACTTTAAGCCTGTGTAATTGACTTTACAAAATCCATCTTTTAAATGTATTTACAGTTCTGAGGAGTCACAGCATAATAATCCATATCATGTATTTTAGAAATATGTTCATGTTCCCCCATATTTCTTCAATCTTCTTTCGGTCCAATTCTGTTTCAATCTAGTCCTGATCTGAAGTGTCGTTTAGATTGGATTAAATCATGTTCCATGCTTCAATCATGTCAATCTACAGGACTTCTGCTGATTTCATATATGGTTGTTTGCTTTGTTCAATAACATATTTTTGTTTTGACTCTGCTGCCAAAAGTCTAAGTGCTCATAACAGGCCAAAGATATTTTAGCGTGTTCTCACACACAATAAAGTCCCCCTCCAAAAAAGAATAAAATAAAATACATGAAAATTGTTGGAATGAAGTTGTATTGTTTTATGCGTTCACCGATTTTGTAAGTCAAGAAAGAAAAAAAAAGATGTCTTGATCTTTAGGTAACTGAATGAATTTGACCCACAATTACACTAAACCTTTAAAATCACACGAGTTTTGTGTTTACAATTTATCATATATTTTCATAATTAGGAATATGTGTGAAAAAGCACCGGCACATAAACAGATAATACAATTATTTAGCACAGATGATATCATTCAGTCCCCAATATCGTCTTCAAAATATGGAGATGAAAAAACACACTTTTAATGATCTACTTTTGAATTAGACTTGAAATCGGTTACACATGAGTATCATCCGCTGTTGTTGTTTATTGTGATTTTAGACAACAGTCAACAGTGATTTTGTTTTTGTAAAGCCACAAACCGACAGACTAGGTTTATAGTTCATACATACTGTACATTATTAATTGCATCTCTTATATTTAGCATCATTTAATCATTCAGTTCCTGAACTAATCGCAAACGTGGCTAACATTTCATTCAAACGTCTGTTTCTTGATCTGACCAGAGTGAAGAATCACAACAGCTCTCCTACTCTTCCAATCTGCCGTGTTTGTTCACTCCCACATCGGGAACATTATGAGGAGGTCAGTATGATTCGGAGAGGACGTCCTTACAGGCTTTGACTCTCCACTGTTCTGACATTAAGCTTATAAGAGTGCGACATATTGAAAAGGGGCTCAAGAAAACACGAACATTTTCATTGGACAGATTATACACAGAGTAGACAGATGTTTACAGGGCTTCGTAATATTTAAAAAAATATATAAATAAACAGCCCAACACATGGTGTGTGGTAATGGGGGATTTTCCTGAAGGGCCCTGAGGCTGTCGCTGAAAAGGAGATTAGATTGCAGGAGAGGAGAGGCCTCATCAGCAGGTTTACGTGTATGATAATCAAGTGAAAATATATGAGACTCTCATAGACTTTCTGAATTATGCATAATCAGATAAGGTGTATCTTGGGGCAGCATTACTTCTGCAGCATATGGTGCAGTGAGCTTTAGTATATTCCCTGTGGAAGCTTGGTATTAAGAACAATGTGCAGTGCTTCATTTAAACAGTCCTGCTTAAGCTCTCGTCTGTGTAGACTTGCACTTCCCTCCTCCTTACATAAAAATGTTTATTTAGGTTAACTTTCCCTTATTCACAGAATGGGCTTTTAAATAGAGGGGTGTATTCAGCTCTGGTAGATTACATTCTCTTCAGAATGTATGTCTACTTTAAAACCTGCTGTAATATGGCGTTGCGATGCCCTTTCTTTTTGCAGCATGATATATAGTTCCAATCACAACTCAAAATTTTACATTAAAGCAATATTTCAGCTTCAGTACAAGTCAAGCTCAATTGAGAGTATTTGTGGCATAATCATAATTACCACAAAATTACCATTATTTACTTTTTCTTTCTTTCTTTCTTTATTTATTTTACAAATATCAGTTACAGTGAGGCAATGTAAACAATGTGTGTTAACATGATTTTAAGTATTAGAGTGTCTGTGTAAAGGTAGTACACTTTTTAAATTTTACGCAACTTTTTTGCCATGGAAATGTAAACCCAATAACCCTAAAGCAACTGTACAAATTATTATTCAAGTTTATAGATATATAACTTCTATTTAACGCTGACCTCATACATCATGCTCCCGGAACTGCTTCTGTGTACAACTGTTGGCGCAAGCTAGATTCAAGTGATTATTACATTTTGAATATAGATATTTTTCTTACAAAAAAACGCATCGATTCGCTACAGAAGTCCTTTGTTCACCCCCCCCACCCCACTCCACCCCCACCCCCCCCCATTTGAGCATGTGAGACCTTTTTTTTATGGATGGGCCGTTTTTATGTAAACCTTTTGGACTGAAGCAAGCAACACCGCTGACTGCAATGATAGAACTGAAAGATTCAAAGGCAAAGTTGTTATATAAACTTCCGACTGGATCGTCTGAAGAAGAAAGTCATATTCACTAGGAGGCCCCCTCCTCCCTCTTTCCCTTTCCTTCCCCCCTCCTTCTTCCCCCATTCTTTCTCTTTGGGGGGTGAGTAAAACGCAGCCTAATTTTAATTTTTAACTTGCATTAAGACAAAGTGGCACAGTAATTTGTATGTGAACAACAAAAGATTGCATGTTACTATAGTACTGTCAGTCACATCAGACCAAGTCTCAACAGTTGTGATAAACACTCATTTTGAGAGTTAATATGAATATTGACAATACAAACTGTCGACTGACTGGGGATTAGCATTGCTAAAATAAGTCCATTCTTTCTGAAAATCCCAAAACAGTAAACTATAAACAAAGGGCAAAGCAAACAGTAAGTTTATCAGCAGCTTTAATGATAGATGTAGCTCATTTCTGCTTTATGTGGGGGCCAGCAAGTCAGGCACATTTCATTTGTAACCATAATGACATAAACATCAATCTGTCTCAACTGCTGCTTAAACGACTGTGTAACCTTTACAGCCCTGTTAAAGAAAGATATATAACTTCTATAAAAGAAAGACCTTCTATAATAACATAAATCGCATAACTTTTCTTTAGCTGCCTTGCCATCGCTTTTATGTCGGTCAAAGGTATAAGCGCACATCCTCAGGAAAAAGAAGCTACCGGCATTCTGAAGAGAGGCATTAAAGTAATCAGTGAAATTTTAACAGATTCCAAAATTGCCGTGAACAACAACAGATTGAGACCCATAAAAGCTGTATAAAGCCTTTACAACCTACTGACATTCTGGCATAATGGAAATATTTTACAATGCTTCCCCTTTATGGACCTCCATCCGCTATAAATTATATTATGCAAAAAACATCATCATCAGGGACGGCATTAACAGTATTCGCTTAACAGGTTCGGTGAAAATTAAAAACGGGTTAGTTTGCATGTAGCCTGGAACAAAATTCAATTTGCCACCATATTTAATGCTACATTTTTTATTATCTTGCGAGCATATGCTGAAATAGCTACAGATGATGGAGCTAGCTGCTGGGCACAGTGATCATCATGACTTTTCATCTATATTTGAATAATAGAATTGGACAAATAGTTTGTGACCTTAGTCAAGGGCTTTGCTAGCAGTGAGGAAAAAACTAGCAGCAAACTGCAAACAGCGTTCGCCCGACAGCACTGAGCTGTGAATATGCAAAGCTCTCTTGTTCTTTGTGCAGGCTTTCAAAACAAAAACAGGAAATTGTTTGGAAACCTTTTGCCTCGTAGGGGCATCACTGGGCAGTGTCACAGACTGCTTAGGTTTGCAAAAATGTGTGATGCCTCTGTTTTAGTGGAGCATATGCCAAAATCTGCAAAATATGCAGAACGGTATTGTTTTTAGTGTCCTTTTATGGTGATGTCATTGAGGACACGCAAAAAAACAAACAGCAGTGCAAAACAGAATCATCTGTGACTCATAGTCCAGATGACTTTGATATAGCCTAATACTAAAAGATATTACAACAATGCCAAGTGGATGGAAACATAAAAAGAAAAAAAATCTATGAAAAAAATAAATAGGCAATTGCATGGACTGTACATTTTCACTTTCTTTCTTTTTTGCAATACTCTCCAAAATAGCGCCATGGTGAGGCGGAGGAGACAAATTGTTGAATAAAGTCGTTATTTTTGTTTTCTTTGTACACAAAAAGTATTCTCATAGCTTCATAAAATTATGGTTGAACAACTGATGTCACATGGATTATTTTAATGATGTCCTTACTACCTTTCTGGCCTTGATCGTGGTAGTATCCTTGCTGTCTATGGAAGGATCAGAGAGCTCTCGGAATTCATTAAAAATTTCTTAATTTGTGTTCCGAAGATGAACGAAGGTTTGTTTGGAATGACATGAGGGTGAATAATTAATGACAGAATTTTCATTTTAGGGTAATTGTCAGACTGCAGTTGGATTGATTACTTTGGGATTATTGTGATTTTTTTATCAGCTCTTTGGACTCTCATTCTGACGGCACCCATTCACTGCAGATGATCCACTGGTGAGCAAGAGGTAATGCTAAATTTATCCAAATTTGTTAAGATGAAGTAACAATCTCATCTAAATCTTGGATGTTTTGAGGTTGAGTAAATTTTCTGCAATTTTTCATTTCACACAGAATTTATTTAGACCCTGCAATGGACGAGACATGACATCACACTCAGTGGTGCCTTTTTAAAAAGCAAAAATTCAACATATAATAAATTATTATTATTATTACAGCTAAGAGGTCAGTTGTGACATATCAGTCTTCTATTGGTCACACATCTTCATCAAACCTGAACTTCAGAATGCAGTGAAATGCGAAACTTTTTCACATGAGCTTGCATTTTCAGTCGTCCATACTTGAATGTGTATGAATGGAAATCAATACGATCAGTACGAAAAGTGTACAGTGTGACTGACTCTCTTAAATGAGAGGACGTGCCAACAAAAGACAGGTGGAAATGGAGGTGGGACTAGCGAGGGTTCATATGGACACTGAGGCGGTATTGACGGATTTATTCCATGCACTGTCAGGGCAGGATGATTGGACATAATTACAGAAGGATCAGCATGATCGGCTGTCACTGATTTTGCTGACATCTGTCTGTGGCCTGCAAACGCATAATGACCAAAGCTTGAATCACCAAACAGATTTATTTTACAACAAGAAGAGCACAACAAATCTTATTTTAGAAGGGGCTTGGAACGAGGCTCAGACTTTGTGGAAAGCATGAGTGGGTCTAGAAATGACACTGGGAACAGTATCCATTTCTAATTAGTTTCTGTAAAAGATGAAATAGTCCACATGACCAGTTAAGTTCTATAATGTGGTTGACCTATCAGGATGATTCATGTAATAGGGCTAGTCTGATGCAGTTGTCAATAAGACCCTTTATAACATGAGCTGTCATAAGCTGTTTGTTTGGACATGGTATCCTTTACTAAAACTAATATCAATGAGGTCTCACAAGAAGGATTATTTACTTCAGGATATAACTGCATAGCTCGTAACAGCCAGTTTGGGATTAAGAAAATTTATTTCAGCTTGCAGCAGTGGACATCTTGTATACAATTACCGATAAATCAAACTAGAAGTTAAAAAAAAAAAACTCAATACATAACGCTGGAATACTTTGATTCGACCTTCATCTGAAGAGGCTCAGCTATTATCTCTTAGCTAAATCCTTTCTTCATTTCATCTTGGAGATCTGAACAAAATGCTTAAACATATGGCCCTAAATTACTGGCAATAACATGGTAACATAAATCTTGTAGATTAACACACCAGCTTGCATAATTTTTCTTTTTTCTTCCTTTTCTTTTCAAGCTGTCTTCATACATGATTAAATGTCAGCTTTTCACTATCCTGTGTTCAAGGAAAGTCTTTAGTCCCTTGGGAATTTCCTCTAATGAAGCTCAAACTTATGAAATTAATAGAAATCTGCCCCTTTGATACTACATGTACTCTGTTAAATTAGACTGAAGATTACAATATGACAACCACTTGATAATCTGCATTCTTTGTATTGTTTCATACTGCAGAATAGACTACATAGTGAAGGCTCATTTACTAATAGCTAAAGATGAGAAGCTAACTGTCACATGCTTGTTTTGAAGTTTATTCTTTGTCCCACTGATGTTAGTGTGAATGATCTCCACTTTCAATTTACCATCAGAAGTGTTTATGACAGATCAGATATCAGCTTGCAACTGCATTTCAGTCCAGTTATTTTTGTTTTAATGTATCTGTGAGTCAATTAATTGTGTCGTAAAAGGCCACCGTAAACTGTGTGCTGAAGTTAATGAGTCTGACATTATCACATCATTACACCAGCTGGCATAATGGAGCATGTGTTGTTTGTCATAATATGCCATGCCATGCAGCAGTTATTGGCTGTTTACATTAGCAACTTTCTCAAGAACTTCAGAACCGTGAATTTGAATTTCTCTGAAAGTCTTCATGAGTCAGATTTTGTGCCAGGTCTAGTGCCGGATGATATTTTGAGATCTGTAACCATGATTTTGATACTTACCTGAAATGTTACATCTTGATCTTGAGCTTCAGGAATGTAATTGAGATATTTGATCTGTATTAAATGTAGATGCATGGTAGTCCTTTGGAATATCACTGATAACTACAGCTCACATAGCCAAACTGTCCAGTTCAGACGTGAAATTCCTAGAGTAAATATTAACAAAAATACAAATTCACCAATACAGCTTGTGCACCCATTTTTTTCTCATAAGTCAAAGTGTATCCTTCTATACTCAGTCAACTCCACTCACCATCAGTCTTGCAGCAGAGCACAGCTACACCCAGCACGCAGCACCACCCCACACCATCTCAAGGTCACTTCCTCCTTCAGCTTTGAAGGATGATGGGCAAACCCAGAGTCTGCCTCAGTCTGGCCTCTTTCCCTTGAAAGATGGTAGGAGAGAGCGAGGCGAACCCCTGCCGCTCAATAACTGGTACCAAATGTTGCCTTCTAACAAAGGTGTTGACCCTTGAGCAGGCAAAGTCCCAGGGCACCTCACTGCAGAGCTGGAGGACAGGCAGACAGCTGTCTTCTGTCAGCCAGCTCCAGCTGAAGATCCCCCACCTTCCAGCCAACAGTGAGGAAACTTTCAGAAAAAAGCGGGGTTTTGACTACGTTCGAGACCAAGGCAAACTTTTAAGAACACACTGAAGAGTTTCAAACCCCTCATCCTTTTTTTGTTTTGTTTAATGTATTAGTGATTACAGTATGTTTCTTTAGAGGTTTTGTTTATCTTATGGTTATTTTGTTCTGTTTCTTCATGTCATTCCAGACAGACTGGATGATGAAGAGATCAGATCTCTGTGTGGAGCACTGACTGTTGTCAAACAATAATCTCACTGGATTATTACAATTAATAGCAAAATTTATGTTTGGACATGTAAACTGGTTATTATGGTTATTTGTACATGTGTCTGGTTTGGATAAAATGAAGAAACTATTCTCTAAAAGCTAGATATCAGAAGCAGTTACTTTAAAGGTGACATATCATGAAAATCTGACTTTTCCAGGTTTTAAGTGCTATAATCAGGTTCCCAGTGCATCTACCAACCAAGGAAACATGAAAAAGATTAATCCAGTAACTTTTTTTTGGTAAGCCTTTTTCTGAAAGCGTCTGAGAAAATGAGTGCGTCTGATTTCTCTCCCTTGATGACGTGGGGATCTCATAATAATATTACCGCCCCTTAATCTGTACGTTTTTCAAGAGACAACGGTGTACCAGTTCTAATGCCATGGCGAAAGTATGAGCAAAGCATCCTAACTGTTCTGTCTTTAGCTGCACATACGAGCACAGAACACTATTTACAGATCCAGCCTCAGAGGAGACAAGAGAGCAGAGGATTTATTGATTTATTTACTGTATATTGCTAGTGCAACACAGATCTAAAATAAACTGGAATAAAATAAACCAGCTGTTTACCTTCACAGACATAACTGACTGTTGTTTTTGTAACTCATGTGTGTTTTAAAAGTAAACTTGTATGTGAATGAGAACTTAGATTAGTACTCACATGAGGTGTGGTGGCCACTTTCTGTCTATGTGCTTTGGATGTGTGCTCTCAGAAAATCGTTTATCTGAAGTTTAAACTCATATGGTTCAAAACGCATGATTTCAGCACATAAACATGATAATCAGAACCAAAACAAATGCTTTTTAGCGGGTACGAGCTTTAATGGCTCAGCTCTATTCTGGAAAAGGGGGCGGGGAGCAGCAGCTCATTTGCATTTAAAGAGTCAGGCCCCGGAAAAACAGTGTGTTTCTGCTTCCACTCAAAATAGGCATTTTCAAAATGATATAATAAATGATCTGTGGAGTATTTTGTGCTGAAACTTCACAGACACATTCTGGGGACACCAGAGACTTATATTACATATTGTAAAAAGGGGAATAATATGTCTCCTTTAAGATGTTAAAAAAGGTGTCAAAAGGGTGTTTTCGCCATAGAAGAACCATTTTGGGTTCCTGAAGAAACTTTTCTTAAAAAATATTTTTTTTTCTTAGTGTGAAGAACATTTTAAAAATGTAAAGAACCTTTTTCCACTAGAAAGAAGCTTTTGTGGAATGGAAAGGTTCAGTGGAATTAAAGGTTCTTCATGGAACCAAAGATGCCAATAAAGAACCTTTATATAAGAGTGAGACTGACTAATATCACATTGTTCTCTCAGTATAAAATGGAATCCAAAAAATTTATCAGACTCTCTTGTGCCATTATTGCCCCACAAGCCAAAACTCACAGACTGAGCTCTATCATTCTTGATGGGAAGAAGCTGCATAATTAATTTGTATATTCCACAGTGACAGATGTTTGATTTTGGCCGTAAAAGTAATTAATAAGGGGAGTCAAGAGAGGCAGATTGTTTGAAGATTATTTATGAAGACCTCCCTCTCCCCCTGGTGGCTGGGGGAGTGTCACCTCTCCTTCACGACCTCCTGTCTTCACCTGCTCCCTGAGACACAGATGTTTGTCTGAGGCAGATGACCCCAAACACACGTTTAGTATCTGTCCCTTAAGGGAATGGCCAACGGCAGCACGAAGAGAGAGTGAGAGAGTGAGGACTGTGCTAGGATTGCACTTCTGTCTAACCACAGGCATTACATAGGGCTTAAAGGGGTTTAATTCATATTACAATGGCACTACCTCTGCTTTTATTTGATCTGGAGGACCACCTGATTACTGGGAACAGAGTGGCTTAAGGTTTCAGAGAAATGTGGGACAGCTGTTGAAGAGAGCCTTGTTGTGTGTGTGTGTGTGTGTGTGTGTGTACAGGTATATATGGTTTATGAGGACACAAATGTGTATAATGGCATAGGTACTACAACGTAAACATGGTTTATGAGGACACTTCCTGTGTCCCTGTAAAACAAAAGGCTTAAAAAACATACAAAACGGTGTTTTATGAAATTCAAAAATTGCCAGCAGTTTCCTGTAAGGGGTAGGTTTAGGGGTAGGGTTGGTGTAGGGCAATAGAAAATACAATTTGTACAGTATAAAAACCATTACACCTATGGAGAGTCCCCGGAAACCACAAATACAAGTATGTGTGGCTGGTGTGTGTGTGTGTGTGCTGGGGCTGCAGCTCAGAAGGATGAATGAACAGAGGTGTGAAACATGGAGTGCGGAAGGTACTGAAGACAGTTGAATGAATTGGTAGTCTCAACCTGCTGTGATATTATGTACAGCACTTTCTTGATCTGGCAAGCTCGAACCTGATTTGCTAATTTTATGCCATTTCAGGTGTTGAGTATTATAATTACTAAAAATTATTAAATATATTGTTTGTAAATATATTTAGCTGAAAAAAATAAAATCTACTTTAAAATAATTAAACTAAACTCCTTGGCAAAGAACTGACGTTGAAGCACTAACATTACTAACTAGAAATATATAAACGCTAAAACTGAAATAAAATTGCAATAAAAAATATATTAAATCTAAATAATAATATTAACATTTATATTATATGTGTGTATGTATGTAGTATGTATGATAGTGAAAAAGCTAATTTTAAAAATAATATAAAGGTGTATATAAATGAGAATTAAAATAAACCTTGTATTTAGTTTGTCTGGAAACACTTTTCAGGAAAAAAGTTAAAAAAGCATGATTTGCATGACTGCAGATTATTCTTTTTCTTAAGTAGATTTTTTTTTAATTTCATGATCATTTGACTAAACTATTATTTTAACAACCCAACTGATAATCATCAAGTGGATCATGATTAAATATGAGATAATACACACACACGCACACACACGCTTGGAGTAAAAGCAAGCCTAATCAAATTCAGATCACTGTTTTGCAACAGCATGGTGGCCATAATTTATGCCTCAATCTAGGCTGGAACTTCGGCTTTTCTTTGCCTTTATTTTTGTGTGGCTGGCTGCGTGTGTGTGTGTGTGTGTGTGGCAGGGATAATAATAAACTATAATGGATTCCAAACAGAGAGGACAGCGAGTGAATGTAATTTCCTCAATGTGGGGATAAATCAGGAGGCTGAGGGTTTTACTGGAAAGTTCTTGTGGCTATTCAAATCTGCTGCCGTGATTGAAGCAATCAGAGTGGATCGCTGGGCCGTAATTCGACAGAAGGTTAGCGCAGGTGACCCGCCACAATATGATCTTGTTTATAGGCGGAAATTGCGGCAAGATTACTCTCTGGGGTCTTATTAGACGGGGTGTGATTAAAGATGAAGCTTTGGTGTCTGACGTGTTGGGAAGTGGTGTCTGGAATTTCGATCGTTGTTTTATATGTAATGTGCTGGCATATATTTTCTCAGACAACAACCCAGGTGGGTTTTGATAGCTGGTTAGGCCCACAGTAAGAGTTAGGGGCTTACATTAATTCAGAGGAGGGCTTCCATGCAGGATTATGAGCATTAGACAGTATCTAAATAATAACAGTGATAACAGAGACCATGCATAGACAGATAGTCCAGGATTAAGAGTCTACTGATCTCTCTCAATAATGACTTTTTTGGACAAGAGGGAACCCCCCAGCTCGATGGGCAGCGGTCCACGGCATATCAAGGTGTCATGGAGCCTAAGAGAGGCGGTGGCCTACATTCACCAGCCATCTGATACAGACTGGAATCTATTTCTGAATCACTGATTTCAAGGTTAAACAAGTTTCTGATTTATTTTTATGCCATTATATAAAAAAATACATTGTGGGAGGAGCACACAGTAGTACATTAAAACAGCAGTACATGTTTTCAGTGTATTTGTGATTTTGTGGCACTTGATTAAAAAGTACTGTACAGAACTGTACAATTAACCAGCAATGCATATGAAATTAATTGACCAGCGATAAATTACATCATACTTGTACATGGATTCAATCTATCAGATAAATAGAGAGATTAAATATAATGAGAAGAAGGTGATCATAAAAGGATACATTTGCATACTAATTAACACAGCGTAATACATTTGCCAATATTCTTTAAACATGTCTAAGAAAAGGCATTGGGGTAATTTATTGAAGAACGATCTGATAATTAAGTCAGGACTGTGAGGTTTGATTGCATTATCATGCACACATTTTCACATGTTTTCAGCAAAGTACTTTTTGACTTTTAAAGTTCTGCTGAATTGTGCTCCATAACTCACTTTAATGTGAAGCTCAGGCACTTCATTCTGCACTCATTTCGTGGAACGATGCATTAACTTTTAATCAGAACTTCAGTGAGATGTTGTGCATTTTTCATTTATTTCTTGACTTAATGACAATAAAGAAAATACTGCAATGACATGCCACTAAATAAAATACAAAACCTGCCTTTTCCCCCCAAAGCAAACTGTCAACACCAAGATTTAGAGGCCTGGATCATGAAGATCATCATCATGTTCTTGTACAAGCCACTTCAGATGGTCAATGTAGCCTATGTTATCTGGAGTATTTACCTAATAAGGCCGCCAAGATTATGTGGAAACAACCAAGAAAAAAAAGTGAAAACTAAAATGTCCTTTGATTGTAGCAGATGCACCGTCTTAAGCGAACCAGCAATCTCCATGTTTAATATGAGGAATACATCTGTTCATGGTTCAAGCCTCCTGCTCCTTCCTGCAACAGAATATCTGCAACTGCATGTTTCTCAGTAGCACAGCGTTAAACCTCTCTACAGCAATATGTAATTAAACTCAGACAGCATATTTCTAATCCTAAAGGCTATTATAGATTTACTTAGGCTGGGACATTGTCTGACCCTACAATAGCATTTTTGATTCTCTCCGTGCTCACGACAAACCTCTGTGTGCAGTTAAATGGGTGGATAAAGAGTTTTAAATAGATGAGAGCTTGGGTGCCGGCCTTCGGTTTTGTATTCGGTCCAATGAGGATAGAGCTTATCACTCCACGCTCAAGAGTGTAATTATTCACAATGCTTAGCGTCTACAGCAAATGGCATATCTGTGAACCTGTCTCCAGTCACATTATAGAAAGTCAAAGTGTAGAATATGTGTATATGAGGCTTTAATTACTGGATAGTCGCTTTGCACCTCTGGAGGATTACAGTACTGAGAATATATGTAATTATTAAGTGCTCTACATTTGAGCTGGGCTGTATCTGTGATTAAAACTGACCTATCCCTCAGACAAATTGCTTTGAAATTCGGTGAATACTTAAGTTAATTGGTACTTGTATTTTCTGGCCCTTGTCGCACGGCTGTGTCCGTACGCACGCAGAGAGTCGGAGAGGGATGATGTAACATTTAGCCTGCTTTTGACAGAAGGACCCTTTTCAGCTGGATTCATGTCTGGTATTGCATGTCGCGCTGAGCAGTTGGACTCTCCGTCCTTCTCTGTCACGCCGCAAACGGTTCTGGTCTCAATGTTAATGTATTCCCCCTTATTTGACTTTTTAATAGGCTTTTACCTAATTATCATCACATGGTCCAGAGCAGGGGTAGAGAGAGGAGACACAAAAGGAGGTCATCTTTGGCAGCGTTGGCAAGCAGCCTACACCCGAGCACCGTTACAGCGGCCATCGCTCGGGCCAATGATAAATGTTCCCCTTGAACATGATGTCAATATGTTGATGTGCCTGCCTTTATTAAGACACCATCCAACTGATAACAAGTCCTGCTGCGTGTTACCAACATAAATAATTAGTGCAGAGACCAAGGAACGGCAGGTGGCTTTTGGCACAAAGAAATAATCATACTTGATGTGGAAAATAAAGTAAAAGGAGCCATCTGTTCCCAGCAGGGGTACAGGGAGAAAAAAACACGTTAACATATTGTCACTAACGTTATGAAATACACAGTTAATAATTCAGTCATGCTTCCTACTCTGGCCACTTGTTTAAAAAATATGAAATGAGTGAAGGTGCCCATCTTGATGCCTGAATTAACCTCAGTGTTCGGTGTTATTGGCTCTTCCGGCTATTTTATTACTTGTTTGCTTGCTAAACAGACGTAGGGAGGTCATGTCTGGTAAATATTATGATGCAAACAGCAGATCTGATATCATGTGACTCAATTGCAGCTCAGGTAGTACTAGTTCAGGCAATGGATGGAAAGTGACTTAAGTCATGTCACATGATGCAACCTGGGGGCAATTTTTATGACCTGTGGAAAAAGTTGCATGTGGATTGCTCTCCATGTCCTTATTAGTTTGTTTGCAAGTAAAAATGTTCTTATTTAACATGACAATGCAGCAGCCAATATGGCGTTTTTGATTGAGGCATCGCTGGTTGGTGCATTAGTTGGAACCTGTCTGAAGAATACAGTCTTTAAGGGTGAAGAAATACAGTTTATATGACTGTAGTCAGAACTTATTATTGGTTTGACGTTACTGAAACAGAAGCTTTTCGAACAGTTTTAGAGATTATGGCCTTTCATGTTCACGTAGATAGGGATGTTACCTGGATAGTCAGGGCATTTAGCAACTTATTCCATTGAAGACAATGTATACATCATACAGTATATTAAGAAATAGTTACAAGTTGCAAAGTTTTAGAACTTTGTGCATAAAGTGCTGACTTTAAATTTTCACTGATGAAATGCTAGATAAAATTACATTTTGTATTTCTGCAAAAATGCATTAAAAGTGTAGCTGCATTTTGCAATGAATTACTGCATATTGCAAGTAATTCATCCAGTCCACAAAATAAACCCCATACTTTTGAAGAGAGCAATTCACTTGAAATCCTCCAGTCACTCAAATGACAATACGGTACCGTGCATTACAGTAGTTCAAGAGAGCATGGTTGAGTTCGGTGAAGAAAACTGCAGGGACATCCTTCCTAACAAATGCTGTGACATACCGCAGGTCCTCTGAGGCGTCCTGGAAACCAAAAGGAAACACTCCTTTGCCCAGGAGCAACGAAGCCATTACAGCCTGTAGTGGAAGATTTAATAGGTGTCATAATTTATCATGTAAAGCGAAAACTGTTTCTTAATTAAGTACGTGCGTTAATGAATTTTTTAATTTGCTCGCTGTAAGTACTTTGCTATGCTAATTGCAATATTATTCACATTAGTTATCGGCTATTGCCCTTGGCTATTTGCTGTAGTAGGAGAGGGACCTTTTTCGTCCTCCTATCTAAAGTTCATTATCTCATCAAACCTGAACAATTTTAATTTCAGGACAACGATCTCTTCTGGAATTTTGCTCCTAAAGATTCAATTTCTTACTGTAGGACACAGACCAGTACAGCTAGTGTTTAATTAAAAGTTACAATGATTTAATTTATTTATTTTGTGGACCAGTCATTTTTATAGTTCATTAGAGTGGTTGGGAAATGTTTCAGATGGCAATATGGGCGTTAGTGTGAAAAACCATCATAATCCTCCAAGTAACCCATATTCAAGTCTTTAATGTAGTGACCAACTGAATAATACCACAACTGTGCTTCTGTGTCAAATCCTTCTAAAGTAAAATATTAAATAAGGCTTTGTCCCCAACATCCACTGGCACAGCTTGCACCGGAAAGCCCTATATGTTTTCTGTCATGGCTTTGCACACAAGTGCATCACTCAGCGAGAAAACCTGCCCCACTAACGCTGATTCCAAGATGCTCAAACCACATGCCAGTATTAGGAATGGGGAAAAAAATCTGTGAACATTACCCGATAATGTTGTAGAACCATCTGCAGAGAAATGTATTTAATATTCAGTGGGGATCCTACTCACTGACATTAGGAGCCCCATAATCCCTTGTAGATTAAATTAAATGTAAGCTCTGAGTATTTATCTCAAGCTATTGTTTTCATCAGCACTAAAGATATTGTTCCCCGCCTCATAATACCGAACGAGGCTGTTGTCATCCACAGCCCCTCGCTGAAACGCAATTTTATTCCAGCTTTAATCTCTCAACAACATGTTAGTATTATGTTTTTTTTAACTAAACTTCACTTAATGGTGGAAAAATATGCATTTTTGGTATTAAAATAAATCTTCTGTTACAGTAATCTAAAAGCAGAAGGAGCATTACACATAACAGCAATTTATCAGCTCTCACGGTGGAGATTATGATATTGGAATAACTTTTATTTATTACTTTGAGTAAGACTCTTCTTTTAAATTGCAATTGCTTTTATTTGAATCTAATGCCATTGATAGATGTTTGCAAAATGTCGCAGATGTCATTAATGCATTTTGTAAAATTAAGACAATTTTAAAAGAGGAAGACAACAATTGTTGTTAGACTTTGAATATGATTTTAATGTATCCAACGACCAACTTTGTCATGTTTTATTGATTAAATGTATTAATTCGGAATGGGACATTACTTGCTTAATAGTTTATATCATATAAAGTAATGTTTTGAACAAACCTATAAAACATGCAAAAACTATAGCATAAGTCCAATAAACCTTCAAAATGTTGGCTGTTCAAAGGAAGACATCATATAGCATCAAAATTCAAACTTGAAAGTATCTAGCACAAGGGTTGAATGGCATAATTTTACATTATGAAAATCCCCCACAGTGCTTTGAGCATATTTTGATATGTGTTTTGTCACTGCTGCTTACATTTCCCTCTCAAATCCTGTCTCAGTGAAGCCCAGTGTGGCTGATCAAGCCGTTCTAACAACTGGAAGACATCACAAGTTAAACACTCATTATTTTAATTTGATGCTAATCATGTGTTAATGAGACTAATCCTTGCAATGATTCAGGTAATTTGCTTAATGGCTGCCCAGAGTACAGATTACGGTAATCAGTCACGTTTGATAAGACGTCTGTAGCAGAGAGGGGAAATTCTCAGGTATGAAAGTAATTCAACTGTGATAAGATCAATTTTGCACTCCCTTTATATCCAACCCAATTCAAACAGATAAATGTCATAAAACTAATTGATCATTTTGATTACAAGTCAGCTGAAGCTTGACCATCACCACGGTCTCTTCTTCCATGCAACTGCAATAGTTTATGCAAGGAATAAATGCACTGTAATATTCATTAATCAGACATTGCTTTATGGTGACACCATGTAAGACTTAAATGGCATATTTCCTTACCAATTATCAGTTCAACATTTAAGGTGTTGAATTTAATGATCAGACTTTTAATTTCCTAAACTTTGGAAGCATTTTTGAAGATTTTTTGTTGGGACTTTGTTGAATTATGAAGCATGGCGATTCATAAGGAGGCCAAAGACAAGAGCTTAAGCAGAATGGATGCTTCTTCAAAATGGAGACACAGATCTGTGCCCTGCTGTAGTGAGCACTGCCTCTCTGGAGATCCAGAGGAGTAAACAACCCTGTGCTGACAAATGACAGCAGCATAATGACCCATAAGCGCTAACAAATATAAATAGGTGCTGCTTACATTTAACTGTCAACAAAACAAATGCTTGTTAGGCGTTTATGAGTTCCCATTCGAATGATGAATATCTTAATTATCTCATCAGTGTTGCAAATCTGAATATTTTCCAGACTTCAGTTTTATTTATTTGCACGATTTTGTTTTCTTCATTTTGATGACAAAACTTACAGAGAACAAGATGGCTTAGTTATTATAAATCTTTTTTGTACAAAAAAATATTAAACAAACATGTATTTTACAATATATTCTAATCCGTAATGGTTATAATAACGTAATGAATGATGTACATGACAATTTTAATTGAAATTGAGCTCCTATTACAATACATATGTGAGAACAAGGGCATATGCAAATTTGTCCCCAAACAAACATATAGAAACAAAAGGGATTTGCATTGTATTTTAACCAGCTTCCTGCAGAACATACTTAAGAGGTGACAATGAAGAGCATTTGTCACATAAATTGAGGGATAACCTATATTTCCCTTTTTAATCTGGCCTAAAATGGGTAAATGCCCATATAGGGTCTTAAAGATCCTTTTCAACTCGATATCTCACTGTAATGCTAGTCTATTGTGTCGGGGTGAGGCTTACACTTCTTAGCATGCTGAGTGACAATGGACTTATGTGGCGTTCAGATCTGGCAAAGAAGCTTTGGTGTCACAGATTGCCACACAGCTCTGATATCTCACTGTGGCCGATACGCTTTGAATCCTTACATGCTTTCAGCGGCGCTCTAGCATGAACCGTGTCCAAGCTTCCCACTCTGATAATGGAAACAGCCCCAATATCCAAGCTCTCATTGACTAACAGAGCAACCGCTAACACTAGCTATTATGGAGATTACAAAAATGAACCCTAAGCCTGTAGTTTTAATTCACATTATTGTTAGACAGCTAGATCTCTACTTAGAAGCGCATGTAGATTATAAAAGGGCTACAGTATATCCATTAAGTGGATCAGTACAATTTATAATATTACATTTTCTCTGCTTCAAGTATAAAATGTAAATTAGGAGAGTGTTTCCGCATGTACCGTTATTTGTACTTTTCTTGGGGTTGTATGGACATTTGAATGTGTGAAACTACAAAGAGCCCACAAAATATAAATTATATTCTGTTAACCATATTATCACATGGCTCTCTATATAAAGTTGGATAGGCCTATATGTGCATGTTGTACATTATCGCCCAGCTCTTATGATAAATGTGACTGTAAATTATAAAGATTATAATTTCACTATAATTTTCATAATTTTTTGCAAAGGTGCTTTAAATCGGTGTATTGTGAAAGAGTACTATATACAAATAAAGTTGACTTGCTAAAATGAGAATAACACTAAATATCAGCAAAATGACAACAATCAAATACAGATACCAAAAGATAGAGAGAGAGCTCATAGTGTTAAATCTTCTTACACAGGCTTCCAGTATTCATAAGTTTTTATTTATATGCAAATCTTGTGTTTTTCTTAAAACACATTTATATGTAAAATATGGATATGAAAGAAAGTTTAATGTAGTTATAGGAAAAGTAAGGATTATGTGCATGAAATAATATCTTGAGAGCATGTTGTGATGAGGAACTTAAGTTTACTGTTTTGGATGAATTTTTTTTTTATGAGGGTTATATAGCCACCATTATCTTAAAGCTGCAGTCCTTAACTTTTTTTGGTGTATTTGTGCAAGTGCATAACCAGCCAGTGTCAGAATCTGAATCTGAATCAGAATCAGAATGAGCTTTATTGCCAGGTATGTTTACACATACGAGGAATTTGTTTTCGTGACAGAAGCTTCAACAGTGCAACAGAATGACAGTGACAGAACAAAAAACACAGAGAATAAAAATAAAAATAGAACAAGTAAATAAGGAATAAAAATATATAAATTGACAATTGTGTGTGCAGGTATATTACAATAGACAGTTTTTTTTTGTATGTACAGGTACTGTATATTATGTGCAAATTTGAGGTGTAGACTGAGTATGAGTGTTAGATAAATAAGTGTAAGAGTGAATAAGTGAATAAATAGTGTGTGTTCTACAGTTATTGTCAAGTGTTCATGAGATGGATTGCATGAGGGAAGAAACTGTTCCTGTGTCTAGCCATTCTGGTGCTCAGTGCTCTGTAGAGTCGACCAGACGGCAACAGTTCAGAGGGAGTGTGCAGGATGTGAGGGGTCCATAGTGATTCTGCCAACCCTTTTGCTCACTCTGAATGAGTACATTTCTTGGAGAGAAGGGAGGGTTGTACAAATGATTCGCTCAGCAGTCCGGACTACCCTCTGAAGTCTTCTGAGGTCAGATTTGGTAGCTGAGCTGAACCAGACAGTTATAGAAGTGCAGAGGACAGATTCAATAATGGCGGAGTAGAACTGTTTCAGCAGCCTCTGTGGCAGGTTGAACTTCCTCAGCTGACGACGGAAGTACAACCTCTGCTGGGCCTTTTCACAATGGGTCAATGTGAGTCCCACTTCAGGTCCTGAGAGATTGTGGTGCCCAGGATCCTGAATGACTCCACTGCAGTCACAGTGCTGTCATGATGGTGAGTGGGGGGAGTGCAGAGGGGTTTTTCCTGAAGTCCACGATCATCTCCACTGTTTTTGAGCGTGTTGAGCTCCAAGTTGTTGATACTGCACCAGACAGCCAGCTGCTCGACCTCCTGTCTGTAAGCAGACTCGTCACCTTCCTGAATGAGGCCGATGAGTGTGGTGTCTTCTGCAAACTTCAGGAGTTTGACAGAGGGGTCTTTAGAGGTGCAGTCGTTGGTGTACAGGGAGAAGAGCAGTGGAGAGAGAACACAACCCTGAGGAGCACCAGTGCTGATCGTCCGGGTGCTGGAGGTGTATTGTCCAAAGCCTCACTAGCTGCCTGTCTGTCTGGGAAGCTGTTGGTCCACTGACAGACGGAGGTGGGCACGGAGAGCTGAGATAGTTTGGGCAGGAGGAGGTTTGGGATGATAGTGTTAAAGGCCGAGCTGAAGTCCACGAACAGGATCCTCACATAAGTCCCTGGTCTGTCTAGATGTTGCAGAACATACTGCAGGTCCCATGTTGACTGCATCGTCCACAGACCTGTTTGCTCTGTAGGCAAACTGAAGAGGATCCAGCAAGGGTCCAGTGATGTCCTTCAGGTGGGCCAGCACCAGTTTTTCAAAAGACTTCATGACCACAGAGTTGGAGCCACAGGCCTGTAGTCATTAAGTAATGTAATTTTGGATTTCTTTGGGATGGGGATGATGGTGGAGCATCTGAAGCATGAAGGGACTTCGCACAGCTCCAGTGATCTGTTGAAGATCTGTGTGAAGATGGGGGCCAGCTGGTCAACACAGGATTTCAGACATACTGGTGTAACACAGTCTGGGCCTGGTGCTTTTTTCCTTTTCTGCTTCCGGAAGACCTGGCGCACCTCGTCTTCGCTGATCTGAATTGCAGGTGTGGGGGAGAGGGGGGTTGTTGGAGGTGTGAATGGTTGTGTGGAGAGGTGTTCAGGGCGGGTGTGGGGTATTTTTTCAAACCTGCATTAGAACTCATTCAGATCGTCTGCCAGGTGTTGATTCTCCACAGTGCTGGGGGATGGTGTCTTGTAGTTGGTGATTTCTTTTAGACTTTTCCACACTGATGCTGAGTCGCTGGAAGTGAACTGAATTCTTATTTTTTCAGAATAATTCCTCTTTGCCACTCTGATCTCCTTTTCCAGTGTGTATTTAGCCTGTGTATACAATAAATTTTCCCCCTTCCTGTAAGCATCTACTTTGGCCTGACAGAGCTGTCTGAGTTTTGCAGTGAACCATGGTTTGTCGTTGTTG
Source organism: Sinocyclocheilus anophthalmus (assembly GCA_018155175.1). NCBI lineage: Eukaryota > Metazoa > Chordata > Actinopteri > Cypriniformes > Cyprinidae > Sinocyclocheilus > Sinocyclocheilus anophthalmus. Next base: position 24,616 of record JADLZN010004862.1, read on the forward strand.
TAGGTTAAATGAGTCCTGGTAGGAATGCACATATCTTCACAGAAACTGATATAAGATGTTACAGTCTCTGTGAGCTCGTCCAGATCGGTGGCAGCAGCTTCAAAGACGCTCCAATCAGTGAGGTCAAAACAAGCTTGTAAATCCTGCTCTGCTTCATTAGTCCATCTTTTTACAGTCCTTAATACAGGTTTAGCTGATTTCAGTTTCTGCCTGTAGGTCGGTATAAGATGAACCAAACAGTGATCAGAGAGCCCCAAAGCTGCTCGTGGGACAGAGTGATATGCATTCTTTATTGTAGTGTAACAGTGATCCAATATATTACTGTCTCTGGTGGGACATGTGATGTGCTGTCTGTATTTTGGCAGTTCATGGGAGAGATTGGCTTTATTAAAGTCCCCGAGAATGATTAAAACAGAGTCCAGGTGTTGTTGTTCTGTGTCTGTGATCAGATCAGCGAGTTTCTGTAAAACTGTGGTCACGTGCACTTGCGGAGGAATGTACACACTTACGATAATGAACGAGCAAAACTCCCGCGGCGAGTAGAACGGCTTTCAGTTAATGAAGAGCACTTCTAGATCTGAACAGCACAACAGTGTTCAAAACTATCGCCTTACTTTAGCTCGATTCACATCGGTTATCTTATAATAATGTTTTCTAATTTGAGTGGTACTGGTAGGAATTCACGGGAAATTCGACCATGCCGCTGCATCATTACGTCTGTACACATAAAGAAGTTGTCCCGGCAAATAGGCTATCGCATGTGAGGATCCTGCAGGTGGCAGATCATTTATAGACTTTTCTCACAGCAGCCAGAATAATTAAAATGTATCATTTTGATGGCGGATTGAAATCCAGAAAGGATTATGTGTTTATGAAACACATGTGAATGAAATTAAATTATATTCCAGTTATAAATGTGCATCTGATTACAGATAGCCTGGGATTACACAAGATTTGTATTTTAAAGACAACCAGTTCGAAGGGAGAATAATTTGCCTTTTGGGTTAAAAGAATTTCTTTTTATGAAATTCGAATGGTATGACAATTAAGAGAATAGACTGTACAGAAATGGAAATCTACACGCTAATACACATTATACACATAGTGACGCTGATGTTGTTAACATTAATCATTTGAGAAAAAAGTATAACAATAATAATAATTAGCATGGTTTGATGTGATATAAGCTAACCGATCTTTAGATTTAATCACCATTGGTAGCGCGATTTATTGTAATGCTTTTTTCCTCAGTTGGTCAGAACAAACGTGGCAGACTTGTTATTACTTGTTCAGATGACAATATCCGGTGAAAATTCTTATTTGGGTCATATATTCCAAGATGTAGGCTAGAATCTGTGATTCCGAAGTACAGTAAATATCCACACCGGTGCGGTGACTGACAGTCACACATTTACCTCAAAACATTAGATTCAACGCGATGGAGCTGTGCTGACGCACAACCCATGCAAAGAAGATAATTGCGCAAATAACTGCAATTGCAGGTTTTCAAACAGAGATGACGACAAAGAGGCAAAACTTACGGACTGCAGCTTTAACAATGCCAATCAGTGAGAGGAGCTTCATGTTTTCTTCTAAAGATGTCAACTGGTGACCAACAGAGTGATGAATGAGGGTTAAATTCAGATTTAACAAAACAGTAAAGTTATGCTACATGACTAGCACGAAGAGACACAAGTTTTTTTTTCTTTTTTTTTTCTTTAGCACAACAGCTAAGAATCCAGAAAAAAGATGTTAAATGTTATCTTTTGAATGACTTGAATTGATCTTTCCAGGATATACATCCTAGATTGAGGTAACATCAATATGTCTGCAAGAGAAATATTCAGCATGACAAGAGTTTAGACTGACAACAAAGGCACTACATTCATCATGTTTCACTGTGCTAACAGTGTGAATGCATCCACACCAGCCCTTCCACTGACTGACTGCCAGTTGTATAGTTCTACCTCAGACTGCAGTAGTTTATGAAGCCATCTACTGATTGGAGTTGGTATTGCACCTGCAATCATTTTACTGTTGTTCTCTGCTCAGTGTAGGTCCCACTTGTTTTAACAAGAGTTCTTGGAATAACATGCATCATAATCTGCAACATATTCCCTTCATAATCTAAAAAAACACCTAAAGAGGATGAATATTAACTTCTTCTTTAAGCTGCTTTCATACAGGCAGATGAATGAAAATGGAGCAATTACTATATTGAGGTCATGATGGTAAGAACTGCATCATATTCCTTTGAGAGACCCATCTTTATGTAGAGGGACACAGGGAAATTGTGAACTTAATGTTTTGAACGATTAGAAAAAAAACAACCTCTGAAAATCTTTTGTTTGTGTTAAAAATATGTGAGGCCAAAATTTAAGAACTACTACTACCGAATATATAAATGACTAAAAAATAAACATAATACTAAAGTATTTAGAAATAGTTTTCTTAAATATTAAGACAGCATAAGATTGTAGTTTGGTTGACTGTAATATCCACAGAGGAGTAACTTATTCTCTTTCTTTCATATTAATAAACTTATATTAAAATAAAATAAAATTATATTCCAGTAATTCTTTATTTATTGTATTGGTTTAGTTACATCCTCTCACGGCGTTGGATGTTTAGTAATGCCAGCGAAATCCTCCTCTCCTGAAACCTTAGAAAGGTAAGCGTTAATCTTTAACCAAATATCAGTATGTTAACATGAAAATGAAGATAAAGTAAAAATACAAGGTTTTAAAGTAAAAATGGCAATCACAAGCAGAAACTGATTCTCTTCTAAACTGTTTTGCAATTCAAATAACTAATTCTAAATCAGCATATGTTTTATGTGTAAATCTGGTAAACTTAGTTGTAAATGTAGGATTCCTTAAAAGTAATTAATTAAGTATGGAAATGTCTGCAAAGGTGGTACATCATCTTATGCAAACACATAATGCAATCCTAAACTGTGTGTATATTCAGTACAAAAAAAGTGTTCAGGCTAAGGCATTAAGCAGAATTTTACAGTTATCATTATACATGCCCATTTAATTTAATCACATATTCACACAAAAATAAATAGTTCTGTATGAAATATTTTTTTTATGTATTATGAATTGAAAATATGGGGACTTTGTTTGACTGGATGCTTTTATAATTTATGCAATGAATCATGACTGCATAGCATAAACAATGACCTCTCAAACAAATGTCACAGCAACTTGTGAAACTTATCCATCATCCTTGTTCCCATGAAGACTCCAGCTCATCTAACTTAGAGTTGAATGGATGTATTATACTTTCTCCTGTGTTGTGCAACCAGAGTTGAAACTCTCTGGATCGCATGCTCTTAACAGGACCTCAGTACTCTTCTGAGTCTGCTCAAGAAATATTGCTGTGCGTCAGAGTAGTGAAGGCTGGAAGAGAAAAGCCTTGAGGGGAAACGGGAGTCTGTTTGTCAGAGAAAGTACCAGAGCCTCAACCTGTGTCACTTTGGATTCCTCCACACGCTACATGATCCTTCCAATTCCCTGCTAGCCTGGAGACAAAAATCCGGGCGGAGAGGCCCGCAACAACACATAGACGTGACAAATGATTGATTCCTTCCTAATTCTCTCAAATAAGATGTGTGGGGATGAGAAGAACGATAAAGGGCAGGGAGAAGCGGAGAATGGGAATGGAGAGTGATTAGTAATGCCACCCTCTGTCAGGTAAACTCCCTGCTTGTAGCTAACTGGACATGTCAGGCAAGCTAAATGTTATGCTGTCAGCCTATGACAATGGGGTTAAAGATGTGGCCTAGAAATGCTGGGCTTGGATGGGATGAGGGGGAACAAGTCATTGTTCTGTGAAACATCATGCTAATTGTCTGAAGGGAAGATAGTCGTGAACACGAGGGAGGAGAGGCTAGAACTTTGAAACAAAGTAAGAGAGAAGAGCACTGGTACATTTCCTTGAGCCCATGTTTTCCCACAATCTCAACAACAGTGGATGAGTGAAGTAGCTGAGCTGGCAGAGAGTCTTTCTGAGTTAGCAGCAAGTCAATTCTGTTCAGTTTTACTGTGAGGATGGAATTACAAAAGCCACTGAAGGCACCATTGTATGTAAAGACGTCAAGTAAGTAGTTTTAGCTAAGTATATTAGGCTACAATGCGTGTTTTCCCCCCTAAATGGTTAAAATGATATAATCATTAGTGTTAAATCAAGTTATCAAATATTATCATTAACATTATCATACTTTTTAGGCCTTATGGAGAATTGCATCAAGCCGCCAGCAGGCTGTCCAGCTGACAATTAATCTTTGGCCAGGTTGCCTTATTCTGGTACGAAGTGCAAAGTCGCTGATAACAGCCATCCCACACAACACTTGACCAGTCCAAACATGACTGCAAAGATGCTTATTTCAGTGATTTTTATAGAGTCTGACAAAGTATACATGTTTTGAGGTATCAGGTGATTCAATTCAGCTTTATTTCAGTTGTTTACTGTCTGTTTTTAACAGTACAAATCACTCCAAATGAGCCTTACTAGTGCCTTAAAATCTAGCAAGCCAAAAGTGACAGAGGAAAGAAGAAAACCCTGTATTTTGCTTTAAAATCATATTCATAGTCATATTAAAATATTCTTACCTTAAAAAGCTTTCAAGGTGTGCTTCTGTACTTCTGTTTAATATTATATTAGATTTAGTCAACCCGTGCACTGCTGTACTCCCTTTCCATCTTGAAAAAGACACAACTTATGAAGGAAAATTGCATTGTTTTATCAAGTTTTGTAATTTTTAATGTTTAGTCCAGATGTATTTCATTGACAATATAGATTAAAATTGTGTATGTCAGTAGATAAAACATTTAATGTAAATGTAACATGCATTAATGCATTGTTTAAATGTGAAAATTCTCCTGATGTATGCATCACTGGTCATAATTTTAGTACTGGTTCTTTTGGCAATGAATGAAGTTCATAAAGAGCTAATATATAGAAAGTTTGTATTCATTCTAGCGCTCACACAAGCCACTCTGAGTCTAGTGTCTTCTTGGCCAATATTCTTAATAGCGGTGTTTAGGAAGTCAGGTGTTTGAATAACACAACAAAACATTACATGTTTTGTTGATAAATCAAATAATCATAAATGCATGCATTTCTTTGTAAATGCAACTTCAATATATATCAAAATTGTGAAGGCAGCGTGAGACCTGAGGCTTTTCAACCTTCACCTAACAAATGTCTCCACTGGTAAAACACAGTCGGTGTACACAAATTAACACAATTTAGGTAATGCCAAGTTCAATTCTTTGTTTGCGGTAATATTTCTGAATCGTTTAAATATCCAGTCATTCGAGCGAGCTGGGGAGAAGGAGTGAACTAATAGTTCATTTCTGGTGTCCTTTTGCAGTGGCCATTGGCTGGGCAAACAGCAGATGTGATGGACTGGTTATAAATTGCAGATGATAGATGCAAATTGCTGCCTTTGACCACTTTCCAGTGTCCAATCTGACTGCGAGAGAGGTCTTGATTTCCTCTCTTAGCATCGGAAGGGCTCATAAACCCAGGATGCAGCAACTTTTCAAGAGATCTATTAAGTTGCTTGATTGACCCTTCTGGTGATCAAGTTGTTATTTGTGAGATACTTATGCAGCATTTACTGAAAAGATTAGAATTTCAAGATGACCGTTCCTATCATGGGTGTCTAGATTGAGGTTGATTTGTTTTAAATGCTGCACAGACTCAAGTCTTTATAAATGGAATGTACTGAACGGCAACAAAACTCCTGGAACAAAAGAAGCTAAATAAATTAGGTAATTGTCGATCATATGATATTTGATATGCAAAGACTTTTAAATGTTCTAATGTCTGCAGCCACAAAAATAAAAGCTACTCTCTGTGGAGTAACCGTCATTTGCTGGCGATCCTCTTCACTGAATCCCATTCCGATGAAACCCTCTATATCCATTTTAAGCCTGACTCCTCTGATTAAACTCCTTTACATGATGAGTGTGTGGGGGTGTGCAGGGGAGGTGATTTTATAAAACGGTGATAAGTGTAATTACTCCTGTTGCTAATTGTTCTTGTAAAATTGATGCACTTGCCGTCATTAGCAAGTCGCTGCACCACCGCTAACGCTAGCCCCCACCCGATCAATTATTCAGGCCCATTTGCCTTTGAATCTGTCACTGACACTTTACATTGCGAGCGCTAGCGTGTAGCAGCACTTGGATACATGGTAGACAGGGGCAGCCCCCCTGAGAGAGCTACTTTCAAGAAACCTATTTCCTGTGGAGCGCTGGGTGTACTTTTGACATGTCACTTAAAATCAGAAGGAACCTCTTCAGAGAGTCCATGTTCCCTTGTCTTAAATAAATCAATGCATGTCTGTTAAAAACTATACACCCCTAGGTCTTTTAAAATGCAGCAGGCATGTGAAATACAAAAGCAGTTTAGACACTGATTAGTGACACATTATAGCTGTGACTATGTTTTTTAAGCATTACATTGGACAGGTTATATCTTCACCTCACTTTTGTCTGTGGAACATTTAGAAGATATTTTGAGATAGCAACTAAATACTTAAAATTTTAGCAAAGAAATACAACTTTAATTATGAAGTTAATTATATTTAATATATATTTAATTAACTCAAGGTTACATAGAAAAATGTTATGAAGTTTAAGAAAATTCTATTTGTAAGTGCCCTTTTTGGATGACATTTTCAGATCGGCTCTAAAAATAAATCATTTTGCAACTCCTTTGAGGGTGGTGTGGCATCTACTGGTTACTGGTGATCATCAGGGTGGTGAATGGCTGCTGGTTTGATAGTAAGAAGTGAGCTATCATCATTGTGCCTTTGAGCAAGACACTCAGCCCCAGGGCTCAATGAGTAAAGTACTTTTTAACTGTCCTTCTCAGATCAAATTGAATGATTTAAAACACAAGCATAAATGACGATTTAATCCAGAGGTTTTTAAACTTTGTGAAAAATTAAATTAATAAAAGAATTAGATTGATGCGTTTTGTTAACAAATCATATTTTAAGCTGGTTCTTTGAACCAGTTGGTTTAGTTTACAGTTCAGATAAGTGGTTGCTAACGTGTTTTTTTTACTAGCCCATCAACACAACCTAATTTGAAGTCTCTATGATGAGGACGAGTGTGATTATTGACAGGATGTCTACATTTTTACATTTTTCTGTAGAGTTTTACATTTGTGACCCTGGACCACAAAACCAGTCTTAAGTAGCACGGATATATTTGTAGCAATAGCCAACAATACATTGTAAGGGTCAAAATTATCGATTTTTCTTTTATGCCAAAAATCATTAGGATATTAAGATCATTTTCCATGAAGATATTTAGTAAATTTCCTACCGTAAATATATCAAAACTTACTTTTTAATTAGTAATATGCATTGCTAAGGACTTCATTTGGACAACTTTAAATGTGATTTTCTCAGTATTTTGATTGTTTTGCACCCTCAATATTGTCCTATCCTAACAAATCATACATCAATGTAAATCTTCAGCTTTCAGATGATGTATAAATCTCAATTTCAAAAAAAGACCCTTATGACTGGTTTTGTGGTCCAGGGTCACATTTAGTATTATGGCTTTAATAAAAATTACTATAGAAATCTAATAAAAATTCAAATCAATTTTTGATCTCTTTACTTTTATTCCAAAGACAATTGCTACTGTTTGTACAGAAACTGTATTTTTTACAATCTTAAACCCTCCCCAACCAACCCAGAAACCAAACGCCTAATATAAATAATAATAACAGTGATTGGAATAAAGGTAATACAAATTAAATTATACAAAGATGAATGATGCAATAGTTAAATAATGATGAAAAAATTAATAAATAATTAATAAATACAGAAGAAGGGAAAAAATAAAATCAAATTTTAACACAGCAAAGGGGTCTTTATAAATTTAAAATATAAAAAAATGAAAATATATACATTAGCTACCTTGATATAACAGGAAGAGTGGCTCACATAATGGAAACATTCAGTAATGGTTTATATATGACATGCGTTTTCATTTAGTTTAAAATAAAGTACTAAATAACTAAAAGTAGATAATACAGATGTACTTAAAAAAAACTAAAAAACTAACAAGCAAATTATTACCTTCAACTCAAAAAATGGAAAAAAAAAAATAGATATATATAACAAAATAAAATAAAAAAATGTAACAAAAACTATTAAGTGTGTAATAGTATACAATAACAGTGGTGCCATAATCCATATATTCACTGAATGCACTTTCCATTGTATGCCATCTCTCATATTTAAAAGCTATGCCATCTTAGACCTTTCTGCAGAGTCGGTGGGCATTACCGAAACCTTCTAGACCTTTCAGTATGCTAGACTGTGACACTGGACCAAGTTAACTTAGAAAGCTGAATTGGAAAAGGTCAGTGCTGTGTGTGTGTCTGTTTGCGTATGCGTGTGTGTTTTCGCTCCACACTAACAGACAGTGCAAGCTGGCAGGACGGCAGTGGATCCATGGCAGCTGTTTTGTTCAATGTTTCATGCTCTCAGCCACAGCTGCTCCAAATGAGAGTTAATATTGCAGGGGGGCCCTTCCACTTCGGACTGGCCTTGTCACATACACTGAGTGTCAGCTCCTCTCCCTATGACACTGGCTGAGAGGACACTTCTCTCCCTCTCTCCATCTCTGGGAGACAGTCAAGAAGTCCGTCTGTCCTCTCCGATCTGGTCTGGGAGACAGAGTGAGTGTGAATGTTGTCCTCCAGAGGAAGAATAAGAATAAGAATAGGCCCTGAAAATATGCAGACTGCTGACATAGGCTTCTTTGCATCTACTGGTCAGCTTCAGTGTTTGTGTGAAGTGAAATATGCCTTCTGGCTGATGGGCTGCACAACAAACAGCTGTGCCGCAATAATGGCGCTTGGTAAAAACTCTGCAGTAGACAGTACTATATGACTCTGGGATCATTTCAATATGCTTGTAAGCAGTGAACCTTGCTGGTTTACAGGAAAGCAATCAAATCAGTTCTGATTGCACATGCTCATCCATATGAAAGTGAAACATACGGTTTAAATATTTCAAATTTACATTTTGGAATATTAAATATATATACAAACTAATAGTCAAAAATTCAGTAATATAAGGTGTTTGTAATGTTTTTAGAAGAAGTCATGCTCAACAAGGCTGCATTTATTACAAGAATACAGTAAAAATACGTTTCTGTATTTTAAATGTAATTTATTAATGTGATGGCAAAGCTGAATTGTCAGCAGCCATTAATCCAGTCTTCAGTGCAGGGTTATTCCAGTTCACTAAAAATAAAACTATAACAAACATTTTTGGTTGTTGAAATAAAACAAATGCTAACTGAAATAAAATCAGACCAAAACTAACATTTATTTTATTTCAGCTATAGGCAACATTTAGCATTCATTTTGTTTTTATTTGAAGTGCTAAAATGACTGAAACTGAAATTAAAGAAATTTCAAAAGTAATAAATCTACTGTATTAAAAAAACTATGCAAATGACAAAAACACAACAAAATGACTAAAACTAACTAAAATGAAAATGAAAATGGAAATAAAAAAATAAAAGCTTATTCAAAATATTAATAAAAACTAGAATAGTATCTCAGTGATAGAAAAATACTCATGAAGCATTTCTTCTTACTATTTTTAATGCCGGAACTAATTCATGTTTTTGATACTTTTTTTTTCTTCATGATTCATAATTGATGAACAGAGAGTATTCATTTGAAATATAAATCTTTTGTAACAAAATAAATTCCTTTACTGCAACTTCAACTGAATGTGTCTTTGCTGAATAAAAAAAATAAAATTGTATTTATTTATTTATTTTGAATGATAGTGCATCTTGGTTTCATATTAGTTTTATACTTCTTAGTTTTATATTTGATGTATTTCATAATGTTCCCTAAATAGAGATTTGTCTGACGTTGTGAGACAAATTTGCCCTCAAAGAATAGTTAAGCATGTGTACACACACATACACACACAGTGAGAGAGAGAGAGGGTGTGTAGAACTGGAAATGTTCCATCCACATTGGTGCAGCTGCATAAGAAAAACAGATGCTGAACCATCCCAAACACCCCGCGTGTCTCATGCTATCTATCAGGAGGAAAGAGAGTAGCCATCTCAGCCTGTAGAGTCACCACAGCGACGCTTTGACAAAGACATCTGTAAGATGGCACGGACACACAACCCCATCACACACACACTGTGCTTTGGCCGTTGCCAGGCATCAAGAGCTGTTGTGTTTAACATTCAGACGTTGTGATGAGAAACACAGGATGTTTGTTTTCAGGATAAATATTGCTTTGTATTTCTACAGATATGTTATGATAAAAAACTGACTAAACTGACTGAAAAAGAGACAACCTTTTTTTTATGGGAAATCTTAATATTATTACAAATAATACTACATGATGTTACCACCCAAAACACGGCCAAACTCAAAAAATCATCTTAGTCTTTAAAAGTCTTTAAAAATCCGAACTACAAATCATGGAATATTAATATCAACGATGTCTTTCCTTGAATAACACAATGAATGTCTATTAAAGATGACCATACAATGGGCTGTGTGGTTTCTCCATGCATAAATTATTGTTTTTTTTCTCTCATTTTTTTGCAAAGCCAGACGGACGTTGTGTTTCAGAGAACAATTTGTCTGGTGTGGGAATGTCTTCCCGCTGCATGCCCCATATGGCCATTCTCAAGGAGAAACATTTCAGTCATTGCTAGTTTCCTGTCCGGCAACGTCAAGCACTCATCTATTCTCTATCAGCAGCATATCAAGAGCATTTTTATCTTGGAATGAATGCAGTTTTAAAACCTAAAATAAATGCCAGCAGATCCTATATATCTAATAATATGAGGAGATGCAGTGTGAAGGACATCTTAATTCATTTTGTTAAGTATATTAGTGATTTATGAATTGAGACATCATTTATGCATCCTCACAATGAAAAAAAAACTTGTCATTTAACAGCATTTTTTAATGTCTGAAAGTAGATATTAATGCAATCAATTTTTTTTTGGCCAAATATGCTTTGTAATTTACAGGTTTATTGTCATTCATTCATTCATTCATTCATTCATGATTTATTCTTACATAATTCAGTTTTTCAGATTCAGTTCAGCAACGTAATCTTTAGTAGCATTTATTAAGTACATGAAGATGATTCATGAAAATCTAAAAACATAATCCTTTCCTACAATATTTCTTCACTGTCTATATCATTTTTTGGCTGAATAAGAAATGAAAAAGACTGCAGATATAAGGACATTAGAGCAAACCAAATGCAGCAAAATATTGGATAGCAGAGAAAATATACTGAAATATATATAAAAACTATAAAAATATAAACGATGTGCATATATTTGAACAATAACTAATTTATGTACATTAACTAATTTTATGTACGTGTATTTCTAGATGCTAATATGTAATTACATTTTCAAATTTGTACAAAACGCTATATTGTTCTACATTGTTGAATCATTTTAGGAGTATGAATACGTCTCTTTAAGTCTTCTTTTGCAGTCTATGTAAGGCCTACATTCGTTTCATTGCTAATCCTGAGCATCTGTTTGTAGAGATCCACGCTGGGCCTGCAGTGAGTCGTGACCCAACGCACATCTGGTGGATGCGTTTTATGGCCAGAGAGACACAGGGATAAAATATACATGCTGAGGCAGAAAAGAGCATATTCAAAATTATGACTCTAAATTATGCATCACATAGTGGTTGCCAACAAAACAATCGTTTGCAGTCAACACTGTATTGGGCAGTCTGTGCTATGAGAGAAAATCTTGCCATTCTGGAACCTGCAAAAGTGGTTCATGTAAAATAGAGCTGTTGAATTTTCTAAAAACTTGAAGTGAAATGCACAATCTGAGGTGTTTCTAATATTTATTGCCACAGTGTCTCATCGTATGGAAATCATTTGCAGTATATACACACCTGGTAAAGCACAGACGTGAATTAGCTCAGTGATTGGTGCCCTGTGCGCTGGCATATGACTTCAAGGGTGGCAATAGTGAACAGTGGGCTATTGGGTTCACCATAGTGCTTTAGTCACAATCAATAACAGTGCTCTTCTTCTAAATGCAGTATGTAGACAGTTAATTATAAGCCAGCCTTTGGTTTTAGAGTTAATACGTTTTCAAAGTGCATCAATTATAAGCTAATTTGGTTACATGCCTAGACCCTAAGGAGCAGCCATTGAAGAATAAAGATACCACTGCTACTGTTTCTTTGTGTTTATGATGTACAGATGGTACGTGTTGCCATCATTTATTGTTTACAGTGAATGTTTGAACAGCTGTAATTGAAAAAATAATGACAGTGGATATGCATATCAAGTACAGCAATAACAACAATAGACAATGGCTAAATTTAAAAAAAAAAATTCTCTTCACGACATTTAAAGACTATTAAAAGGTTTTTGTATTTTTTTCTTTTGTAAAAAAAATATATAGTGTGGTTTGTTGCTTTATTGTGTTATTTACATTGCATTCCTTTCCATAAACACACTATTTTTGGCCTTTTGTTTTGTTTTTAGATTCATTGAATAAAAGTAAATGATCAACACAAGAATAATGTCATCATATAATTCTTTTTCAGTTTCCTGACTGCTGTTTACTCCTCTTGAGCATCAAATGGGGTCCAGCAGATCGGTTGGGACAGACTTTAACATGTCACCGGGTTTTGGTCGTATGGAAAAGGATGACCTTCAAATAAAGAGATGTGCCTGCAGGGCCCTCTCGCCTGCCTGTAAAGAACTCCACAGCTGTGTGTCTCTCTTTCTCTCAATCTCTCACCTGGTGTGCCCTGGGGTGGGGGGTGAGAGCGAGCGCCAGTGATCTCTACCCCCCAACCTCCAGTCACCGTCTATCTTCACCACCAAACAGAGAGAATGAAAAAACAACATCCTGGACTCTGCCCTGTAGAATTCAAACTACAGGTATCAGGGCTTTCTCTCTTCTTCATATAATGGCTGTGTGATATTATCGCTGATATAATCGGATTTTACATACTGTATCTGAGGATTTAAAAAATACATGTTTTTCTCATCCTGGTTTATGATATGAGTGCAACCTCAGGAAAACCACATGCCTAAATATTATCTGACTGTCTTGTTGTATTTATTTGTTTGTTTGTTTTCATAATCAGGGTTGAGTTGAGGGAAGTACAACTGTGGTTTAATTATTATTAATAGTGAATGTTTTTCAAATCTGACATTGACTTGTTTCATATTTTACAGTTTGTTTATTTATTTTTAATAATTAGGTTCAAGGGAAGTAAAACTGTGGTTTAATTATGATTTCTAAGTGTTTAGGAAAATCTGAAGTTTTATCATTCGATATTATTTTACAGTTTATTTATTTATTTCCATAATTAGGTTCAAGGGAAGTACAAATGTGGCTGAATTAGCGACTTCTAAACATTTATATTGTAGCTTATGATATAAATGCAATCATTTAATAGTATTATGAATATTTACTTATTTATTTTTATATAATTTAACATTACATTTCATTTATTTATTTACATAATCAGGTTAAAGGGAAATACAATTGTGATTTAACTATGATTTAACTATTTGTAAGTGTTTACAGCTTTTGATTAATATTGAGTTATTCAAGATAACATGGACAGGATTAGACTAGATTAAAAAAATTATTTTGACTGGACATTTGATTTTGAAAAGGAAAAAAAGGATCTAAATGCAAATAACAAAAAGATGTATTTAATGTATTATTACATGAAATAAAGGTGACACTGAAAATGACAGGTGTGCTTTATAAACAGGTTTAGAAACTAACTAAATGTAGTGGTTTAAAGTGATACAGTGACAAACAGAGATGCTACAAGCTGTCTGTCCAGTTTTTAATTGAATTTTCCTGATGCAGCCATAGATCAGCACATAGCTGGCTTTACTAATGAACTTTTAGAAGAGATGTGGTTCATAAAACTGAAATTCATGGCTTGATCACTTGTATTCAGGGCTTGAAGTCTGTGAACCTACAGTATGTAATATTGATTGATGAAGAGATCTATCGCATTGATCGTGAACATTTTCCACAATGAAAATGATTGAATTACAGCAGTTTGGCCTTTAATGGATCCTCGGCTCGTAAAAAGTAAGACATAAAGTCTGCTTCAGACCTGCTCAATTAAAAACGGGGGGGTGGTGGTCAGCCTTCTGCCTCTCAGGACATGAGTTATAGTCGCCACTGCAGCTTTTCAGTGCAAAGGATTGCAAGTAGTTCAGGAAACCAGATTGGAGAAGTCAACAAGTTCTCTGAGCTCGAGCGCAAACATGCTATACGTTATACGCTTAGTTAGTATCTACAGTACCTCAATGGTATGCAGTGCAAGATCATTTATATAACAGGATCAAACTGAATGAGACCATCAATTGTAGATACAGAACAACATACCAAAGATGGAGCTCTGTGATACTGTGGCTGTATGTACTGTATACATTACGCAGCAAGTTTAACTCGTCTAGTTTGGAGAAAGGCTGACCACCTGGGGTATGACTAATCCACACACACAAACAAACAGTTTGTTGGTGCGGCTGCTTCAAAGGCTGTTTTTGTGAACATCATAATCGCATAACACATTGCAGCTGTTGGCTGTTAAGGATTATGGCGAAGGTGACGTTAGCCGGGGGATTAGCGTATTTTCATTTCACCAGCAATTTATGTAATAATAAGTGAAACAATTTTGTAGTGTAAACAAATCATTGTTGGGTTTTAAACAATGATTTAGGATTTCTTTATTTACGCTTGTGACTAAATAGCAGATGCTATTTAAGGCACTTTAGAAAATGATAAATACAAAATATAAACTAATTGTCATTTTTTTCACACTGCTCTTTTGCATACAATAAGTGAGGTGCTAAGGCACTTTAAAAAATAAACTAATAAGCATTTTTTTCACACTGCTCTTTTGCATACAATTAGTGAGGTGCTAAGGCACTTTAGAAAATAAAAAATATAAACTAATAGGTATTTTTTCCACACAATAAGTGAGGTTTACATGCAATAAGAGGCTGTCAAGTAAAAAGAAAGATATACATACTAATATAATAATAATAAAAAACGATAGAAAATAACAAACATTGGGGGGCCCTTAAAGTTATAATTGCAATTTTAAAGGATTTTTATACTTTATCTTAAAGTTTCCTTGTTACAGTGTAATTATACATACTGAGTTAATATTAATTAACTACATGTACTTAAGGTTAGGGTTAGAATAAGGGTTTGGTTTAGGGGTACTTGCATGTAATAATGCATAATTAATTTTTATTATAATAGAAAGTACATGTAACGTGTAACAAGGACACTTTAAAATAAAGTGTACTTTTTTGTGGAAAAACCATCATACTTTTTTCAGGGAATTTTGGATGATTAGAAAGTTTTAAAAAACATCATTTATTTGAAATATAAATCTTTTGTCAGTTTCTACTTCTCTTTTGTCCGATTTTGACAATTTAATGCATCCTTGCTGAATAAGTATTAATTAATATCTTATAAACCATTTAGAGGTATATATATATATATACATAAAGAAATCTTATTAATCATTTTGTTAAGCTATTTATATTTTATAAAATATTAAGATATAAGAGTAGAAAAAAAGGTTATCTGAAAAAAAACAAAGGGGGGGGGCCCCAACATGCAAATAGTGGACACTGCTGAAATGTTTTGAATTGCTGTTGGTTATAATATGTACGTATCCACACAAAAGTAATAATCCTGCTGAAATTATCTAAAAAATCATTTAGATTATCCTTTTATTTTGTTTGTTCGTCGTAAAGCTTTGACATTGACTGAAGGTGACAAACATGTCACTGAACGGTTTGTTTATTTTCATATTATAATTTTTTTTCAACAATGCCATTGTCCAGAACATTTCTGCTGTTTTGAGGATTAACCAAAGTAAAGGTAGCAGGTTGATGCTGGTGGATCTTTGCATTTTTCCGCTGCTCGCTGACCCAATTCATTAGGTAAAACGGCTTGCGTTCACCCCACCTAGTGCCTCTACCATTCACTGAGGATCAGGCATTTATAATCCCTGGATTTTATATCCACCAAAACAGCTTGGTCCCATCAGCAAATTGCGATGGCATATGGTATAGGTTTATGATTCATCTGGCACTTGCATAGCAATGAGGCCCCATCATCCGTCAAAAAACACAGGGAAAATATCGTAATGTTAAATGATGCCAGTGACTGGGAGAGGTGGGCTGCCTGTGTTTGTGCTTAGAGAACTTGGAGCATCTGAGGTAGTAATTGCCTTCTCTCAGTGCATCTCTGCGGTGGGCAGGCTGGATTATGGGCAGTGTTGACTGAGCTGGACCCAACTGGAATAGTCTGCGTTCCTCAAACGTCCCTCGTAAATGACAATTGAAGCAGTGTCTGACATGTGTTGCTGATCGCTTTACAGCTGATTTGAGAGCGAATCACCTTTTGATCACTAGCACTCTGCTAATATTTAGTAATGTTCTCTGCAAATGAGGAAATAAAAGGACATTTTCCTACTGCTGCAACCGGAAATATTAGTACAATTCGGACATCTGCTGTAAAATCCTAAAAGCTGTTCTGGGCATCAGATGACACAAAGGCACTGAAACCAGCTGAAAAAATCACCGCCGGTCATTGTTTCTTTCCAAGTCCATTAATTGAACTTTTCTGACCAGTGGCAAGGTGACTTCTGTTAGCTGCGGAAAGCTCCGCCCTCATTTGGTGCTGCTTCGTGGGTTGGCTGAGAGATGTGTCTGTCGTTTTTGTAGCACGGTGTGTGGAGAGCAACATTTTCGCTCTCATGCTGGAGTCAAAAGTGAACCGACACTCGTATGTTGGTTTTTAGCGTTAACAGACGGAGCGATTCGCCCACCCTCTAACGCTCCCAGCACTGAGGTGAGTGTGCTGGCGTCAGTGTCAGCTAATGCCTCGTGGTTGCTTTGCTTTTTTCAACTATGCTGCATAACAACATTTATAGGAGGGAAAAATCACTAAAACAGCATGTAATAGTTGTAAGTGCTAAAAAAACATTGAGTAAAATACTGTAACACAGTAATCCACCACCTGCACGTTCCACATGTGGCACATAGCGATTCAACTCTTTACAGCATAAACAGGATTAGGTTTTATTCACTTTGAAATGCTTTGCATAAACTCAAGTGTCAAGTCTAACAAGATGGTCATAAAAAAGAAACCAGCGGCCTCTCTTTGAAAGGTTAGTATTTCTGCAGTGTTTAATCAGCGTAACCACAATTCTTAGAC
Source organism: Sinocyclocheilus anophthalmus (assembly GCA_018155175.1). Classification (NCBI taxonomy): domain Eukaryota; kingdom Metazoa; phylum Chordata; class Actinopteri; order Cypriniformes; family Cyprinidae; genus Sinocyclocheilus; species Sinocyclocheilus anophthalmus. Next base: position 41,916 of record JADLZN010004862.1, read on the forward strand.
AACTGTGAAAACTGGGATAACCTGTAAACCCAGACCAGCTTACATAGAGAACAGCTGCATTAATCTGGATTGTCCATGAAAACAATCAAAGTAGTAAGGATTCTGTTTTATGGCCATCATTAGGTGAGGAAATCCTGTCTGATTTTGTTCAGGAAGCACCTCCTGCTCTTTTAGAACAATGTACACTTTAGATTTCTGTATTTGAGAACACAAACCACAACTTTTTTTTCAGAAAAAGCTACAAATATAATACAATGATAGCAATTTGAACAATTCTTAAGGGCAGAAAATAACCAAAAATGAAATTGACACTTGTCAAAAAAAAAAAAAAAAGGTGTATGAGGGGGGAATTAAATAATGATAAAAAAATCAACCCATTTAATTTCCAACAAGTTTTTGATAGAAGTTTGACGTTCCACGTCATCAAACTTGGAAGATGAATTAAAAATGTTATAATTCAGCATTTACACCCCATAACACTTCTATCAAACAGTGTGAACCTGTGATAATGAGCCATGCCACTCAACTCACCTTAAGTGGAAAATTTCCTTTTGAGACCTAATGTTGTGTTAAAGGCACAAGTTTTGACTTTAAAAGAAGTGGTTTTATGGTCATAACCAGGTGTGTGAAACGTCTCTTAACGCCTCATTTCAAGGGGAAATTATGAGCAGCACTGAACTCCATGAAGCTTTTTCCTCACGCATTGCTGGAGTACGACGCACAGCTGGAGAGCAGGGTTAGGTGGGAATCCTGTAGGTTTAATGATGGTTGAATATATGCTTAACAAGGCCCTTGTGCAGCTGGATGGATAGAGATAAATGAGTTATGTGTACAGCCTAAAATTGTAGGATAGATCTAAATAAGAACTTGTGCAGTGTAGCAAGAACCCAACATTATTTACATTCTAATTTGTTATTATACAGTATATATGTATAAACTGACTAATGGTGACTTCATGAGTCCCCAAAACAAAAATGAACCATTTTCAGTGTATTGCATTAAAAAGGTCATTCTAAACATGCATTCATACTGTTAGCTAAAGAAGAGATGTGTATTTAAAACAGTTCAAAACATCAAGTCCAGTTCTGCTAATAGATAAGACAGATAAGCAGATGTTTTGGTTTAAAGCAGTTTATCATATGAAAATATGGCTTTTAATAACTCACTATTACTGAGTGTAAGCTGTTCAGAATCAAATACAGTGAGTAATCTGCTTAAGTGTGATGAATCATTGAAGTTCAGTGATACTGACAGGGTTTAGAAAGGACACAGCTTCATTAAAAAAAAAAAAAAAAAAAGTGTCATTTATTTTATACAAATAAATGCAAAATGCAAATACAAAAGATACAAAAATATCCGAAACTCAATAATGGCTGAATAAAGGAAAATGAGATTAAATGAGATTCTCCTGAAATCTGTCATGCGAGATCATGCTGAGATGTACAGGGTACTAAATGCTTTGATGTGTATGGTGTCATTACTATAGCACAAGACAAATGCAGAAAAAAACTGACACAGTATGACTGACAGTGAACACAATCTAATTGTTATGGTGGATCTGAGTGTCTCTAGCTTTCTTTAACAGATCAAATGATTTCTTAGTAGCATCTCATGTGGGTGAGAAACAAATCAAGAAGTCGAATGTCAATTTTGTAAAATGAGTGTAAAATGCAGCGGTCACTGGCCAGTGCCAGTGTATAGAGAGCGCTGCCTTCTATGAGGCCAAATTCACTGGCCATTGCTTTTCACAATTTCCAGTATTTTTATTTATTATTATTATTATTAATATTAAATGATATGTGCATTAAAAAAAATGTTTATGGCACTACTAGGGTTTAAATAGTACTTTTTAACCAGTGCACTAGTGAAGTTTATATCTGCAGACCCACTGTTTTCAGAGAGAAATAAACATAAGTTACTATTGAAATTACATTCATTGGCCAGACTGCAGCGGGACATGAGGCACTATAATCACAAGAGCTGCAAGTACCTAATTATATAAAAAATGGTGTCTAAACCTAAATGGGTTTTAATTAAATTAACAAATTATCACTACCAATACATTATTTCTTTGCCTTTTTATGTACAACAAATACTGCACAATTGTCATCACTGAGTTGCTTAAAAATGAAATAAATCATTGTTTTCTAGCCATTTCTAATCAAAACTTTGTGACCTTTTCTATTTTAGGTGCAAGTAGCTTCTTTTTTTATTTTATTATTTACAAAAATTACTAACATTATTTTTTATAGCTGGTGTGCTTAGTTCAATATTACAAAGAATAAACCCAATTTGCAACAAAGTTTACAATCAGTTTTTCTACAAACGCATTAATGGGTCAGATAAAATACATAAAACTCACAAGAACCACAAATGATGTGAAAACAAATATAACAATGTAAAATGCAACATAAAAATAAAAGGTAAATAAAAAAAGCAAAAACAATAATAAAGAGAAAGCAAAGCAGATGTGCTCTGGTGATGTTGAGGTGGATTAATAGCATGTGAGGAGCTGGTAAAAATATTAAGCCATGTTACAACTAACATGTAAAAACCTAATGAAATTTTTACTAACACTTAACTGACATTCTATGATCTGTGACATGAGAAATACACATAAAAATAAGGCTGAAAATTACACTCACCTAGCTATCCAAGAAGTGCATTAGCTTAAGTGCCACTCCGGGAACGATTTCAAATGTTTGAACGTCTAGTGATATTCTGTTTTTTTTTGGGGGTGGGAGGGGGGCCATAACTAATGTCCCAACAATTACGATCATAGAAACAAAGAAATCATTAAACAAGGGCTTTTCCCCCCCCCAACGGTCCTGCCATCTTGCACACTTGCATGCCCACCGAATGTGAGCCACTGCGCCCCATTCTGTTCCCCCCTTAAACTTGATGGTTGTTGAACTTATTTTTAGTGTCATTTGATAAGCTTCCCTGCTTGCACTGAGACATCCCACTGACCCAGCCACTGGTCATTGTCTATACCACTTCCCGTCAAAGCCGGCACGCTTTGTCAGATTTCGACTCGAATATCCATTTTGCATCTGAAGTAGCGTATCGAAAGTGACTAGATCGTTCGAGCCTTTTTCTTCAGCTGCCGCCCCCTTCCTCCCCCACAGTGTTTCCACTGACACTGACATCATTCGCGATCGTCGTCGTGACAGCGCGTTAAATAAATCTAAAATAAATATATATATTGCTCGCTTTTCTGTGAGCAAGTGGAGGGGGGAGTGCGATGTGGATAATTTCTAGAAATGAACAATACTCATCCGTCCGTCGCCCCTTTCGGTTTGATCTTCCGAGTATATCGGATGAGGGTGTCACATTAGCACAGCTGAGGAACTCCTTAATTTCTACAGAAAATCTCATGAGAGGTCAAACCTCATACAAAAGAAGAATCTCTAAAGTTGCCTTAAGATCTATCAAAGTTTGATATTCCAATGCACAACATTTGTGGAGATCGGGAGGTGGGTGGACAGCTGTATTGATGTGTTAAAACTTTAACTGAGGGGCATGTTTCCGAATTGTGATGGTCTATGCATTAGTGAGCACAGAACAGACTGCCAAATAAATGGGGAGGAAGCACCAACCACCAGGTTGGTAAATCTGTCCCTCAAAACCTTGCCGGAAAGCTTTGGTCACAGGGTGTCTTGCGGTGCAATAACGCTCTATTAATTTCTCTGCACTGTCCTCGCATTGATAGAAAGGTGTCTTCACAAACTAAAGGGCAAAGTCTTACTGCGTCCGATACCTTAGGGCGTTCTGTCTACAATTTGTCATGCGTGTGCACTTCTCAGTATTAAAATGACAAGATCTCCAGTCAAAGAAGCCCCGCTAGGCATCCGACAATAGTGGGCTTGGAGAGATTTTTGTGAAGAGACACTGCCAAGAGGCAAAGTACTACTGCACTCCATGAGCCTACTGGGATTAGTTCTACTTCTCAGCCAACGGCAGAGCTCCTATCTGCTTCTTGTTTTTTTTTTTTTTTTTGAAATAGCCTCAGTCTGTGTCAAAAGATAGTTTTTTTTTTTTTTTCACAGAAGGCACAATATGGTCAGAACATGAAAAAGCCTTTGCTGTGCATTAAAGCTAAACAGATCAGCTGCAAAATCAGACACTTTTTTGTTGATCTATTTAGTCATCCGCTTGCCGTTCAGTAGCTTGCGAGATACCAGAATTATAAGTTTTGGAAAGCCAATACTTGTAAAGCGCAGAAACAAGATACTCTGAAGTGGCCAATGATAAGCTATATCATCTCGAGGAAATTACGTTATTTCTGTTGTTCCATCTGAAATACTTGGAAGTCAAAGTATATCAGAGACGGGATGCTGTCGTCTATTGATGCTGCACCCGATTGAAATTCATACAGCGTCCCTAGAAGAAAAAGAAAAGGACAGGAGAAGATTTGATTAATTAAGTGATTGGTTCGTTCATCCATTTTTAGTAATTCATGTTTTCGTATTATAACTATTATTACATTCATTAAATTATTGGAAACAATAACAACAACAACAACAATAATAAATAAATAACAATAACCATACATACATTTGTGCTCCTATATATATATATATATAGAATACAATACAGTATTTCTGAATTTTTTTATTACCCTTATGAATAATACTATGTACAGCCATCAATATCATGCTTTTTTCAAAAATGGACGCGCGTCAACGTGTCAAAAATATTTAAATTTCTTTTAAAAATATTTATCTACATACAACACAATAATAAAATTATAAAATTTAAATGTATGTAGATATATATGATATATATACAAAGAAGTTAAAACATCATATCATGGGGTAAATGCCTTGGGAAATGAAAAATCATACAAATAAAAACTACTGATCAAATTTCCTACAAATAAACAAGTGTATTATTATTATTATTATCATCATCATTACTTTTCAAAAACATACATTGAGTATTTCTGTTGGAAAATAATTTTAAAATAATCCTGAAAAATGGTTTAATGGTTGCTTGTGCTTTATTTTGGCACAGAGTGTCAGTGTATCTCCCATTGCTCTATAGTGTGTCTCACATCAGCTGGAGAAACTGGATACACTGGCACCAAGAGGGAGCTCTCGCCTAGCGTATAACCACCATACACATTCGCGCATGCATTCTCATGTGCACCACACACACACACACCACACACAATTATGTGCAGATTTATAAATATTCTACTGAACCTAAGCATTTTTAACACTGATTGCTAATATATATTTCCCAACATGTATGACTGATAACTAGTGTGTAACAACCAACAATGAAAAACTAACATCACAGTAGCCTGCCCTAGATTCAAGTCACAACTGGCATTAGATATTGGAAGAATCCCAGCGTCTTCATAGACTATCCATGAATACGGGGCTTTACGTTGTCCCTGCATTGTAAGCCAAGTGCGGCGCACCCTCTGCGATAGATCTCACTCCGTCAACAAATAAGGCACATCAGATGCTGTTTTGGCCACCGTTGATTGTGTGGCTAAGTTTCCTGGATTTTGGAGGCTTTGAAGCAGGAACTCTGAAAAGCTGTCCGCCTTCGTTACAAAGGCTGCGCGAGGCTCTGCTGTAGGAGTCGACCAGGTGCCGAGCAATACGGTCATACCCAAACCCACGGTCAGACACATTTTAACTCTATCGCTCCCGGGCAAGAGCACTTGGCATTGGACACTCTACGCAATGTCACACTGAGACAGACAGAGCCCACCTGTGCCACAAGAATAGAAGGACCATGGGCTAGATGTCAAGGTGATGACATTGGATAGGGTGTTGTGGGTAAAAGTAGAGAGAGTATGCTCAAGAGACATTTTTACATGTTCTTCTCACTTGAGACTTGCGAAATGCAGTTGTCAGGAGGAGATGGATTTAAAATGTTCCATTTCCTTTGTGTCTGAATTCTTTTAGATTGTATAAATAAAATTCTATTTCAATCAAATCACTGTGAATTTTGGTTCATGTTTATAAAATGAGCCTGACTGCAAGTTCTTTGCACTAAATTGGTCAATATGCAGAACAAATAACAGTTCAATTAGGATCCCACGAAGGCACAAATATCAAACGACATCAGTTGAAAGTTGCTGAATACATAAAAGCAGGAATAATTACACCACACAGTTTATTAAAAACTGGAAAGAGACTTGATTGGCCTGATCAGAGATTTCTCATGGTTCCATGCCATCTTTAAGAGATCACACAAGGCTCAGTTCATCAAGAGCTTCACCTCTGTGACCCCACACATATGCTACACCTATACAGATCAGTCAAACAGAGACGGCCTGTTGGGGGGCCATCATTACCCCTCCATCTCTGCTCTTTGGAGCGCTCTCCGAGCCGCACCATTCTGACGGTCACCAGACTTCACAGAAAGATGTCTGCTGCTCTGATTAGCCGTGTGCTTGGGCACCTGTCCAAAGGAGGAGTCTGCATGTGTTTTTGCATCTCATCTTCTGCTAGCCACTCTCTGGAACAGCTTGATTCCCCCAACCCTAGAACTCCCAGAGGAGCCGTCTTGCACTTTCTGTTCTTTAAAGGAGTGAGATCCAGGAATTGAGAGAGGTGGAACTTGGAAAGTAGCCCATGTCCTTCTCAGGACCATTTCATCCCATGCAATGAAGAGCATTTTATTCCCCCCAAAGGATGTATGACAGTATGTACAGTATTATTTGGTCTTTACATTATTTGTCCATTTAGCTGATTTCCTTAAAAAGTACAGTATTATAATACATAAACATAAAAAACTGTTAGTTATCTCTAGTTATAAAAAAATTTTTTCAATATTTAAAAAAACTTCAACTTTTTAACCCTATGTTAAAAAGGCCATAAGATCTTTTAGATTTTTAAAATAATTATTACTTTTATTGGCCAAGGTGCCTAAATTGATCAAAATTGACAACTAAAACATTTTAAAATGTTACATATTTCAATAAATTAGTGCTTTTGAAATTTCTATCATCAAAGAATCCTGAAAAAAACATATTACTATTTCCACAAAATATTAAGCAGCATAACTGTTTTCAACATTGATAATAATGTTTCTTGAGCAGCAAATCCATATATTAGAATGATTTATGAAGGATCATGTGACACTGAAGACTGAAGTGTCACACACTGACTTACTTTAGTACGTCATTTATTTCTTATTACGTTTAAGAAGTAAAATTCAGCTTTTCCAACGCAGGATTTTTTCACATTTTAAAATATATAAAAACAGCACAAGACTATTTCACAATATTACTGTTTTACTATTTTGATCAAATTAATGCAGCCTTTGTGAGCATAAGGGACCCCTTTAAGAAATATTAAAAACTTATTATGGAATTTGACTGTATTTGGTGGGTGTGTGTGTGTGTGCAAATTTTAAATGTTATATCAATACATTTGAATTTAATTGTTTATATAACAATTTTTTACTTTTAATTGTATAAACAATTGATGTATACATTATAAGAGCATGCATTATTTGCAAAAATGCCAAATATATACGTTTTACATGCAATATACTGTATAAAAGTATTTTTCTTTCATTGAAACCTTTCGGTCTTATTTATAAAAACTACTGTGACATTACAAAGAAAAAGGCCTGCCTCCAAAAACCTTTCCACATATTAGAAGATCAAAATGGAACAGGAAGTGCAGCTGCAAACAGACCTAGGGAAAATGCCAGAATGTGAGCAATCCTGCACTCTAGAGCTGGCCCCCACTATCTCCACACCCATGGTCCACATACGGCCCACATAGCACCGCCATCTGGTCTGGTGGAGATTCAGAACCAAGCCAAGAGCGCCTAAAATCTAACGCCTGCTGACAACTTGGATACATTTTCCAGTCATTAAAAAGTGATATAGGCACTGGAACAGTGAATACATTAAAGCCTCAAGAAAAGGACAGTTTGAGCCACCAGAAACAATGAAGAAGCTCTAGATTTTACAGTTGAGAAACTGTAGCTGTCACGGATGAATCAAAACGGATCCTTTGACAAGCAGTACAATTTGAAAAAAGCATGTCAGCATGAGTCTCACAGGCTCTGGAGGACCTAATAATGCTCTACCCGCAGCTTGCTTTGAAAGTGAGAGCTGACAGCGTGGTGGTGATCCCTGTAATTTAAGTCCACAGTCACAATGAGCCACAATGTATTTTGGAGGTGTACAGGCGCTGTAAATTACAAGGGTATAAAATACCCCCTCCTGCTGACACAATATTTACAGCAAGTCCTGCTGGCTCAAATCAAGTCCTCTGGGTAAATAAAGTGGCATACGATCAGCAATCAAGAGCTGATGACTACCGGATTGACCCACGAGAACAGGAGAATGATGGTTTTTAATCTTGAGACACCGGTAAAAAATCCAACACTGGCATTAGGTGTCATGATGTTTATGCCCACATTTTAGGTATAACATTAGAGGCAAAGTTGAGAGTAAACAAAAACAGACTCTGCAAACCATTAACCTCTACTTGCTTATGCATCTGCCACCGATCTGTCTTATCAAGTTCATTCAAGCAAACTCATAATATATAATACGTATATAAATTATATCTCTATTATATAATATAGATATATAATATATATATTAGATCTATATATATAAAACACATACTAATCTAGTTAATGTAGGTTTTCTTACAAAGCAGATTAGTTCTAAACAATAACATTTATTTAAAGACAAATGTTATTAGTTTGTTGCCTTTGTTGCCAGTCCCAAATTTAAAGCAAATAAAAGTATTGCAAAAATTATATTAAAAAAACTAATAAAAATTACAAAAAAAACAGAAGTCTAAACAGTGGTTTTCGAATGGTGTAAATTGTTTTTTTTTTTCTATTTATATAGCTGATCTATTCACATTAAACCTAAAAATTAACCCATCAACCCTTACAAATCCTTAGAAATTAACCTCATTAATCTATTCAGAATTAAGCCCTATAATAAGTTTAATAAGTAAGCCCTATAAGTTTTGTGGACCTAATCAGTTGACCCATAGACCACCACATTATGTTAGCAGTGTAAAAATAGGTAAGGACTTATGACTGGATAATCACTATATTATTAAAAGTTATAGTCCAACTAAAACAACTGAAATTCGTGCATCATGCCATTCACAAAAGAAGGTATTTTGAGGAATGTCTCAGTTTCTCTCTCTCTCTCTCTCTTTACAATACAAATCAATGGTCACCAAAACAGTTTGGTTACCAGAATTCTTCAAATTTTCATCTTTTATGTTTCACAGAAGAAAGAAAATCATACAGGTTTGGACTGACATGAGGCTGAGCAAATTATGACAGTTTTTATTTTGGAGTGAACAATCCCTTTAACTATCATGTACAAGACACAAATAGAATCTAAATATTCACAGTAATATCTTAATCACAAATGCAGTCAAAATTAAGATACAGTAGCAGGTGGATTGTATCTTATGGGAAATTTAATGATTCAGATTTCACTTAATGCTCATTAAATTCTGTCATTTACATATTTCATTTGAAACCTGTGGAAGAAAAACGATATTTTGAAAGAAGTTTTTGAAACAACATTATGGTAAACAAAAGATGACAGAAGTTTGATTTTCTAATCAAAAACTACATAGAACAATCATATTTTACATATTTGAATGGTCCTTTAAGTATCATTTCTATTACTACAAAACTATTTTTCAAATGTTTTTCTTTTACTAACCGATTCTGTGCTCTCGATTCCCAAACCTACTTGAATCCAGTGTCAATTCGGTACCAAATTAGACTTATTGCAATTTTGCTGATCATCTGATATCTGGAGATGACCTGCTCTGGGGAACCAACGTGTTGGAAGAGATCAAGTTTACAAAGCTCGGCTTAGCAGCATGGTCACCAGAAAAGTATTTTCCTGTGAACGTAGCTTAAGCAAAGCTGCACTACATCTGCAGATGTTTTCTGCTCCCCATCCTGTCTTTCTTTCCCCGGGTTTGTCAGAAAAAGTGCACATCATTGCCAGCTAACAGCTCTGGGCACCATCCCCTGGTTGTTTGAGAGAAAATGCCAGTCATTTTGGCGGAGCGCAGGCGCTCACAGACGGCACAGGCGGGCACAGATGGCACTAATGGACAAGCAGAATCCAACAGAGGGAGCAGGAACGAGCCACCGAGGAGAGCTATTCCAAATAGCAGCAGTGAAAGCCAGGCCCTGCTCAGCTTTAGCAAGGTTACCACTGCAGCATTTCATCATAAAGAATTTAAAGTGATAAAATAATCATAAGGGGGGAGAAATCTGTTTGGCCAGATGCCAGCGGATCAGATGGGAGGAAATTGTTCTAAGTTAAATACATGTTTCAGTGTAGCAAAACTTGAGACAGCAGGTATCCGCTCCAGCTTGCCATCTGAAGAGCAGGGACTGTTGTTTGTGAATGTTGTAAATCAATAAATGTTTCATGCTCCATGCTTAAAATGATGCTCATTTTAGTGATTGAGACACTGGTCATAATAATTTTCATGAGCTGTCGACTTTAAAAAAAAAATGCCAGTGAAAAGTCTGCTAAATATGATAGTTTATATAATGTAAAGCGCCCATTCATGCTTTTTTTCTCAGTAATAGTACAGCTACTGGAATAAAGATGCTTACTGCAAATAATTAATTATTTTTTTTAAATTAAATAAAAATATTTTATATTTAAAAGTAAATGCTTTCCTCTCTGTGAAAGCTGTCTTTTCTCAAATAGTTTTTGTGTTTGAAGTGAGCGCATCAAGCAGTAACAAAATAATTTTAAAACTATTTTTAACATAAAAAAGGTGGCAAATTTATTAGAGGGGAAGAGGCCGTTAGAACGTTAGTAGTTCCTGTGTTTAATTACAGAAAACCCTCAAGCCACAGAAAACTCCACTTCCTCACTCCTCTGCTTGTATGTGACTATTTCCCTTCTTCCCCTCCTCAGAGAAATCTCACGACACTGCAAATGAGCATCCAAACAAAGCTGTTGGGCTCATCTGTACTTTTTCATTTCTGGCCTGTCTCTGCAGCTTCAACTGGCCTGCAGTCAGGCCCCTAGACATGATAAACATTCAGCTGCACAAAAACCATAAGCTTGCACACAGGCTCGCAGTCCAAGAGAAAACACTAACTACAATCGAAAAACTAGGGCTGTCAAAATCAGCATGTTAACACATTTGCGATTATATATGCTTAATGTTATTGATTTTTGCAAATCTGTTAATACAAATATTCAATCTGATACTATAATTATTGCATTTTGTTAACCACAAACCCTCTCTTAGAAAGAGCCCCTATTTATAAATACAGTACATACATATTTTATGTCTATATGTAGAGCACTTTTTGTCGTTATCATAAAAACTACCAAAACTACTGCAGAATTCAGTCTTTAGACAGCAGAATCAGACCGTAATATTATCAAATTTGGCAAATACGAATGTAAAAATAATTGTATTATTTCTAAACATATTTAATATCTTTAGTTCGCTTAAAAAAACAATTGAGTTGTTGTGAAATTTACTTATTGTGTTAATGCATTAACTTTAAAAACTATATACAATTAATTATTGTAATGGACTAACAGTCCTACCAAAAACTCAAAAAGAGAAGCTTCTGAGAAGAGGAATGCGCATAAGGCAGAAAAGGTATCCGAGTGTATGTTTGTGTGAGGCTCCCTTTCCCCTTGGACTCCTCTGTCTCCCCTTTCGCTTCCACCAGCGTGGCGGCAGGCGGGGTCACATGCAATCTGGGACAGAGAGAGAAGGGAGGCATGCGACAGGAGTGGCGGTAATTGGAGGGAGCTGTCAGGATGGAGCAACGTTGCATCCGTGTGAGATTCCTGCCATTTGGATTCGACCACACACATGTGCCAGGGCGCCTACCATCCCATGGGGTGGCATGCATTAAAACTAGTGATGAGGCTAATGTGTGTGGAATCGCTTCTGGCACCCAGCCCACAAAGAGGTCAATGGGTGACCTGTTAGAGAAACTGCAATGTAAAGGAAAGTATACAGCTATTTAAAATATTACTCAAGGTTTCATGGACTGTGACAATCGGCTAGCTCATTTTATTTTTTGTATAACCCTTGTAAATGATTAAAAAGACCAAGGACTAGTTATACGTTAATAATCACGTCTTTAAATATTATAAAAGTAAATAATTCTTTTTTTAAAGTGCGTCAAATTTAATTTATATAATCTTCAGGGATTTTCCGCACCCAGGGTGTTAAGATATGAAATTAAACAAATTAGAATAAACTCAAATTTCCATATTGAAAAAAAGGATGTTTGTATATACTTAATCATTTACTCAAAAAGTTTCCAAACAGTTGAGTCTGCACATATTCTATTTTATTTTGATTTATAGCCTTATGATGTCTTAACGAGCAAGTTCCCCTCATTATTTAATGCAAAAAATTCAGCTTTAAATTACAGTAGAGAAAAGGTTTATTTATGTGGTGCTATAAAGCACAGGAGTGTAAATACGCACTGGCTGCACACCCTGCTATATTCAGTAGTAACCCTGGTGATAAACCATCTTGTTATGTCTACTGGGGAAAATATGCTTATCAAGCCGCATGGTAATGTAAGCAGTAAATAACTTGATCATTGCACCGCAACAGTGGAAATCTAACAGCATGAAGCAGCTTCAGGCCACACTACATTACTAAGGAGAGCTGTATGTGTGTGTGTGTGTGTTTTTTTTTCTTTTCCTAGACCACAACTGTGAGAACTGGGTTAATGTGACCTGAGTTGGTCAGACAACATACTGGTCAGGAGGAGAACACACAGTCACACACACACACACATTAAAGCATAAAACTAATACTTTAATAGAACACCATTCTTCAGATATACACACCGAAAATGTTCACAACATTTTCAAGATTCCACGGTGCAAGCACTTATTCAAAGACAAGACAACTGCATACAGGTGTAACAATGCTTCAAGCCAATAATCACTACAAATATCTAGAAATAATCCCATTGAGTCGGTCAGAGCCTCTTGATCACTATTGTTCCATACGAGACAACCCATGACCTTTCCTCTAGCGTCTGATACAACCTCCCATGGAGACCAGACACCAGTCACCATGTCACACCTTACACATCTACTTCTCTGCAGACCTTTTGTTCATCTCCTCATCAACTTCCATTAACTCCCAGCTGCATTTCTATTGCAGGAAATCTTAACAGATTCATTATCTTCACTACAATTTATTGCTGACTAAACATATATTTTCAAATATATACCTGGACTACACTGGCAAGAAAACAATAATTGCAAGATCTCTGATTACACTCACTGACCCAAGAAATAACGAAGAAAGAAAAAAGAAAAAAAAAAAAGGTTTAAATCATCCCCTAATTCTATTTTGTCACATTTGATCATGCCTTTAGCTCATTAAATTGAAATCATTAAATCAGCTCATTGAATTAAAAACAGTAAAGACATTTGTTACAAAAAATTTCTGCTTCAAATAAATACTCTCTTGGACTTTCAATAAATTGAAGAATACAAAAAAAGTTTTCACAAATATATTAAGCCGTCAATCAGCCATTTGATAATAATGTTTCTTGTTCACCAAATCAGCATATTAGGAGGATTTATGAAGGATCATGTGAAGCCTGGAGTAATGACTGCTAAGAATTCAGCTTTGCCATCACAGAATAAATTAAATTTTAAAATATATTAAATTATACAATGGTTATTTTAAAATTCTAACAATTTCACAGTATTTTTGATTACATAATGCAGCCTTGGTGAACATAAAAGACTTCATTTAAAAAATGTTTTTTTAAATCATACCAACCATACTTTTGAAAAGTAGTGTATATGCACTTTCGGTGCAGACATTGAGATCAAATTTAAAATAAACATCATCTACTCAAACCAGTATACAATAGTATATCACTTCATAAACAACTGCAAGATTGTTGTCAATAGAAGCAAAATGGATCAGGCGTCATAACATCTTATCAAATCAAAACCAACAAGTGAGATGCAGGAAAAATGGTCCTGTGCACCGAGAGAATGGCTCTGTCTCCACTGTATCAGGAGGAGGAGTGTCTGTATTCAGCTATGCAGATGTCATGATAATGAGCTGCCTGCTCAGGCTGGATGGTATTGTGACTGCACGTCTCTATCTGTGTGTGAGAGCATGTTTTTCTCCCACTAAAACCAAACACTTGTGCACTGTCTTGGGCAGTGGCGTCGGCCTGTTTCCCAGTCATTCTCTTTAAATGAGGTTTGCAAATACTATTGAATCAGCTAAGCGCAAACGACAAGGGGGTGGGGTGAGCGAGTGAGCTCTTAGCTTTGATGGTCCAACCAATGACAGCGTTTGAGGCCGTGTATGTGTGTTAGCAGAGGACAGGCCCTGTGGATGAGAGTGGGTATATTTGGAGGGGGGTGGGACTGGCTATTAAATGGAGGATGACAGGGAGTAATTATTCTAATGCGCTACTTTGCAGTGTGGCTGGGTTAAGGTGTCAGCTGCGAGTCATTAGGCCTGACATGCGCTGGATAGCGACGAGACAGCTGTCTCCCTCCCAGGTGGGCTGACCCACACCGCTGCCACCACGCTAACCGGCCACCGTCAGGGTACCTCTAGAACCAGTTAGCCCAGCCCTGGTAGTAGCTACGCTGTACCCTGTCTATTGAACACAGCCTCTTCAATTTTACTGCCCAAACACTCGTTAACTTTGTCTCCTCAGAGGAAAAGAAAATGAAAGAAAAAAATCTGTATTTTAATTTCCTAGCAGGTAAAAAAGACAAATAATTAAATAAAAATACATGTAATTAATTCCTTTTTGTTTTTTGCCAAACGGACCTAGAATAAGTCATACCATATTCCAGAGCACAAGTAGCAGAACAAACTGGCTTGAGTTTACATTGAAAACCTCCAAAATGTAAGTCAAATAAAACAAAGAAGGGAATTCACTAAGAATGATAACGGCGTTCATTTGCACACGCTGTCTGTGTGGCTGTTTTAGTGAATTATGCAAATCAGAAAGCGGTGCAAATACACAAAAAAAGCAATTTGCAGAGCGCAATTCCCCAGTTTGTGGACCAGTGCAAGGTTAAGGAGCTTGACTTCACTGCATATCTGGAAATAAGTCTGGTTATAATGCTCATTTCTGTCATTTGATAAATCACTGAAAACATGATCGCTAGAAATTGTACAAAAGCATCTCATTTTCTTTTTTACCACCTACTTTCTGCAGTCAATAACAGTGAAATGTTAATTGCCTCAGACAAATAGAGCTGAGTTTTATAAATAAGGCACACACTATAATAAGCCTAATTGATATAGATTATGGTTATTATGACTTGTGGTTATGATAAATACAATGCCAATGCTATTTCAGTGCATTTAGCACCAGTTAAATATAACATAACATAGCATAACGTTAATATAATATAATATAATGTCCTGTGTTGAAAAAAAAAGATTTATTTCTGTAAATCAGGACATAAAGGCTGCTTGCATAATAATAAATTTTTTTTAGCAACATGCTTTTTAGATAAAGCATTTCATCTGACTTCCACACAGGACGATAAACTTTCCAAAAGTATTTCATGTCAACTACCTACATATCTTACAGTGAGAAAAATATACATAAATATGATTTATTTGCATATGTTCCGATTCTGGAGAATCATTGCCCCCGAGCCAAGCTTCAGACGACAGAGATTGAATTAGTGCTAATATATGCAACCATTTACAAAGAGCAGAACTTTCCATATCCTTATGTTACAGAGGATCATATCAACCCATACCCTATGGCCTTGCTTATGAAAAGTCATGAGTCTGTGCATATGTACCTGATAGCAAAGTTCACATAAAAAGACCTATGAAGACACAACAGTGTTAACCTAATCAAAATGAGACTGCAAGACAGAGACAAAAAAGGTTCACATAAAAATGTTAATGCTTAAGCTCTTCCCCATTCTTTAAATTTGAAGTTATCACTGTAAAGTCAAGGATCTAGAATATAGCATATTTTTTGCACGATTTGTAACAGTTTCAAACCATTTTGTCAGGAAAATCCACAATTCTGGAATTCCCATTTGGGTTTAAATTTTCAGATTCTAAAATGCAGTGTTTCTCAACTGGTGTGTCATGACTCAAATAGGTCATGTTGTGGATGGCAGGGAACATCAATGCTAAATGCAAATAATGAAATGCATATAATCATAACCATATCGCTGTGCAAAGCCAGAACATAAAAAAGCTTATCAGGTAGAAGAAAATAGCCTCCATGTTTTGTTGTTGATGTCAAAGACTGTGTGTCCAACCAAACTCTACAAATCCCAACAAACACAGATGACATGAAATGCAAATGCTTGATTTTACTTTTGTAAATTAAACCATTTTGGTTCTGCGTTGGGTCACCGCTTTATGTCCAATGCAAAAAAAAAAAAAGTTCAACAAACACACACACGATGAAACCTGATACAATAAAAAAAAGTCAGATTTCCTGTATATGAGTCAGGAGTGTTACACAATGTATTAATAATCATGGGAAATTCCCTCAGTCCTTAAATGCCCCAAAGTGTCAGTATGATGTGATGATGTTATTACTCACATGCAGGCTGAAGTGAACACATCCATGACACCAAACAAATTGTGCCCCATGATTCCACTGGGCCCAAAACCAGAAACAAACAAGGCCTCCTGCTTCTAATCAAGACAACCAGTAGAGGTCAAACACACACGCACGAGTCCTTGCCTTTCATTCGATCTTCAGATCATCACGTCATTATTTCTCGATTCCATCACTATCCACAGTTTAAGTCTTAATTAGTGCTACTGTCTCTACAAAAAAAGTTAATAATAATAAAAGACAGCTGGTAAATTACTACTTTGTACAGATTCTTTAATATATTTTGGAAATGCAATCAGATAAAATGCATGCAAAATGCATGGAAATAAAGTGAGCATGGTACATTGTAAAGGATTGGTGTTGGACAGATAGACTGAACGGATGGGTAAAACTCAAAACTTCTTGGGGTAGGAAATTTATGCGGCTGCCACTTCGGAAGGGTTTGGGCCATCTGATGGGTTAAAACTATTAAGACCACAAGAGCAGTTCTGCATCTGTGCACACAAAAATCGGGATTCAGAACTACTTAAATGCATTTGTTTTGAGACCCACAGATACATATCCAGATGATTGTGATCAAAACAAAGGAAAGTAAACAATGCCATTTCCCACAGATCTGATCTCTTCATGTCGAAATCTCTGTGCTGATGACAAACCCAGAGTCCTTTGTTTCTACTTGATTTGATATATGGGACAGAGTGGCCTATAACTCATTAAGGTTGGCATCATCATTAAACTTCCTATGTTAGATTATAAACTGTTATGATGATCTATTATGATGATGAATGTTATATGGATTGTGATTCACATCTCTTTAATTTTTATAAAAAAGTGAGCTTGCCGAGCAGAAGTTTTGAAGTGACATTAGGGAACAGAAGCAGGACTTTTTGATTTAGTTTTTTGAGGGCACTAGCTTTCCTCCTCTGAGAGAATGTTTGACTGATGTTTGACTGACTGAACAAATACATAAATGCATAAACCAATTTTTTCAACAGCTGCATGATAATTGTCACATCTGTGTCCTTTCTTCCAATCAATTATGAACCACAAGTTGTAATTTATTTATGGCCAATTCAGGCTCTAGTGATGAAATGTTAAAGACACTCCAAACGCAAAGTGATAGGGATGCCAAACTTGCCATCTTAAAAAAAATACATCTGCTCAAAATTACATGCTGCATTGCATCAGACCTGTAAGAAAGTGGCATTCTGCCCAAATCGTGGGACCACGAGTCTTATCTATAATATAATGTGATATGAGATCTAGAGGGAGATCCTAGGGTGCAGTTTCACTGCGTCTAGCCAAACACTGAGTTTCAGTAGTGACAAAAATCAAGTCCTGCTTTTTAACACTGTAAAAAAGTCATGAATTAAATGAGCAGTTAATTAGTGTCTAATAAAGATTAGAACTGCATTTAATATTGCTTGGGCCATCGGTTAAAAATAAAGAGGCCTCCCAAATTTGCATATTAAAACTAATTAGCATAATCAAGCCGCTGAAATCTTGTGCATGGCATTCAGAGAGCTGAAAAAGAACAGCTACAAAATGAAAAAAGAACCACTGTGTATTATAAGCTATAGTAGTATCTCCCTTTCAGATTATTTTTCTAACGGCACAAAAATCGGGATCACTACTATTGGTATACCTTCCAAAATCAAAAGATTTATTTTCATTTAATTTCTTAAATTAAATTAAAAACAAAATGTATTAATTTAAATTGAACTATTTTACAAGTGTCTCCCTTTCATTTTAATTGCCAGATTTATTGAATTTAAAAAATGTATTAAATGTAAATTCTCAATTCTTCTTTTTTTACTCTATTTTAATATGACCATTGCTGCCAAACTTACATATTTAAATATCTTAAAAACAAACCACTAAAACAAATCTACGCAAATTGCCTTTTAAACAGTCGTGCACTGTGTTCATCACTTTAAATATTCAAATTGATCAGACGAGGGAAGGAGTGAATTACAATACATTACCGATTCCCAGTATGATTTCCATAGGTCTGTCACACACAAGGAGAAAAATCAATGCGACAAAGCAGCCCAGGGAATGTCTGACACTAACAGTAATGCTGTTTAATTAAAGCCAAGATTCCAGCTCTCATTGCAACGGGGCTTTGATTTTAATAGACGATGAAGAAATGGCCCGCACGTTGACGCGAGCACATTTGTAGCCAGTCTGGCCAAGGGAAAGAGAATGTACATGCACACACACAGACACACGCACGCACACACACACACGCATACACAAACGCAGCAGGACATCAGCTCAGATTGAATCAGGGGGTTAAGGGGAAGTACACAGAAGCTTGCGCCTGTATTAAACAGTCTGCTAAAGGGGGCAGGTACCAGCCCACCCAGCTAATCAGCAGAATTTGCTCCGATACAGGAGGAAAACGATTTCTGAGCACATGCCTCTGTCACATTCATCACTAACATAAAAACCTCTGTAGGCTAAAACACTTGACCTCAATATGGGGAAAAAAAATGGATTGCATTTTGTTATACTCGGATCAAGCCTTCAATCCAGAAAGAAAGTTTTAAGTCAAATAAAGCCATGCTGAAAGCTTATAAAAGAAATTGAAAGCATAAAGAGAAATCGTAAGAATGACAAATGATTTGAATGTTTGTTTTCCCCCAATTTAAACCATGTTCCATGTTTCTATCTATCTATCTATCTATCTATTTCATAAACAGAAACTTTGTTTTTTGAAGTAAATTTTAAATGTAATTTTCCACGGGCGGGTAGGATTATACGACAACACTAATAGTAATTTAATAGTGCTTAATGTACTGGAGACAATGGCAAATAAGAAAACTGCTATCTATCTACATTTGTGGACAGGTTAGTTCCTCTCCAAACCCATCTAATGTGTACACTACTCCAACCCAAGAGCTCTGTCATCCGCTTTGGCACTCCCCCCCGGCCCCCCAGTTTCTAGTTCATAGTGCCACCCTCCAAACCAGCTCACTGGGGTCCCCAACCTAATCCTGTTACCAGGAGGTCTGGCTGTTTGAGGAGGCTCATAGATTAACACGGCAGACATTGTCGAATTTACAACCAGCCACATGGACATCTGCCCTACTTTCTGCATTTCACATATCCCCCCCAAAAAAGACGGAGAGAGACCTGGTTCATAGAGCAAGGGGCCATTTCATGGAATCAGCAAGCCAGTCATTGTTAAAGCTGTCATTTCTGCTCTGGAGCCGGTGCGCTTTAACTGAACTGTCAGCTTTCTACTTAATGCTTGTTAAGGGTAACAGGCCAGTCTGCTGATAGCACTAATGAGGACCAGAAAAAAGACACAAGCATGTTTAAAGGATGCACACCGATTGTCATAACAAACACAATGGTGCTGTAATGGCTAAAAAAAATCAGCTGCTCAAGAAAATTATGAAGATGTGAAGATTTACAGCACAAGGTGAAAGACTCATACTTCTATAAATATGTTAATATTTCGTTACGCGGTCAGCTCTCTGCTTCCATAAACAAGTGCTTTCCTCTGCTTTATTATTTGTGACGCTCTGATTTAATTCCAATTACCCCATTAATTAGAAATCTTGTGCCCTCTGATCTAGAGTATGTTTCAACTAAATAACATTTGCCAGGTTTTATTTGTACACGGAGACCAACGCTTGCTTGTATTTGTTCACAGAACAAAAAGGTTTTTTTTTTTCCCTAGAGGCAAAAAAACCTGTATTTGCACTGTATTTGTCACAAAACATCCTGTGATAACACAATCAGTGAGAGATTAAATCATTAAATACTATTAAGCACTCGTTTCTCCTGTCATTCTTCTCGAGATGCGAGTCCACAATTTGTGCTCTTGTTTAATCAGCATAAAAATTATACAAAATCTGCATATCAATGGGATACATCACTAAATAATTTTGGGCCAAAAATTAAACCATTTAAATGTAACCAAAAAACAATTTTGCCTTAGAGCTGAAGTGTTTAATTTCTGCACACAGCATCACTAAATGGAACTTGTCTTTGTTTTAAGCATAAACTTCACTAAATATAGGTAGGTTTATACTTAAAACAATAAAACTACAATTAAAAAATTAGGCAATAAAAATAAACTTAATTCAAGATATACTGTCTGAAAACAAGTATTAATATCAGATATGATTCTCAGTTTTATTCGATTATATTTGATTTGCTTGAAATTCTTATTTGAAGATTATTTAGATATTTTGCAATACAATAAACAAAAGTGTCTATTAGCAAAATAATTTTTGGGGCATGCGTTGTTAAAGTATTTCACATGCAGAGTCCTACAAATGGCTTAATACTTGTCTGTGGGAATATAAACAGATTTTAACACTGGGGGGCACAAGAAAGAATAATAGAATAAATCACACACAGAAGCTCAAAAAAAAAAAAAACGAAAATGCACCGCAGAGTGTTCATATCTAAAGTCGATGCTGGGCTTTAGCCTGAGTGGCCGAACGCAAACGCAGTCATTCCCAAAAATGACAGGTTGTTGTATTGCTGATCTGTTCAGTAGGCAGCTGTCAGTTCTGTTGTCTCAATTAGGCAGATTGATCCCCTCACTAGGCAGGCGCCAGACTACTCACTTCATACTGTCTCTTGCTAGTTTGTCATTAGGACACTCTGTTCGGGCAAAGGACGAACGACATCTCTTGGCTCCCGGGGTAAAACACAAACAGTTCGCGGTCTGCCGCTCTGCGCCCTAATCCAGTCATGAGACTGGGCTCTTAAACACTATTGCGGCTAAGCCTGGCCATGTGTGCCTCCGACCTGAGGGAGGGGGCTCCCAAACTAATCCTGAGGGACCCCAAGGGGCTGGAGCCGGATCGCACTCAGGCCTATAGCCGTATCTTGTCCGCTCACTCTCCTCACCTCGTCTTACTGGTGCTCCTCCTTTTACGTCCTCTCTACTCTTACTCCGTTTGCTTATTTCTACATCGGCGTTGGTCGCCATCTGCCTCTCTTTCCTCTCTCCTGCCAAAATCCTCTATTGCAATTTTCAAGAGCTGGCCCCGTCCGTCCGGGCCCGCTCACATTCTCTTAATTAAAATGCTCCCACTGCTCTGTTTATGTGACCGATGACTGTTAAATTAAGATGCTGTCACACTGGGACTCAACAGTACATTTATTTATTTATTTTTGCCAGGGCGAGTTCCGCCATGAGCGCTAGGCCTCGGGACTGCGAGCTGACATGTTTTCTTTGTCTGAGGTCGGAATTTACACCATTTAAAAATACACTCCACCTCATTACAGCACTGCCCTAAGGAGGCAAGCAGTCAGCATTGGCTAATAAGGTATGTGTTATACAGAGAGAGATTTTAATAGGGTTTAATGTATGCAGAGGCTACGCTAAAGTGACATTATACGTCTTGAACAATGCTTTCTGGGGGTGTGGGGGGCCATTGGTGCTAAATCTGCAAATATTGCATTTGCACCAGGCTTGTATTACACGTTGAGCCTTCCTTGGCTTCTAAACCTCTGACAGTATCGACTCAGCCTGAGTGAGTGAGTGTGGGAGTTGAAACCAGAGAGAAAAACAAAGAAAACAGAGAGTAAATGAGGCTTGATTTCGTCTCAACAAAAAAAGAAGAAAATCCTGGCTGCAAGGTGCGACATCTTGAAATTAATACTTGTCAAACGCACTACCTAGAAGCTATAATCACAATGAGTTAACTCACTATGCGCGCATCACTGCACCCTCTCTGGAAAAAAGGTATATTAGTCTCCAATGAGTAAACAAGCAATAAAAGAAAATTTCTGATCTGTCATTCGTTTACTTATTCTCATGCATATCAAACCTGCATGACATTCTTTCATTTGTGAAACACAACAGATGATATTTTAACTGTTTTTGTCCATATAATAAAGTTAACTAATGAGGTCCTAAAACAATATTGTAGCGTCTCCAGTCTGACTTTCCATTGTTTGGAGAATTTTTTTTTAAATAGCCTTTGTGTTCGCAGTCAGTCATACTGGTTTGGAAGCGACTGAGAAAGAAGCGTTTTGCCGAATACGAAAATCCAAATGCTTTAAACTGTGCAGTACTTTGGGTTAAAAAATCCTAAATCGTGGTCAAGGATGATTCACTTGACTACACTTTACTACATATTTACCTATTTTATATACATTACTATTCAAAAGTTTGGGGTCTAAAAGATTTTTTATTTTATACTTTCATTCAGCAAGGATGCATTAAATTGATCAAAAGTGACATTTCTAATTCTATCAAAAAGTATTTTTATAAAATTAAAAAATGCATGGAACTGAAGGTTTCTTATGACACTAAGCTAATTCTAGTTTTGGTCCATAGCAGGATTCTATGAAATTATTTCAACAGACAGGCGTATTTTATATTGTAATATTTTTTCCAATATTATCTGTATTTTTGGTTTAATATCAGTGCAGCTTTGGTGACGCATAGAGAGATCTAGGCTTTAAAAAAACTGAATAAATTTGACAGAATTATCATTTTTGGGTGAAGTATCCCTTTAAGACCCACAGCAGCAGGAGAAACAAAAGCCTGTTCTGCAGGTCCCGTCTCGAGTTTGGCTTTGTGTGGCATCTCTCTGGGGTTAATGTATGTTAATGTATCATTTATAAAGGTGCTTATTAGTGTGTTTTGCAGACTGCTGCTTTGTAAAACAATACCGAACCCTGCCGAGACGGTTAGTTAGAGGCGGGAGCAAGAGAGAGAGAGAGAGAGAGAGAGAGAGAGAGAGAGAGAGAGAGAGAGAGAGAGAGAGCGTAGAGGAGAGAGTAGTTAAGAGAGATAGAAATAACCCAGAGGCGGGCGGGCGGGCGTCGGCATTCAAAGTCGGGGCCCCGCCAGTAATAGGCTGCAGGGGCCTTGACGGCGGTCTGGCAGGGCTTCTACTAATCCTGCTGCTCGGCGCGCACCTCGTTCGCCGCTCTTGCCGCGAAACTTGTGGATCGGAGATGTTGCCGCTTCTAAGCTGGCTGTCTGAAGTGCCTTTGCGGGCTCCTCGCCCGTTGGCTCCCTAATCAACACAGTCAAGAACCAGCGATTGAGATCTCTTATTTGTGCCCCAGCAAGTTGCGGATCCAGTGGCAGGCATGTGTCACCCTCATCCTCTCTACGCGTCTTCTACCTTTGGTGTTGGAGCCCCTCAGGCGGAAAATGGGAGAGCAGAAAATGTTCAGGCTGTCTTGAAAAAACTACATCTGCTGACAATCCAGCAGTCTGTCTGTGGGCGGAGTGGGGGGAGGGACCGGGAGAGGTCTCAGAGCTGAACAGATGTCTGCGACAACCTGCTTCCTTACACCTGTACGAGTCCTCGTAACCCCACGGATCCAGGGCTGAAAAATTCATGACCCCGGAGGATTCCTGTCGGGCATCAAAGCCCCCCCCTCTCTCTAGCCAAGAGTACGTGGCCCACCTTGGCTCCGGCGAGGGACTCCTCGGGCTTTGATAGCTCATGCCTGCACCCAGTGCACTTGATCAAGGGCTTGAAAGTCTGCACGATCGAGCTGTGGTCTGACTGAAGTGTGCCAGGGTCCCGCTTGGAGGCTCCAGACCCTCCTCTCACATGTATTGAGAGTTACAAAGGTTTTAACAGTTCGTTTGAAGAAAGTAAAACAGAACAAGTGGCTCAAGCGTGACTGGGATATTGTAGCTAATGGGAGCACTAGTGCCGCACATGCGGTGAGGGCTTCTTCAAGATGAAACAAACCCAAACAAATACTTCAAACTGTGCCCTACTTTAGGGGGGGAAAAAAAGGTTCAATTTTAGTGTGCCCATTGTCAGCACGACTTGTTTACTTTAGTCTCACAACAGGATGATCCATTTGACTCAAGTTCACTTCATATTTAATATGCACTACCCGTCAAAATTTTGGGGTTATTTAATGTTTTTATTCAGCAAAGATGCATTAAATTGATCAATAGTGACAGTAAATACATTTATAATGCTGTATAAGATTTATATTTCAAATAAATGCTGTTCTTTTGAACTTTATATTTATCTAATAATCTTGAAAAAAATCTACAAAAATATTAAGCAGCACAACCCTTTTTAATATTGGTAATATTAACAAATGTTTTAGAATATATTAAAACAAAAAAAATGTTTTTATTGTAAGAATATTTTACTGTTTGCTTGATGAAATAAATGTAGTTTTGATGATTTGACAATTAGAAAAACTTTGACGATTAGAAAATAGTCACATTTTTTCTAATTGTCAAATCATCAAAACTACATTTATTTCATCAAGCAACTAATTTGACGATTAGAAAAAAAAAATCATAAAAAAATCTTGGGAGACCCCAAACTTTTTAATGGTAGTGTAATCTGTACAACGATAAAAATCAAGCGGCACATTCTGTTGCTAAATTTAAGGCCCTTAAATGTTTTTTTTGGGTGTTTGTTTTGTGGGCATCCTGTGCGGGGGGTCACAGGGGGAACGGCGGTTGTGTGTGTGTTCGTGCTTGCAGCACTCTTATTGCATTACAAAGTTACAAAAGAGGAAGTGTCTGCAATACGAACTCATGACAGTCACATCCTGTTGCAAGAGTTTGCAGCTAAGGTTTGTGAATAGCTTGCACACATATTCAGCTGTATATACATGCACACAAACACACACACGCATAGCGCCCTGATACTGTTAGGCTAACACACGATCTGATACCTGCCCGTTATGGCTTCATGTGGCAGGGGGCAACAGAATTTATCTAGTGTTTGGGTATATTATATGTACAGGGTGTTATGTAAACGCAACACCGCCAAAAACACCTGCTCATATTTGCAATCTGGCACTGTGGTATAACCGTTCCGTGGCTACCTTATCTGTGGTAGTTGGGCGGGGCTATGAGTAGACATCATTTCATACTGTCGCCGTCAGTTAAGAGCGCACAGTGCTCCCAAGTCGGTCAGAGCCCCTTATGATGTAAACAATAAATATCAAAATATGGTGGCTGGCAGCTTGATTTCCTTTGCGCACTAACTCTCTTGGAGTAAAGAGTATGGCGCTCA
Source organism: Sinocyclocheilus anophthalmus (assembly GCA_018155175.1). Classification (NCBI taxonomy): domain Eukaryota; kingdom Metazoa; phylum Chordata; class Actinopteri; order Cypriniformes; family Cyprinidae; genus Sinocyclocheilus; species Sinocyclocheilus anophthalmus. Next base: position 67,493 of record JADLZN010004862.1, read on the forward strand.
TAGCAAGGCAGGAATGACTCACCCGGATTGGAGTATACCCACTTGGATTCAGAGCGTATGGTATGTTGGGTTGGGGGTGCGGGTGTTTCTTTTGATGTTCAGGGTTCCTGCTGTCTCGCATCTTGTATTGACAACGGGCCACATGGCATTCTTGGCCAGCTCGATGTCACGTGGGGTCAATCCCCATCCTCTGTGGACGGCCTTTCTCGCGCCCAACGGACGGCATACACAGAAATGTTATATATTATAATTAGATTAGCATTACTACAGGACTACTATTAAAATAAATTAAATCTGATAAATAGATAATTAATAAATAAGCTAGAACTATGAGATATCTTATATATAAATGTCCATGTCCTCTCATTGAAAGGGGCGCTTAATTAAACCTGGCAGTGCATCCTCCAAGCTGTAGGATATAAAAAGGCACATCACTAGAAGCAGGCTTGTTCTACAGGCATCCCAGGCGTCCCATTCTGGGGCCAACACCTCCATCAATTAATAAAAGCATTCTGTTCTGCAATCGTCCATGTTCGTCCTCTTTACATGTCAGGCTGTGTTTTAAGTAAAGAATGTAAGTATCGCAGGTTGATTGCTTAGTACAACTCTTCCCGCCAGATCCTGGAGGATGGTTTTAGAAATGGAGATAGTGTCTTTGCTGGATGAATTGACAGCTTTGCTAAAACATTTTAAAGAAAGTTGTGGCTCCAGGGGGATAAATCGCGGCTGAGGCTTTAGCACACTCAATGGGAAATTAAGATTTTCAGAGGGAACGCAATTATGATGTCTCCTTTACTTGGGAGCTTGGAGAAAGGATGGCTGAGCGTGTATCAAACCAGCTTTGAGATGATACAGTGCTAACTAAGTAGCAGTCATTTCTAGCTGAAGCAAAGGTCAAGAAAGAAAAAAAAATGAACATGACAGAATGGAAGTCAGCAAGATGAATTCATCTCGTCACAGCAGTTCTCAATCCTTCAGCGTCAACATGACTTAAGACAGCGGGACATCATGGAAGCTGAACTGGCAGGGCCCTGTCACGTCAAAACCATCAGTCAGGGGCTGTGCTACATTTAAGGGGATTTATATCAGAAACTTTGATTTGTGTTGAGCTTGACATCACAGACACAAAGGCTTTTAGACGGGCAAGAAGAGCAAGCGTTCTTTTGTGGATCAAAAGAAAACAATATGTTTTCTTTTCCAAGCTCACTTCATTAATCCTCCACCTGATTATTCAGGTCTGAACCAAAATGATCAAGAATAGCTGACCCTTAGCAGTTAAGTATACTAATATTTGCATTTCATCTAAAGAAACACAAGTAGAACTACCATACCAAATGACTCCAATGACTTTATCAAATGAACAATATAACCTAGAATTATGTTAATAAAGCAATATCACATGAGCTGGGCTGCTGCTGTACTGAACAAGAGTAAGTTATTTTGCAGTTCTTTAAACATTTTAATATCAGTTAATATCAAGTAACTTACATTTCAGATCAAATTTGACCTGCTAATTTTTTTTTTTGGGGGGGTCTCACACCAATAAAAATATTTCCAAATGAAGTCAAAGTGTTGCATGTCACCAGGTAATGCAAAGTTTAAATGCTACAAGTCAATTTAGGCAATTATAATGTCAATGTAACATTATCATGTACAATATAAAAACTAATATTTTTTAAATATTCCTGTATCTTTGAAATTAATTAAAAATGACATTTAACTGTGATACAATTATTCTATTATTAAAGAATAACTTTAGGTAAGGTTTAGATGAAAGCAAAAAAAAAAGTACAATTAAATATCCAATATCGACTGATACTGGCAAATTTAAAAAAGAAAAAAAAAACTCTAATGTCAACCGATAACCAATATGGTATCAATATATTGTGTATCCCTATGTGTGACCCCAATCAAAGCACCCTACTCCATGTCCACTCCAGATTTTCCATTTTCTGCTAAACTCTCACTCCAAAGAAAACCAGGATAGAAAAAGAAAGAGAAAGCCAAAGAAAACCAGGACAGTCCAACTTTCCAAAAACATTCTAGCTCCAGCCTCCAGGCAAAATTACACACCCCCACTTGAACTCTGCACAGCTCATTAACTGTTCAAAACTGTTGTATAAATTACAATTTTATGTTAGTCCTAGAATTATGAAAACTGTCAGAAAAAGAAACATGTTGATGTAGCAATACGTGACTTAATAAGCATACAAAGCATTAATAATGTCAGACAGGTCATCAACACTCCTGAGAGAGAGAGTGGAGGTGGTGGACAACTGCTAAATGCACAAAGACAGCTGTGATGACATCAAAACCTTTCCTGTCATCAGGGGGCTGCAAATCATTATAAGCATCATTAAAGTGTAATGTCTCGATGTTCACCTCCATGCGTTTGATTCCACCAGCTCCTCTTCCTCCATAATAAGATGCATCCACGGTTGGCCACTTTTTCTTGGGTATTGATTCTGGCTCTGGCTTCTGAAAAAAATAAATATGGACAGAAAATTGATCAATTTGATACTTCCAGCCTCAAAGAAATCATTGCAATTACAGCAGATGTGTGACTTTTATATTTATGCACACTACCATTCAAAATTTTGGGGTCATTAAGATTTTAATTAGGACTTCAATATTTTAGGAATTATATTTTTGGAAAACATGATTCATTCCTGTGCTGCCAAAACTGGATTTTCTTATATCAGACTTTAGAGTCACATGATCCTTCAGAAATCATGCCAATATACTGATTTGGTGCTCAAGTTGTGCTGCTAATTATTTTTGTAAAAAAAAAAGCCTTGATTACCCTTTTTTTTTTTTTTTTTTTTTTTTTTTTTTTTTTTTTTCCAAAAAAACGCCCCTCCTTTTTATGACTAGCAATTTATTTCTTCATTATATGTACCTTAATGTCTTTACTGTAACTTTTGATCTATTTAATGCATCCTTGCTGAATAAAATTAATAATTTCCATAAAAATATCTTACCACAAACTTGAAATTTTGACTATATATTTTAGATTTTTGTTTAAGCATTTTAAAAATAATACCTTCGAAGGAACAGTAAATAACCTTTTTTGTAAGTTATATACAAACATTAACAACGACATATACATATATATCTATATATTATATTATATATCTATATTCTTTTTTGTTTTTTTTTTTAAACGTACAGGCGGAGGCGAGGTGGTTGAGGTCTTTGAGGGGGTGGGTCTTTAATAACCTGAGAAAAGAAAGAGAATAATTCTAAATTTTATCAAGCAAACTTGATTCGCAGTTGAACAACTGGAGCCTGGCGGCACCACCACAACTGATTACAGGGATCTGCTTGTAAACTATCCCTGTAGGCCCTTGGTGCAAAATAAAGCCCAAAAATCAACTTGTTGACAGGGGAGTCTTTGGGGTGAGCACAGTGGTCCGTTTACCTCGTAATTAATTGGACGAGATTCAACGCTCCCCTGCAATCCCCCAATCATAAAGTCCTGAGGAATTAATTAGCTGCAATGAAATGCAGAAGGGAAACTTGGGCTTCACTCCAGGCTGATCCCCAGTGCAAAGGAGAGGAGAGTTAACAGGGTGAGATGTCTTCCTGTAGCACTTTCTCTGACTGCATATCTGTCACGAGAAACACTACGCTGGATTCAGCAGGTGACTTCACTCACAGTCAAGACGTCTTCCTCACTGGAAATGTCGTCATATTAGTGATCGCTCAGCAAACTGCTTATCAACTGACCTGACACATCTAACCACTCAACATGATGGATAAATGTGTTACTAGACAAAAGTTTGTTTGAATCCAATGTCATTTACCAGTCCCAGTCACTGAGGTGAAAAGGGCAAACTACTCCAATATAATGGCTACATATGTAATTCGAAAAGCTCAGCATAGATGACCCTTTGTAAGACTCCAACATTCTAGATAAAACGTCTTGGATGTGACCATGTTTCACCTGTCAACCATGTAACCCCTTCCATTGCAGATGCTTTCCAAAATGGAAGCAAGCCTTGTCTCATTAAACATGAAAGATGGATACACTGCCACTGCAGGTTAAGCATTTACTAAATTAGTTTTCAGGGGAAAAAATGCCTTTTAATCATCACATATCATGGGTAGAACAGCTGTTTCATTCACATTAAAGCGCACTGATACCATTTCACCATTGTTACCATTATAATGATGGAAAATGATCAATTAGAGTTAATTAATTGCTCTTTGACTCACAACTGACTACTGGAAAATCCAGTCCCATCCGTCCGTGGGGCCACAGCGTGTGATGATTAACATAACTTCGGAGAGAACCTTGTGCTAAAGGATTAGTTTTTTTTATTGAGTAATTAAACAGCAGATTTATATTTGCCAGACATATTGTGGGATAAATAAGGCATTACACAAATGACACGCTGGGCTGTTAGGTTCTCAAACTACCTGACGGACAGATGTGGAGCCGGGACAACCCTTTAAATGTGGTTCGGACGATAAAGAGCTGATAATTAAATCCTAAAATGTCAGTGTACTTAGCCATCTGACAACAACTTCCCTCGCGAACTGAGGGCTAAAAACTTATGTGGCACGCTGTGGACTCGACCAAATCAACAGTGTCTAGCATGCACGTGCCCATATTCTTTCCCGGGAATAATATTATAATCCAATTGGGAGTTTATAATCTGTCCATTTTTTCAACCCCCTCTGAACCACAACTGTTTGTGTCAAGCTGTGTTTCCCGTTTCCCCAGGCTTAACATGATCATGGTGGGCAAGAGCAGGTAGCATATTTTTTGCAAATTTAAAATGGTGCCTATTTCCATTAACAAGCGTAATAAAATAGACCTGTTTTGCCGTATAACAAACAAATAAATGACCTAAAGTAGGTTTATCAAAAACATAAATAAATATGATGCCTTTATCCCATAAATTAAACGATTAAATCTTTAATTTGAAAAAAAAATCATTTATAAGTAAAATTGTTTTTATTTATTTATATACATATATGGCACTTAATGTTTAGATAGACCACTGTAGTCGATTTAGTTTTTGGACTAACCCATTTCATGGTGCAAAAACACATACTTTTTCCCTACCTTAACCCGCTACTTTCTTAGACCCTTCCTAATTATTGTTTTGGTCCAAATGTTTTTTTTTGGCATAATTTTTTTCTTTTCTTTCTCTGTTTGTCTGCCAAAAAACCCACGTGTTTGCTGTGGCGGTGTGAATAGTAAATTGAGTGTGTGTTTTTCTGGGGATGAAAGGGGCTTCTTTTATTCTTCCCCCTTTCTCCGATTGCTGAAAACTGGCAAGGCTGAGTTTAAATATTAACAAAGCACACATGGCCCTTCTCTTGTGCCGGGGTCCCTGATGGAGATGAACAGCAGCTCCTCCACCAAGACAAACAGGGCCGAGTCCAGACATGCTGCGGGGGGTTTACATTTTAATGCCTTTGTTGGTTTTCCAAAATATGCTTCCATCTCATCCTGGAAAGGCTCCCGCCAGGTTCTCAAAGAGAGTTGGTGCATATCATTTTGTGGTGCAGTGACACTGATTGCCATAGCGATACTCGCCAGCTCCACGAACTCTAGATGTTTTGTAAGTGCACCATCTGTATACACAAGCACATCAGAGCCCGAGAAGCATAGCTGCTTTTGTATTTCAATTATTATTTTAAGTATAGGATAGCTATACTATACACGTTGTTTAGTTAAAAACCCAAGCAACGGGAAAAGAGCTTCTTTTTTTTCCGCACATGAAATACTTCTGTATTTTTGGCACCTGGTCTGGCTGCATGTATCAGATGATTAGTCAGGATGTGGTCAGATCTGTGTATTGTGCTTTGCCTTTTAAAAAAACACCAGAGCAGTATATTACAGCAATAGAGCTCCTACTACTAAATTCTTATCTTACTGTAAACGAAAGATGTAAACTTCAAGAGAATTTACAGTTACAATACCATATAGGCAAATATAAATAATGAGAAATAAACATGTTAATGTTAATCTCAATACCAGTTCAAACTCAATATAGATTCTGTAGGTGAAAAGGGACAAAATTCACACTGGGATGCTGAAAGACATGCGACACTTACAATGGTGCAGCAGAGAGGCCAGAACCACCACATCAGAGCCAAAGCCAACAGGAGAAAGAGCACCAAGAACACAATGGCCACCACTGTGCCGTCCGACTAATGAGAGAGGGAACATTTACAGTTAGCTTAAAAAACAGGATAATAGCAAAATGTTATGAAAACAGAAAGAAACAAAGGAAATACTGCATGTAATATAAAATCAATCTAAATTCTGTTATAAGTATATAAGCTGAAGAGACATTTTCGAAAATTCTGATCTCATGTTTGACTTACACATGTGGAGGCAGTGATGATGAAAGCACTGGAGATATACGATGTGCCATCGTTCAAACTGATCAGAACCTCCATTTGTCTGTAGGAAGAGAATGCATAATTGGACATTTGAATGTTTTTTTTATGTAATGGTAATTACACACTGCCTTGAATAACGTTTGAAAATAAGAATGACATAGTTATTCTTTAACACCCTTGTATATTCTGCTTTACTTGCCGAGATTTTTCTGTAATATGTTTCTGTACTATGACGACAGTTACAATGGACCTTTTTCACATTTCCGGGTTTCTCAGCAGCGGAAGTCGTCATAGTTGGGTTAACTTGAAGAGGCAGTGCTTGAGATTTACCCACAAAGTGAGTTTTTTTTTGCATTCGCCCCCCCATGGTGTGCTCAAGATGAAGCGGAAAGAAAACCCTCCACGATAGGTGGATTTTCGCAGACTTTCAGTAAAAGGGAAAAATGTTTGAGAGAGACTGATAACGGCTGTCAGAAGAGAGAACGATGTCAAATTTACTGTCCCTCCCATTGACACTGCATTAGAAGCACCCTCGCGTTAGCATTAACAACTAGTGTTTTTTATTATTTTTTATGCAAAGGTAATATAATACAAAGTATGGTGTTATAAATGTACATACATTTTAAAAAAAAATACAAATATGAAAAACTTTCGAGGATTTACAATGCTGATGACCGTTAAAAAAAAAAAAAAAAAACAAAAAAACAAAAAAAACCCGTCATTCCACAGTCTGTGAAAAGGGTCCATAGAAATGGAGAAGCAACTATAATTGATGTTCATTTGGGAATTATTTAGAATATGATGTAATGTCTGATAAAATAAGTGCGTCATAATAGGGAGTGTTTTACAGATTAAATGGAAGAAAAAGGGAATTACTTTAAACTCATTTCGAAAGTAAACCAAAATAGGCAAAAAAGAGAAATAAAATTCAATATGAATTCCAAATTAAAACTAATAAACTAAATAAACTACAAATACATAAAAAAAATTCAAAACTAGTGATGCTTACTGGTGTCATGAAGATTATTTGAAGTTTAATTCCTACAGAATTTGAGTTGAAATTCTCTCTTATTTACTGAGAAAGGAGTTGAAGGTGGCTTGCAATTAAGGCACTAATGATGAACGGCATTGTAATTTCCATATGTCTATTATGCAGGAGACAATTACCATGGGGCTAATGAGAATCCTCAAGCAGGAAATCGACTGACTGAACGCCTGAGATCCTTCCCAAAATGAGAGAATATGTAAAAAAGACAGACCACTGTCTGCAGAGTCAATGACGACGCAATAGAGACATTGCAGAATAAGAGTGATCTACAGCGAACAACAAAGATTTCACTAATGTTTGGGTCTTGCGCAAAGTATTACCAATGAGAACAGCAAGGTTAGTTCACAAAAAACAATAGAAGAACTAACTTTTACATTACAGCCTAACCCACACTTTAAAATCTGTCACAGTACTGCACTGTAATGTAGTGTTTTGGTCTCTTGAGGGTTTTTACATGATACTAGCTTGAATTGTCATAGCCTTTTGAAAATCTAGTCCTGAGGCTGCAGGAAGCTTGTAAAGGGTTTTTTGCATGTTAACTAGGTCCGTGTGCTGAATGGATGAGAGGAGAGGCTAATTCAGCTGACATACTCAATACATGCAAATGGGAGGCAGGTTGTTAATCAAGCTGGATATCTGTATGTTTGGTGAAGAGAGGAGAACCGATTCACTGAAGGATTGTATTTCCTTGCACTTGAATCTCTAAAATTCCTCAGATCACCTTTGTTGGACACAAAGTAGTTCTGGAGGAATATTTATGCGATGCTCAGTGAGAACTGATTACATTTAATCAGCATTCTTGGACACACTGCAATTGGCAACAAACACCACAATCAATGAAGGCTGATTTATTTATCTTCAGAGGTACTCTGAAACCACAATGCCTGCCAGAATGTCCCATATCAAAAGAGGAAACTCTGTGGTAAATGCTAAAAGGCATTTCCAAAAGGTTTCCAATTACATTTATATTTTAAATCAGGTGAATCCCATGCTAAATAAAGTTGCCTCATCTAATGGTTTGCTTTTGTCTAGAGATGCAGAGTAGAGGAAAATGTGACAGAAGTTCAGCAGAATGAGTCAAGCACATGGACACAAAAGTGCTCTTGCAGTCACAGAAGGCCCCTCATAACACCACAGTAGACAGAGTGGTGTGTGAGTTTGATTTCGTCACAAAACACATGGTGACAGAAACTGAAAGTGACGTAGCTGAATGGGATGACACAGGTGTCACTCAGGGCATTATTGAAGGCCTAACATATGCATCAGGCCTCACAGACTGCAACACAGTGGCAAACAGGCCTGACTGAAGTTTGAGCAAAGTTAAATCTGTTAGATTCACTGCCAAGTAATGACATCACATTGTTTTGAAATGAAATGCTGCTATTATTTTTTCATTTCATGTCTGAATTGTTTTTGTGCCAGGTTAAAGCTGCTCTGATTACAATAAATAAATTACACCTGATATCAGTTACATTAAAAAACATTGCAACCTTAAATAGTTTAAATTTGGTTAGCTACTTCTTGTTAGTAGCATGTAGCATTAACTATACTTTATCATTTTGGGGTCAGTTAGATTATTATTTTTTTTATTCAGCAAAGATGGATTAAATTGATCAAAAGCATCAGTAAAGACATTATAATGTTACATTATATAATTTCTATTTCAAATAAATGCTGCTCTTTTGAACTTTATATTAATTGAAGAATCATGAAAAAAGTATTTGTTTCCACAAAAATATTGATACTTAATAAGAAAAGTGTCTTTTATAACCACATCAGCATATTGGAATGATTTCTAAAGGATCATGTGACACTAAAGACTGGAGTAATGACTCCTGAAAAAACAGTTATTTTAAATTGTAATAATATTGAACAATTTTGCTGTATATTTGATCAAATAAACAGCCTCAGTGAGCAGAAGGCGCTTTCAAAAACATTTATAAATCTTTACCAAACACCCAACAGGTTTTGAACAGTAGTATACTAACTACCTTTTTCTTTTTTTCCACAAGACCTAAACGCTGACTGTAGTGGTATTCAAGAACAATTATGATTAACTTGTATCTTGCAGCAGCTTTCCAAGCATTGTTGAAAACATTCCAATATTACTAACCTGAATAAGAAAACATAAAAATTTTTCAATCCATTCAAAATTAAAATAAACATTCAGCAACGTCATTGCCTTTCTTTTAAGACAAGAGTGACCATAATTTTAATTTAATCATCTAGCAGAGTGAGAGGAGCTTCTGGTGGAGCATGCGCTGTCAGTATATCCTGGGCCAAGTCCTCCCCCCGCCCGGTGCAGATGAACTAAAATGGGGTGGCCTGACCGATAGATTGATTATTGATGATGCCTTTCCACCACTCCCGCGCTGGCAGCAGGTGGTCAGGTCCTGTCCTCATTATTTTTTCCCCCTCCTCCTTTCTCACTCGTGTGTTGTGAAAACCGCCAGGTGATGAGGCTCTGCCAGACAAAAGTTGTTTCTTCTCAGCCCCCTCCATGCCAAAGACTCAGTGAAGGGAGGCTACACATAAGTAGAGGCCGGCGTCCAGACAGCATGCCCTAGATCCTGGGTCGAACGAACCAACAAGCTGGCTTTCCGTTGCCGATGAGACCCTGGATATCTTGGCGCTACTCACTGAAACCACAAAGACCCCTTTAAAAATTATCCCCAAAAGAAACAACTATTTGATATTTCCCTATTGAGCTGGCTCTTTAGGGATTGTTCAGGACAACTCATATACAGCATGTTTGCATATATGATAGAAATTACTTGTTTTCTAGTGGGCAATAAGAGTCCTAGATATCCTGTCCAAACAAAAAGCCGGGGCTGTTTTCGCGGGGGGCGAGAATTGACAGGCGGCGAGCTGGCGAGATGTGGGTGTTGAAAAGAGCTGGGGATCCGGATGGGAAGGGATGTGGGTGAGAGGAAAAAGGACTGAGATAGGCCAATGAGGTTAGTAAGGTATCGGGTTCCTAAGTCACTGTCAAAGACGGATGTTTTGGTGCAAGGAGTGGTGGTGGTTGGTAGCCTATTGTCAGTATGCAGTGAATTATTTAAATGGGAGCGTGGAAAAGGGAATCGGTGGTTAATCCAGGGGATGAGATCGGTCCGCACAATTCCTTTTTAAAAAACATAAAAAAAGCCCTGAATCCACCAGATGTGTTTACTAGCCGTTCATAGCAGCAAACTACTTAATGGGTCACAGTTGCCAGCCAAGAGTTAATTAAGCAAGCCTTTTGAATGGCGACCACGAATAGTGGATCAAATGTCCCGGTTAAGTCAGACCATCATTTCACACAAGCTGCTCACAGCTAATCCCTGATCTAAACAGGGTGCTGCGTCTCTCGGTTATTTCAATAACGTAATGCTGTAACATGACATTTGAGGCCGTTGTATCACACAATATCGTAATGGGTCACAATTGCGTAATAGGCTGTAACAGTCACGATACACAAGATACTCTGCTTTCTGTACATATGGAGATCTCAGTGACACTTGTTGCATTATGAAACATGAATACTCACTGTCCCACTGAATACAGAACTGGAGCAGGACACAGGACATAGTCATTCTTCACCTTGGTTGGCTTCACCTCTGCAAAATGAACAGAAAGTTGATCGTGTTATGATCCCCAGCCAAACAAGCTTGAGAGCAAATTCCCCCCCAAGATGAGTACCGCCCCTGCCAGGCCAGTTTAATGTGAGGTGATTTAGAAGGCTACTAGACCCGGCTGACGTGTGCTCGGGAAGAGTGACATTTTTTTTCATCTCATCTTGAAAATTATTTCTTTGTTGCACCACTGCTGAAGGCACCCAGAATTCAGCATTTTTGTATTTCCTGTCTGGTTACAAAAGCATGGCGCAACAAGTGATGTCCATAATATGTGGATCTGTCATCTAATGATACTGCACTCATAAAGGAAACACCATACAGTCTGTAAGGGACAGAACTAGAGAGCTGACTGCAGTGGCTATATAGCATGTGGCTGCTTATGGAAAACTATACATGTATGACTTTTATACACAGTTAAATCATGCCAAACCTATTTGATTTTATTTATTCTGTGAAACACAAAAGGGGGGGTTAGAATGCATTGAAAAATAACCCATGCCAATGAAGTGTCCCAGACAATGAAAGTCCAAGTGTTTTTTTAGGAGCCCTTGCTTTAACAGTATAAACCAACCACAGAGACAATTTTTCAAAAATATTTTTCTCACTAATGTGTACTCCCACAATACAAAAAAAGAGAAGTCAAAAGTAATACAGGTTTGGAGGAAAGACAACAGGAGAGGAGTAATTATTTCCATTTTTTCTGGATGTAAATTTTTCCCTTAAAAAAATGAGTGTTTCCCAGTCTTTTTGATAAAATATAGTGTACATAAAACCATAAAATACATTAGTAAGAAACCATGGGTTGGTTTACGCCCGTAAATAAGGTTAAAGTAGTTTTATTTTGGTTTCAGCAAATTAAGTCAGACTATATGTTTAAGTTTATTGAAAGAATAATAATTATATTAATTTATTAAATTAAATAATTTGAAGTCATCCCTGGCCAGAGCCCTCCTTGAAGTTTCTTTTGCCCCTCCCTTCTCGTTGACCCCGCCATCACAACTGCGTAAAATCTTTTGTTTGATGTGTTTCAGCATCAAGGTATTTCTAACTATCGTTGTAGTAACCTAATGTGACGCTGTTTAAGCCCCAAAAACTTGCATCTTGAGGTTGCTTTTGGCAGCCTGGGTGTGGCCTGCTTTGTCACTTCCTGTTCTGACACAACTGACTGTTCAAGACACAAAACCCCGTCTAAAAATAAAAATCATTTGGTTTTTTGTCAGTAAACCTAGCATAATCAAATAAGGTTTGATGTCAGTATTGCAGGTTATAATAAACCATACTTGTGTTACTGTAAAGTAACTCCATCCCACATAGCGAAATTGCATATCCACTGAGAGCACACTCCTTCTGTTTGCCCCCGCCAGTGTTAAGACGGGGAGCCGGTTCCGCAGAAAATCCTCTCTAAACAAAGGTGGTACAGAAGATTCCGCTCTTAGTGTAATGTTGAGAGGAGCAGATGAGGGAACATAATGAGAAGCAGTCCCTGGCGTTCCACCAACAATCCAGAGCGGAGTGAGCGCGGCCAGGGGGGAAAAAAAAAAAAATAAAACAAACCACGCACACACACAACCAAAACACAAACACAATATTGCATCGCGCGGCCTGACATCTGTAAAATCCCGTGTGGGAAAGTGCCTAACCTTGAAGGTGACAACGAGACGGGGAGTAAGGGGTGGGGAGAGAAGAGAGGCCTGGGAGAGACGAAGAGAAGACGGCTGGACGTCTGCCACTGTTGAGAGAGGTCAGTGTCCGCGTTCAGATTTTCTTGAGGCGAGTCTGACATTATGAAAACTGAAAAAAAACGAATATGATTAACAAAATCAGTACTTGTCCGCCACTCCATGAGGCTGAATCACTGTATCAGCTATCACAGTGTCCGGGTCTATAGCATTCACACTGGGGATGTTTGCTATGCCGAATCAAGCTCAATGAGACACGCATCACATACAGTGCGGTGTGGGATAGACCCCTGTCAGCCGTTATGGGGAAATTATGCGGTGCCATTTTCCCTCTTCAGCTCTATTAGAGACCGCAGGCTGACATTATCATATAAACAGGCCTGTGAGAGGCCACCATCTCTTCTCCCATCATCCACATAAATCAACAGAGGACAAACTATGCAAATCTCTGTACACAACGGGCAAAAAGACAACATTAACAGAAAGATATGACCCTCCAAATCGCCTGCAGTGGAGATGAGGCTTCAGACTGAAGTGGAGGACACGTATAAAACAGGCTGATTGAATATGACACCTGATAAACTCTGCTATCATTAAAGGGGAGAAGGAACACCGACTGAACGCCAGGGCTGAAAGATACTCAGGATGGTCTTTATGGCTCTTTAATGAGTTATGAGATGGCACGATACAAGGGAGGTTCATCGCAAGACGTTTCAACTTATTCTCTCTGACAGGTATCTATACACACATAGGAATAGACTTGAAGCATTAGAGCAGCCATCTATCTATAATTAGTACACAGATCTTTAAGTGAATACTCAATTGTCCGTATTGGTCAATGAATAATGAATGCCATGGTCCAAAAATTGCGTGCAGTAACACCAATTCTCAGATGGAACTGAAAAAGGAAATTTATCCCCAAATGAACTTGTAACATTTTTTTGTTTATCTGGGTTTTTTGTTCTCCCGCGAGGCCCATGTTGCCGTGGGTTGTTTGGATCACCATCCTGCTGAAAGTGTTTTCAGCTGCAGTCAGATTTAAATAGCATTTCCTATGGTTTTCTCCAGTATTGTGCTCTGATATTCTTCTGATTAATAACGGCTCCACAGCATGATATTGCCATGACTTCACAATATGCTGTACATGAGGTGTCAGCGCTGTAAGAATTAGCACTACAAGTACTGCTTTTGGCTCAAAATATTCTTGACCTCATCATCTGTCCACAAAATCCTTCCCTTTCACATCACAACTGGGTCAATATTTATGTTTATACTCAGAAACCCGTGTTTACACTTAGATCTTTCTGACTATTTAAGCAGGTCCATTGCCTTCCAGTACCAGGTCTTACGTTTTTGTGGGAGTTAATACCTCAATTTAATTTCATCCTTGTTGAATAAAAGTATTAATTTCTAAAAAATAGTAATAATAATAATGACCCCAAATATTTGAACGGTAGTGTACATATGCAACTATTTAAATAAAGCCACACAAAAAAAAACCTTTCTCTGCCATCAATCAAAATATTCTTGGAATATTTAATTAGGCCTGGATAAATCTATTCTTTAGGCTTTTGCTTTTTGCAAAGCCCGGACTGCAAAGCTGCACAGATGATCTCAAATCCTGGAAATCTGAGCAGAGAGCAACGTGAGGCCAACTAGCCCAGCCTCCAAGATTACTAATCACTGGAGAATGCCTGTGTTTTGCTGGGCCTGAAACTCCATTTGGCCAAACAAGCTTACTCAGTAACAAGATGATTGGTCTTTTTTTCATATCTCTTTTCTGGACAAAACAATAAATTACAAGGAGGTCCTGTCTTTTGTCTTGCATGACTAAACCTGAAAAATATACCAGAAATTGATTCCTGTGGTCACAAAACAACACACCCGTATACAAACACACTGACATCAGCTAGTGATGGTTTACTGATGGCAGATGATGTTCAGTGTTCGTACCATGTTTACAATGTTAAACCGTATCGTTGGTAAATGCCATGCACATAAAGCAGCAAACATGCACTGAAAAAAACTTGCTGAAGAAAATTTCAAAGCATCATGAAGCCACAGAAGAGGAGCAGCAGACTTGTGTAGGACAAAACTGCTTTGGCAAGTTCATACAAACATAATGTTTCGCAAAAAACAACTACAATTGACAACAAAGAGCTTTCAAAAGCTGTATTTTATAAAAATGCTTTACAAAACAGCCTTTTGGGAAACTTTGCTGTAGTTAAATAACAAATCTGGATTGTTTTAGCATCAAGCATTTGTCTGAACCCAGTTTGTTAATTGCAAAAATACGTCCATTTTCAAAGATCACAGGAAATATTCCCAAAAAGGGCTGTATATGCTAGTTCAGTTGGGGTGATGTGCTTGGTGTCGTTTCTCTCAGCATTCTTCCCTTGAGTAAAGCAGTTAACCCCTTTTTGCTCCACTCCAGGGGGTTGTTCACATAAGAAGTCTACTGTAAGTCGCTTTGAAGAAATTGTCAGCTAAATGACTACTTAATAGTTCAAAGAATGGATCTGTCTTTTAGTTGACTAGAGGCCTCTATCACACCTTTAGAGATGGGTATCCCTGGCATGGGGAACTTACCGAGTTAACAATGCCTTTGAGAGCTTGAAAGCCTCCTTTGACTGGGAACACTTGCTCTCTGGTATCAGCCACATCGGCGAGCTGTTGGCAGGCAAACAGAGAGATAATAATAACAGGGCTGATAGCAAAGCAAGAAAAAAAAAAATGTACTGACATTTCCTCTCCTTTAACTCAGTTTGTCATTGCTACAGAAACAGGAAGAGAGCAGCAGTCCTGTAATTACAAGCAACTCTAAAAAACCCCTGCACTTGGTGAAGCTTTAGAGAAATTTTTAAGAGTTAATCACATGTTTTCTGTGTAGCATTCGCAATATTTTAAAATCTGCTGGAATGCCAGTATTACCTGTTCTTCATCAAAGTCCTTTACGCCGACACAGTACACACGGGCCCCATTCATCCTTGCTAAATCAGCCTATATACACAACAAACAGTCATAACAACGCAGTTGTTAAATTAAGAAAAATATGTATGATTTTAGATACCAGCTCACCTCCTCCTTAGTGAGTAGATGGATATATGGTTCAAGCTTTCCATCAGTCAAAGCTACAATGATGCTAGAGGACTTTTTTAGCTGTTCTTTCATTTGTTCAGTTGCCTGGAAAGAGAAAGGGAGTGATAGTTGTGCGAGTAGAAACATATCTATTTTCTCAAAAACTGCAGGGATGTATAAAAATGTAGATATAAACACATATACACATTTAAATTTTCTATCATTGTTTCAAAGACACAGAACTCATCTTGATGCCAGATTCAGGTCATTGAATGTGGTGTGTTTACTTAGAAAGATGTAATTATACCTTATCTTGGTCATTAGGGGAACCAAAGAGTTTACCATGTTTTATTTTGTTTATTTCAGTACAAGACTAAAGCCCAGGAAATACAGTCAGTTGAGTATATTTACACTCCTGTTTCTGCACAAAATTTTTGTTTTTTATATACAAATAAATTTTTCCATTCCACTGTTTATCATAAAAAATGTTATTTACCTTTTTAATTCCTTCATGCATGTAGGTTTCTCCTGCTGGTTTGACTGCATTTAAATCCCTCAGTCCTTTATTTATTTTTGCCCTGGTCATGTAAAGCAAGGATTATTCGAATAAGTGTACATGGAAGAAATATTCTACTAAATGTTATGCTTACAATAAGATGTAATGGTAATATAAGCGTCATGTAAAACCATCTACATATGAATGAAACCTTTGCACCATAAATATTTACTAAAATATTTACTTAAATATTAATGTACTGTACAACACAAACACATGGTGTATTACTAGCTTTCTTACACTAGAGACTGCAAACACTTCATGCAAGCCTGATTCCATACCTGTCTCCAGTGAGCTCTAACACAATCTCTGCTTTCGATGAAAACACTATGAAGGACACTCGCATATTTGGACTGGAATGAAAAAATGGGAAAAATGGAAAAACGTTGTAAATGAATGTCAAGTGGAAAATCAAGCCCTGCTGCAAATTCTAGTTGGACACATGTTTTTTTTAACCACAGCAAAAAGCTTTTCAGAAGAGACTTGATTTTATACTTTATTAAAACAGCCAAACACAAGCATTTCTGCAAATGATGCGGAGAAATCCTGTGATGTAGAAAGTCTAGCTGTCCTCATGCTCCTTTCACAACCATAAGAGTTGGTTTGTGCGCAAGATAGCCAGTGTGATCAGCTAATAAAAGCTTGTGACTGAGAAAAAAAAACCCTTCTGCCTGGATCAAGGAAGTGATTAATTGATATGCAGAAAGGAAACAGGTTGTCATGTGTGATTCATGCAGACATCCTTTTTGTGATTATATTTATACCGGTCACTTCCTATATATATTCCTCCTACCTTTTGCAATAAGAGAAGGACAAACAAGCAGCCACACAACTTTTCTGCATAACAGTGATGCAATACGTGCATTTGGACATATGTCAAGTTTAAAAAGTAGAACAATGACATTAAAACTGGTATATTTCACTGTTCAAGCTATCCAGTGTTTAGTTTAAAAGTTTTAGTAATTTTGTTATGTTTTATATATAATTTTCATTTAGCTTCAATTTTTTTCTTTTCAGTTTTAGTCTTAGTAATAATTTTAGTACTTCAACAAACATTTTATTTCAGTTACTTGCCCATGCAACATTTCTAGTTTTAGTTCAAAATTTTCAGCTAACATTTATTTCAGTTTTATTCCAATTAACTTGAAACCATTTTTAACAGTTTTAACTGAAATGCTATCATGCATTTACAAAACCAAGGATTTTATTTCCTAATGATATTGGAACAGCATTCTTTTCTCAGAAAGAACCGACACATAATCTGACAGCAAATATATAGCTGATTATGACAAGTACATTTCAATGAAGCAGTTGGTCTTTTTCGCAACCTTCTGTCACAAAAGCTGACACAGCATAGGAACATGTTGGGTTCCTCTACACATTTTAAGTCAGGTCTCAGGACTGAGCATAAGGAGAGGTGCTGCTTTTTCTCACTCATGACATCCAATCCACAAACCATACCCCCGGGGGGGGGGGGGGGGGGGGCGGCCCCACATGAGATACTCAGTGAGAATATCCAAATGTATCCAAGCAGCCAAATTTTGGTAACAAAAATCAGATGAAGAAGAGGCAAGGGAACTGAACATTTCGCAGGCTGATTAAGTGATAAATGCAACAATGACTCACCAAATGGTATTACGATACCCTGCGTGAACAAAAAATTGTCCTGAAAAGGAAATTACCTTGAATGTTCCTGCATATATAAAGAATACAGATGTACTATAACCTACTTGTATCGTCTTTCAGCTTGGTCCCATATTACA
Organism: Sinocyclocheilus anophthalmus; assembly: GCA_018155175.1. NCBI lineage: Eukaryota > Metazoa > Chordata > Actinopteri > Cypriniformes > Cyprinidae > Sinocyclocheilus > Sinocyclocheilus anophthalmus. The sequence goes on from JADLZN010004862.1 coordinate 85,597, forward strand.
CCATCAGACAATACAGGAACCCCTTACACAGCTCTTCAAGGTAATTCCTAAATGATATATTCATACAGCAGGTCCATTCAATGCTTAAAAAAGCACCCTAAAAAGAGCCAATGCAGACCACATGGCACAACAGAAGACCATCAAAGTCTATGGCAGACTGCACTGGTCTTCCTGCACTCATGACTTAAAGTACATTGGCTGCGTCTTCTCCTTTCATGTGTGAGGGATAAGTGTGCTGTTGGATGGTTGCAGTGCAAATGGCCATTCTCACAGCCCAGAAGACTGAGCCTCCTTGCCACCCCTCCCCCGCTCCCTTTGCTATTTCTCAAGCCGACTGCTTTCTTCTGGCTAGGTCCTAACCGTCTGTACTGGCACATAAAACAAAAAAATTTTTTTTATCACGTTATCATAATTTCCCTTCAATCTGGCGATTTTTTTATATCAATTTTTTTTGTTTTTTTTGTTTTTTTCCTCCCCCTCTCCCTTGTAGGGCCATGTCAGAACCGGATGTGTAGCTGCTGTGTAGCCAAGTTAGCATTCAGCTTTGATTCAAGTGATGGATGACTTTCTTTGATGTGGTGAATTGGGAGATACATTCAGAATTGTACAAGCAACTTGTCAGGAAGCATAAAGCTAGAATATTTACCTCACAAATTTCTCTGTAAGATTTTTGACGAAATCATAGATCTGATTCCAGTCGTTCGAAACACTCCCAGATCTGTAAGGAAGCACATGAAAAACAAAGTCAGCACTAAAGAAAAACCAGCTTGAGGCAATTATATTTAAACCCTTAAGTGAAATGTCCCCATCTGGTTATTGTAAGAGTTGTGCTGTTGATTACTTTGTGGCAAACAAGCTGCTGAGTCAGTTACACTTCAGTGTTAACACTGTCTCAGTGAAATTATGTCTATCTATAATGGGCTAAGGACAGACCTTGTGCTATAACACCAACATACAGTAGGAGTCAAGGCACTTCATTATAACTACTAACCACTTCAATTCCCAGTAACACTCAGTCCTTAAACCATTGCATCATTCCAACACCAAACATCAAACTAGCGGGTCAGTGATGGATGCCCAGTTTATACACAACAGCAAATGAGACAGACAAAATCATTCAGTTTAATATTTTTGGGGAATTCTCAGAAGAAAAGAAGAGTACAAGAGAACAGAATTTACTTGAAATAGTCATCCCTTGTGACATTTTAATTGTATTTGCTGTCACCCTCTATCCATTTAATGCTTCATTTTTGAATAAATTCATTTATTTTGTATAAAAATCTCACTGACGCCAAACTTTTGAATGGCAGTGTAATTCCAGAACAGAAAATGTTATTGCCCATTAACAAGACTGTTGGTAGATAACAAAAGTGGCACATATTAACTGGCCAGGCTAACATCATTATTAAGCAATGCTGATCATCTCTAAATTGTCAAATATCAGCCTATTAACTAGCCTGGCTGAATAAAACAAATAATTTTTACATTTTAAGATTTTTAGCAGATAAACAAGATGAAAACATCCAAAGCAGCATAAAATGTATTGTCATTTTCTTGAACAGAAAGAAAACTATAAGCATTTACAATTATTCTGTGGGTTTATATGAGCTATTATGTCAATTTATTGTTCTTATTGGCTCTTATTACAAGGATGCTAACACTTCTGTTTGGTATAGTGTTCAAATCATGTTAAACTGGCATGTAAAGGGACAGGTAACAAATAACAACTTTTGCCAAGCTAGGACTCCAAAGCCAAAAAGATCTATAGCAAATACAAAGAACACCACACAAATCAACATCAAATGAAGCTGTGGTATAATGAATGCCTAGCCAGAATGCAACTGTATACATGCATACTACGATGATTTCATAATCATTTTGATTTCTATTCTATTATTGCAAAATATGTACACAGCATGATCCATTAATCAATTCAAGTGGAAGTGGACTTCTGTGACATTAACCTCAATGCAACGCAGTGTCTTTAATGAGAAAAGTGTATAAAATGTGCCCTTGATGTAATAGCTACAAGGTAATTGAACTAATAATTATAGTCCACTGCATGTGCTGAGAACATAAAACACAAGCGATAGGTAATTAAAAATATTTTTTTTATGCATTGTCTTCTTGTCTCAAGCCAAGGTCAGAGAATCTAGATAAGCATTAGTGGGACCATTAGAGAACATCAAACCACATCCAGAAAGAGACACGGTCTGGACCAGTGAAGGGAAGTTTGATTTCCGACAATTGAGGCCGGATCTGCTGGTCTTGACCAGTCATTATGCATGGCTGAGTCTGTGCTGCTCCAAGAGCTTCAAAAAGAGGAAAGAGCATATCTGTGCCATCATCCTGTAATATTCCCAGACAGGATGGAGAACTGCACAGAGGCCAACAAAAGATTCTCAAAGGAGTGCAAGTTAATATGAAACAGTACACATGCAGATGAAAGACAGAGAGTTAAATAGATGTATATGCAGATATGTAGACAGAAAAGAGGTACGGACAGTCTTCTTGAACTTGTGTACATCAATTAGATACACAAAAAGAGAAGAGATATATATATATATAGATAGATAGATAATTAGATAGATAAGAGGAAATAGATAGATAGATAGATAGATAGATAGATAGATAGATACCCTACTTCTGCAATCACCAATCTCCCTGTACTGCTTGTGTCTCAAGTCTCAAAAGGCTTTTATTTCAGCTAAGTGTCTTGTTGTGTGGCTTCTGAACGATGCTGGTCGCCAGCAGTGTCTGGCACAGATGTAAAATCAGGTCAAACTGTAGAATAGCTGACACAGTTATAGGACGCTATTCACACCTTAACCTACAAACACGAGTTTGGTGTGATGTAAAAGACATACATCATTATAAACAGTAACTCTCTGCGTTATATACATAGATATATGTTGTCTTGATGACTTTTAATTCAGAGGAACATCAAAATTTGGGAGTACTTACCGGTCCAAAACAAAGTAAAGGTCGTATGCTCCGTGACAAGAAGAGGTTTCTGCTTTAAAAGTTAGAAAACATAAACAGAAGAAAAGCGTCACCGTGGTCGCCACGGTCCAGAGAGTTTTCTTTGTCATGACGAGTTTTGCATCCGCGGTATAAAATAATAAAAGTGGACCTAAAACCGACTTGAATGGCGTTTTCTTATATGAAGTGGCATAAAAGCAAAGTCAAGTTCAAAACAACGGCGCTGTGTCCCCCGGTCTGGCGCAACATGATCCAATTTATAGCGTTGCAGAAAAGTTCAACATCTTCCTGTGAAACATAGGATATGCAACGTCACTACATCTGATTTCTTCACTTATCCGTTTCACGCCGCCCCTAAAACAAACTGACCGGTGTCGTTGTTTGAAAAGTTCTTTGAAAAGTTCTTTGCGAGTTTGGGTACTTCACCCAGTTTTTGGTGCGCATGCGCGTTCGCCCAGCTGTGCAACAGGGTTAAAATGCCGTTTGGCTCGCGCACACACACCCAGCAGCTGCGATCCTTTAACAGGATGTGTGTTTGAATATGACTATAAAAGAAACAGTGCTTCTTTTTTTCTGTGGGATACTGAGAATTCTATTTGGTAACAGTGACTGGATTTTGATAGCAGACTGTAAACTGGCAAGCCTTGTATGTGGCAAGACGTGGCCTTGAGTCATGTTTTGTGTGATCTGCGTGGGGAATTTTTTTTATGTGGGTTAAATAAGCCATGAAGGTAATATATTAACACCAAGCTGTATTTGGGCAATACTAGAAAGCACGCGATTATAACGATTATTTATCCACAGACAATTCAGTGAATCATCAAGGGATATTGTGGTTGTAAAAAACCAAGCAGAGATAAACTGGTTACGTTTAGTTTCTAGTGAAGCACAAGCCCTGGCCTAAAACCACTTCTTGTTTAAGAAACTTGAAATTTATTTTCTTCACAGCATGATATGTGCCTTTAATTTACATACAAGTTTCTCTAAGTGTCATTTCATTATTAAAATGGTGTTTGACTAAGATAGAAGATCCAAAGAAAAGTTTCTAGGTCAGAAACGTGTATTATTATGAATATTATATGAATATTTTTTTTCTCCAGCATGTAGGGGTGTTTCTTTTTCTTTATTATTATTGTTGTTGTTGTTGTTTCTTTGGATTAGCTGTCTGTTTGTGTATTTAATGCAGAACAACTGATAAATAATTAAATGTAAATATAATAATAATAGTGTTTCTGAGAACTTTTATTTGGGGGTTTGTTATCGGGACAGAGAATTGTTTCATAAGTCTGCTTTTCCACTGTACCATGACAGGACACATGTAATTAAGTTCCATTCACATTTTTAATCGCTATAATTACCAACATCAATGGAAATATATTTTTTGCATTTCCTTTGATTACAACTTTTGAAAACTAATGTAATGTAATGATGGAGTTACGCTAAATGCAATATATATAATATCATGCCTTGAGTAGCAGAAACCATCATAAGCCACCATGAATTTTTAATAAGGCTGTGAATCAAACACAGTCAAATATTCATAATTAGCTTGGATTATACCGATAATTGTCATATATCCAGATGATGGATCTGAAGTGGTATGGTAGTGTAAACACTGTTTGTGTTTTACATGCTTGATTATGGTGATGTACTGAAGATTTCATCGGAATGTTGGAAGTTCTATTCCGTTGGTTTGTCATGGACATTTTAATGGTAAGAATAATTGGAAATGACAGGGAAAACAATTCAACTAATTGTGAAATGCATTGAGGTGTTGAAACTCATTATCAGGAGTCCATAACAAAAAACAAAGGTATCCATAATTTCAGGCAACATTTTCTTCGCTCTTAAAACGGTAAACAACAGCCAAAAACAATAGGTATAAAAATTCACACAGGCAAAGAAAATCTTTTTGGTATCAAACTCCTTGTTTCTATGCTGTTACGTGAAGATGATGTTTAGTAATGTCTATAATTTTAAGCGTTTACACGAGCAAAAGGGAATGAAATTTGATCATATAGGCCCAAATAATTCGTAATTAGGCATTTTAAATAGCCAGGTATCTGGGGCAACTTGTACTGTAAAGGCCTGTACGGATGGGGCTTTTTGTCCTGCTTTAAAATCTTTGTATAATTACTTTGTACTTTTCTCTTTTTTTGACAGCACTCCATATGTTGACCAGCCCAGCAGGAAATCCTGGTGCTCCCTATGGCCAGTCCGTCCCTAGAATGGGATATCCTGTTGGATATGCTGCGGACAGACCTCCATCAGTGTCATTCATTTCGTCAGTACCTCAGATTATCCTTCACAAAGCGCGGCTAACACTCAGCTAAGTCTGACCAGCATGTCTCCTCTCATCTCTTCTGTGCACCCTGAAAAGAGGGATGAATTGTGGCTGAATGGAGTTAATTGTTGTCATGGTTGGGCCTGTCATCTTAATGAGAGGATTCTGCAGAGTGCCTGCTCGTCCTTCCACTTCTGCGTGGAGCAGGCGTCCGTGAACGTGCCCGAGTAGGACTGAACAGGGGAAAATCAAAGCAGACAGGCTGGGTTCATGAGGATTGACCTGTAAAAAGACTCAATCAGAGCAGGTAAAAGATGTCGGAAGAGGAGAATGCTCGGACGTGCATGACAAGAGCGAGCTACCACAACACATCCTGATCTGGCAATGGCATTTTTTTGCTTTACTCTGTTAAAAGGCTGGATAAATTGCAATGTAAAATAAAATATTTATATAACAGGGAAGTCGGGGTGTCACATACACTACTGTTCAATGCAGTTAGAGTTTGTTAAGTTTTCATGTTTTCAATTTTTTTTAAAAGATGTCTCTTATGCTCACCAAGACTAAGTCAAAAATATAGTTAAATACAGTAAATAACTTTTTTCAAGTTTTATATATTTTAAATGTATTATTACAGTCTGTTGCATAGCTGAATTTTCAGGAGCCATCCACTCCACTCCAGATTAATTTCTCATTATTATCAATGTTTAAAACATAAACCTTTTTTTCAAGATTCTGTGATGAACAGAAAGTTCAAAAACTTTTTTTTAAAGCAAAAAAAAATTTATTTGAATATAATTATTATATAAACCTTAAAATGTTTTAACTTCAATTTATAATTCTTTCATGAGAAAAATATATTTTTTTCATACATTTCAGGTTGGTGCAAGTTGTATCATTGCTTTTATAATTTATAACCTACTAAACACTCTATGAACTATGATATTTATTGGCCATTCTTTTTTTACATCATTTTTATTTTTATACATAATTTCAATTTGATACTTGTTTTAATAAATGTAAGTAATAAATTGCAGCCTAAACAAAAACTGATTTTCACAAGTAAACCTTGCGAGTAGTCATTAGAATAGACAACTAGCCCCGTCTCCTCTTCATATAGTATTATATATATATAGATATTATATAGATATATATACAGTTATATAATATAATAGCTCTTTACAGAGTTACACAAATCCATTCCAGCTCTTATCAAATAATTTGGTGAACCACTCCAGCACCAGATCTGTCACCCCTCCGCTCTGCCCAGAGAACAGCAGTTGAAAGGAGTCAGAGAACAAGCAAATTAAAATCTGTCTCTCAGCACAATTTGAATATGTCATTTCCTCTCTCTCTGTCTCTCTCTTTGTTTACTCTCTTGACAAGCAGCCTGTGCTGGCAGCTTTGTCCATCAAATGACACCTGCTTCTCCTGATTGTTTGTTCAACTTCCTGTCCAGAGCTCTGTAGATAAATGTCAGTGTTGTACTCCAGCTATCTTTACTTCTTTCATCTCCATCACATCACAAAATGTCTTATAGGCACTAGTAGATAAACAAAAGGAATAAACATGAATATTGCGGCAAAGGTGTAAGGCATTTATTTCCCTCACAAGGCACTTGAATATAATTTGTGTGCTTGAAAATATATAGCACGGATAAGCAGATGCGGATGCCCAATCAATAAACAACAAATAAAACCCAATTAATAATACAGCTTCAGTCAATAAGTCATGACTGTGAGAACTCTCTTATTCACACGTAAATTGTTGTAATATCTAGAAAAATCCCTTTGGGGAAACACACTTAGCTTGCAAAGAAACAAGTTCAAAACTGACTAGCTGACGCAATACAAAACAAACAGCCATCTCTTACATGCTCCAGTTACATTTGCCCTGGGCACTTTTCCACATTCTGAAATGTATAGTGCTGTCATGTCTTTGCAATCAGTTGTGTTAAAAGTTATTTTATTGAAGCTTCATTTGTGTGCATATACAGTACAACAATGTGGTGTTCTGTGCTATCAGTTCAAATAATAAAACTATCAAGCTTCCTCGGTACAGTGCACATAATATTATGTGAGATACTCTTGTCATTAATTCAACTAATTTATTTGCCAGTTCATTAACCCTAAAACAGGCAATGTGTACCACGAGATACATATTCTTTAGTCTCTTGTAGGAGGCACGAGGAATAATTTTTCATTCAATACTGTTATCATTATCATAACTGAGTTTTTTTTTGAGTATGGGGGTCACATCACTTAGTTAAAATTTTCTGTGCTCGTTTTGTTAGTTTGACCTAAAGCCAACATGTCCGCCCATGGAGCTGGACATTCAGAAAATGTAGAAAGTAGGCATATATTAATCTGACTTTTTTCAGCAAAAAAATGCAATACAACTATTAGTATTAATTGTGAACATTGTCTTGAGATGTTGTTCGTGTTGTTTTTTATCGCATTTTGAAATATGCGTATCTCCTGAGATGCGTTGCCTGATTAGGGTATAAAACAAATCGCATCAAGGAGAGCAGATCCCCCGCAGTAGACATCGCATTCCAGGGTCAGGGGCCCTTAGGGAAGAGCCTTATAGGCCTTCCTGGCCTCTAGCCAGCCCCCCGTACACAATCTCCTTTCTATTTATTTTGAGTTTCAAAATTGTGCAAATGTTAATATTTGCATGTAAAACGGATAATATTACATTTAGTTGACTACATCTTTGCATTTTTAACTAGATTTTTCTCTTGCAGGGTTTCACACAGCTCATTTTATGGTAGAATAGGAGTGTCCAACCCTGCTCCTAGAGGGCCACCATCCTGCAGCATTTAGCTTCAACCCTGATCAAACACATCTGAAAAATCTGACAAAAGTCTTCAGGATTACATAAAAAAAATGATATTTTGGTACATAAATTGCATTATATGATTGTTTAGGGATGGTGCTAAACCGTGCAGGACAGTGGACCTCAAGGGTTGGAATTGCCCACCCCTGAGGATAAAGATGATAAAGACAGATTAAAAAAAATTAAATACAAAAAATGTCTATGCCTCAATTTTAGGACACTTAGACATGTCATACATGCAGCATATTTTGAATATTCCATATTTGTTTGCATCAAATACATCATAGAATTATTGATGACTTGGGCTGTTTTTTATACCCTAAACGGGCAACGTATCCTGGGAGATACAACTCATAAAATCCTAAATATATCAAATATTACAAAATTTCTTTTGAATATGTTTTACTTAAGTCCAGATGATATAAAAAGTGACATGATTTTTTTTGCTGATCATTTTCCACTCTTGCCTGTTTTAGGGTTAAGGGATCTAAACTTTGATATATAGTACACACAGAAATGCATAATATACCATTTAAAAAATCCAGTACCACAAACTGGAAAATAAATTCCTTCTTTAAATGCAATTACTAAGGTGGTCACACATGAGTTCACATGTTGGCGAAGTATCTCCTTAATAAATATGACAAGCTTGCCACCACGCATCTCCTCTGAACTCCTTGAGGTTTCTACCGCAATGTGACAAAGTCTTCAGACAGCAAGAGCCTGCGCAAGTTCCTCTCACTGTCAGCTTGCCTTGACAGCTGCCATTTTCAGTGGCCCAGCGTTGCTCCCACCGCCTGCACAATCACGCTCCACGTTTGTTATTTTTTCCACCTCATCCTTCTCAGGAGTGCAGAACAGAGATTAGAAAAACAGCAGCGTCACTTCCGATTAGTGGAAACTCGAAGGAGACTTTCTGAAAGCCGCATCTAACTTTATGACATGGTTGAGAAAGTACATTTTGTGTAGTGCATGTTGGGACCTCCCAGTCGGGAAGGGTTTCTTTATCTTCATTTAAGCTCATCTCTCTTGAGGATTTGCATGTTTTGCTTTATGCTTATAGATATTAAGAAATAAAGAGACAAACCAACTGTTCTGCTTTCATTTAGCACACCAAGGCAACCTGAGTGTGATTCTGAACTAGCATGAGCAACACATCACCTGCCATTATGGCTCGATGTGAGGTTCTCTTATTCATTGGAGAGTGCTGTCTGCCATGTCAGTGCACATCGCAGATGATTATATCAGTCATTTCAGCCAAGCAGAATACAAATGGCCAAAACAAGGCAGTCACAGCTTCAATGGTCACTCTTCTAGTACATCCTTCTATGTGGTGTCTGGATTGACATCCCGCGTTGCACATTTTCAGACAGATGGACATGCACACCTTTTTGTTTTTCCTTTTTTTGAGATGCCAATGAGATACTGGATGTATTTGTATGTGCAAACAACCTAGTATGCTCCATCAATGCACCAGGCATCAGTGACACAAACAACTGTTACCTTGTCAGGTATGCCTGTAGAAACATGAGGATGAGGAAACAACTGCTTTCTTTGAGCATCAAACTATGCAATTTACTATATAACACTTTAGAAACCTGTCAAGAACATAAATATTTGAGTAACTGCCTTGTTTTAGTGGTTTACAAATCTAGCAGTTTCTGATCATTTATTCCTGTAAGTCACGCTGAATTTTCAAAGCTTCACTGTGTCACATGATCCTTCAGAAATCATACTGCTGTTGGGCAGTTTGACCAAAAGTCTGTATCACAGTTTGTTTTAAGAATTCTGCCAGTTTCACGGTTTATAACAGCTTGATCTGTTACATCTGCACGAAACAAAAGAAATCAGACGGGCTGCATGAGAATGCGTGTTCACTCTCTTACAGCAGGTGGCACTCATGGAACAGCAATAAACAGATCTTGTTGCACAGCATCTGAAATGTTGTTTTGGTTGTTCTGAAATGCCTGAGCAAAGTCTTTAATCAAAGTATTTCTGTATAACTGTCTTACACAACTGTGTTCCAAAACAGCAGGCATCCACCACCATAAGCAATGACCGCATTTATCATCATATATGAAAATTATTGTATTAAGTGGCCTCTCCTACGTTTCTCAGTCATATTTAGTGGCAGTTTATTTATAAGTGATTTGTTCTCTTTGACTCGTTGGATGGAAACGGTGCTTTATTCGCACATGTTTTATGTGATATTCCAGTTTTGTGCATAAGTTAAATTCGAATCTTTGGATGGAAGCATAGCAACGTCTTTCTGAATATCTCCCAGCTTTTTAACATTCTACTTAGAGAACGTGTCTCCCTTCTATGAGGTCACTAACCATCCATTAAATGACTAACACTAATAGACAACATAGATGTGTGTTGCAGAGCACCTAAACAAGATTAAATGTGAACACTTATGTGACCAGTAAGATCAGGCCAATCTCTGCAATATTTAGCTGGACATTGAGCTGCACAGCCTCAACCCAAATGAACCTAATACAAAGCGCCACACTCTCCTCCGCTCTCTCATGGATGGTAGAATGGATGCCACGCTTCAGTAGAACTTTGATAAAGCTCAGGACCAATCATTGACAAACACTGCAGTTGGTTACAGCTCGAGAAGTGTGGCAGGACTGCGTTTCATTCTTAAATCAAACTTTTTCCTTCAGGCTAAAATCATGGGAAGAATTATTAGAGCTTGGGAGAATGGGTCTGCCATTGATGGTACATATTCTATTCTATAGCCTCAATTCTGAAATATTCACAACTATTAACTTTTTTTTAAATGCATTTCAGGTTTTACCAATGTGCAAAATATTCTGTGATTTAATGGAGGTGCGGGCGCAGCTGTGATATCTACAGACCCCTCACATATCCTCTGCTCATTGTTATTTTGCCAGTTTAAACTTTGATGAACTTATTCCTAAGTTTCACTATCTACTCCCAGAGCTGAGAATCAGAAATACAGAACATTGCCTCTGTGCCGTAAAACTCCCTCAAAAACACTGGTGATCTAGGGGCCAGCCCACAGAGTCCCACCGTTCTGTGGGTTTGCTGGCTGTCTTTGATTCACTCTGCCACGGTCGGCTCAGGCCACCAGGGTTTCAGAGGTAACCGGCTGTGCTGACAGCTTCTCCTCAAGGCATTTGCCATCAACTTACCATCTCACCCCTCTTCTGCAACATCAAACACACCTTCTAAAACACACACACACGCACACACACACAACTGAAACAACAACATCAAATGTTAATACCCCTGAGTGTGCTGCTGCTATCATGGCAGAGTTTAATTTATGGAGAACAACAGCTGCATTCAGCCTTTAGTAAGCTCATAGGAAAATAGGCAAACAGTTCAAAATCACATGACAATCAAGCAATATAACATGAGTTAGAGTGCTGTTGTTGTGAATATGTGATGTTGTTGTTATACTACTTAATAAGTAGTTGCAATATTTTTTATAAAAGGTTCAGTAACAACAGTAATGGTCTGTATCCTACAGTAACATAAAGCTGATAAAGTTGACTTTTGTGCATAACCCAGATGCATATAATGAAATATATAATAATTTATAATGTTTTGAAATAAGTATCTTATGCTCACCAAGGCTGCAATTATTTGGAAGTCATTATATGCAAACAGTAACAGCAATATTGTGAAATATTATTTTGATTTAAATGAAATGTTTTATGTTTTAATACATTTTCAAATTTATTTTATTCCTGTGGTGGCAAAGCTGAATTTTCAGCAGCAATGATCCTGAGAAAACAATGAGAAGTCACTCTAATGCAGATTTGGAGGTCAATTATTATCATTATTAGTGCTCAGTTATTAATAATGGTTCTTATGATTATCAGTGTTGAAAAGAGTTTCTGCAGCTTAATATTCCTGTAGGAATCATGAGAAAAATTCTTTCTTTTTTCCCAAAATTGAATAATGATGAATAGAAAGTTTCCACAAAAAATAATAATAGTTATGTAGGATCATGTGACACTGTAATGGCTGCTGACAATTCAGCTTTGACATAACTTGAATAAATTACTTTTTAAAATATATTAAACAGATACTTTAAATTGTAATATTTTACAATATTACTGTTTTTACTGTATTTTTCCTTAAGTAAATGTGCTTAAAACTTAATTTTTTTACTAGTATACATGCATATTTTTACATTTCTTTTTCTTTCCTTTCATTATTTCTTTCTTTCCTAAAACATAAAGGCTCCTCTATTACTAAACTGACCAATTTAGAAAATGAATGTATTTTGCTTCCATTCAAAATGAGTGGTCACCTTTATTTATATAGCACTTTTAACAATACAGATTGTGTCAAAGCAGCTTTACGGTATTAGATAGGAAAATAGTGTGTTAATAATGGGACAATAGTAAACACTCAATTTTCAGTTAAAGGCAGTTCATCATTGAATTCAGTGATGTCATCATCTAGCTCAGTTCAGTTTAAATAGTATCTGTGCAATCAAGTCGACGATATTGCTGGAAAATAAAGTTCCCCAACTAGCACGCATAGGTGATTTTTTCATTGAGCCGAGAGCTTAAATGCATCATTAATTACTTACTTATTAATTATAAGACTATTTTAAAATATAAGGGCACTATCCTTTTGTAAATGAGCATAATTAGAATGCTCATGAGTATGTATATAATAAGTAAATATAGGCCATATAAAAAAATAAACCTGCTGCAATACATATCAGTCTCCCTTAAAATATAGCCTAACTCACGAGCCGCCAGTAATAAACTTGCCTTTTTAGTTGCTACTATGTCTATTTTTGCTCCGCAGACAGTTCCACACAAAGCCACAGCAGTGTCCTTCCTGAGTGAATCAGTGCATTTGAACGAATCGTGTGAATGAATGATTCAATGAAAAACTCATGAAGTCACTTTTCGCCACCTACTAGTGTATGGATGTAACCTGTAGAAAAAGTTATTGACAAATCCCAAAGATTTACATCCAGACTGACTGTCTGTAACAGTGAAAAATCGTAGTGCTGTTGGACTGTGTCAGCACTTTGGAACGCAGACCTCGGCCAGTCACATTTGAAGACTAAAACTACTGTTGGACAATATGCTAATCAATTTTATGGGCATAATATGAAATAACTGTAGCGAATCAGCTCATGGGAAATTTGAATAATTAACCATAACTAGTTATATTAACTATTCATATTTTAGATCCGCTGTAGATATTTAGCTGAGCTCTCAGGTTCAACTGTCTTGTCAATTCTAAGAACGTTAATTTCCTGGTTAAAGGAAATAACTTTCTTACTGTACAATTCTATAAGTTTGTAACGTAAATCTGCATGATTATTGACTCCGGTTATGAGTAAACAATGAACACGTCAAGTGTGATACAAGTAAGGTTTTATTAACTGCATAAACACTTAAATTAGTCTAACATACTACATAAACACATTAAGCCGGTCTAACATACACATACACACACACACACATACAGTTGGTATAGGAAAGGGTTAAAGTTTAGCACTAAAGAAAGAGACATAAGGAATGACATTTATGGAACCATTTTGCATATTCAGCAGATCTAAAACCTGAGGGAAAACGTCAGATTCTTAGTTCAAACAAACCTTGTAAAAAGGTGTAACTGATACTTAATGCATCAATTAAATCGACTAAGTTTTATACTTGCGAGTATGTCTGAAAAAGATTCCAGATGCAATCTTAAGGCCCAAGATCTTAATGAAGTTGGTTGATGAGAAAGAACCAATTTGAGTCAGAGTCACTTGATGACTTACAAGTACTAGGCGGAGGCCTGGCACGAGCTTAGGGTTTCCGGGAGCGTTTTTCTCACATCCTCTGACTTCAAACAAACCACCGACATGGGTGGGTCACATGGAGTGTGGCCTTTTAAAGCCTGCAGAGATTCACGCCTCTCAAGATGGGTTCGTCCAATGAGGAAGGCTGAAATCCCAAGCGGGAGGTTGGAAATACTGGGGATTTTTATGACTCTTTGTCTGTAAGCCTGGTATTTTGCATATGTAATTCGCTGGAGTGTTGAGGCACGAATTAGTACAGATTCTTAGAACATCAATATGTTGCATAGGTATCAGCATATAATTTACACACTTGTTTCGATCATAAGAAGGCGAATTCATCGATACTAGACATGAAATAGTTACTTACATGAATGAGTGGTTTATCGTAAGCATGAATAAAACAGCATACCCTACAACAGACAATATACAAGACAGTAATGGTATACACAATGACCTGAGGATATGCGTGTTCATTCAAAGAAAGGTTTTGAATTAATTAGAGAACAGTCCATTTCTCTGGGCATTGTGTGTCTTTCTCATGAGTAAAATGAGGGAGTTTCTCCCCTGCATTCCTTTTAGGCCATAAAACCAGTGATATCATGATTAGTTGTCATGGTGATCAAGGTGGGGGATGGTGTTCAAGCGAAGCCCTGGCATCCAGTCTATTGAATGAGGGGACTGTGACGATTTGTTAATCTAATGATTAATTGATTTGTTAAATCAAATAAAAAATTAGTGTGTCAGATTGGTCGAGACGCTACATATTTCCCCCCTTTCGAGAGTTGTTGTCCGTAGAATAGACAACAGTGAGCGACATCAAAGGTGCAGATCAATCGAACACACACCTGGCACTCACGGCTGGGAGCCAGTGGTGGTTTTTGGCTGTTGGTGCCGTGTTGGATGCTGTCTGGTGGTGTGCTGTGGTGATGTAGGCTGTAGCAAGGTGTGGGTCCTCGAGCTTATGCAGCAGGTGTCGAGGCTGTGTCACCTGTCATCCTGAAGTGAGTTAGTCGGGTTAGGATGTTTTTTTGTTGATGTTGTTAGCCAGTAGGCTATCCGTGGTACCTGCGTTTTGGAACAGCTGGGTTGGACTCTCACTGGTTAGAGTGCAGGTGGTTCCAGGGATTGCTGGTAATTGTTATGGAGATTTTGTAGTTTGCAGAGAGTTTCAGACTGACCTAGTGTTGATGGCAGGAGAGCAGCAGGTGGTTGTTAGCTCTCTGTTCTGCCCGAACGTCACTAGAAATCTGATGTTTGCGGTGTCGCTTGGCTCTTGTGGCGGCACCGACTTGAGCTTGCCTGAGTTGTGTTGGTAGAGCTTTCGCTGTTGGGCATGTGGGCCCGTTGCTCAATCCAATGTTGTCTGACTGCTTCTGGGGTTGTCGACTGGTTTCAAGGGATGCTCCGCCCTTGGAGGGGCCTGATGCTTTGATGCAGCAGGCAAGGAGTCAGAGGTTTGTCCTTCTCAATACTCTTTAGTTGAGTTTTGTTCAAGGAGCTCTTTTGCATGTGTCAGCAGCTCCTGCAGCTCCAGAAGTAGGCGTGTCCAGCTGTCCTTGTGTAGCCTCCGTTGTGTGGAGGAGGATGTTGTGGTGGACTGCTGTTGGACATACCGTGGTGTTTGCAGGATGAGGACGCCTTTTCCCAGTGGTTGGTCTGGAACCTGGGTCTGTTGCCATGGTGATGGCTCTGTCCTCTTCTGGCTAGGGGCTTTCTGTAGAAGGGTTTTGCATTGTGGCAATGCTGGGTGCCTTCTGGTGCCCGCTTTGGATTCTGAGTTGTGAAGTTCAGACTCAGTGGGGTTTGACAAACACCTTTAGTGGAGGCCTTGCTGCTTGTTAAAGGCCTTCTGTGTCAGGTTACGCAGCTGTTGATTAGGCATTGTGCGGCAGGCCCTAATGCCTAGGTGCCTTCTTGCAGCTGGTGTCCTCCGCCATCCCAGGGTAATTGTGAGCTTTGGAGTAAGTTTGTCAAAGTCTGTGGTAGTAAGCATGGGGAGTTTCACGCCGGCCCTGCTTGGTGTCTGGGGCAGCGATCAGTCCGTGTTCAGACTCTGGGTCTGAGAGTATTTAGGTTGCTAGATGTGTTGTCTCTGGCCAGCTCGTTGTGGTCTGTGGGGTCACACGGTGTGTGTTTCTGCAGTGATCCTCTGGAAAGGTCCCCACCCCCTTGTGGCTGCTGGTTGTTGACGTGTGAACAGTGGCTCTCGCCCCCCCCTCGCAGGTTCAGACTCTTGGCTGAGGGGGTGGGCCTGCTGGCCAGGGGAAGTTCTGTTTCGTGTTTTCCCTATCTGTTCGCCTTGTGGTCTGCAAGCATATTTCAGTTCATTTGTGACACTGAATTCACCTCGTTGCGTTGCTTCGGTTCGCCTGAAAATTTTTTTTTTTTTTTGTTGCAGCTGCAGAGGTTTTCAGGGAGCTGACTTGTGAAGTGTCAAGCAGAAGGCTTTGGCTCCCTTTCCCCCCTTTCGTAGCTGTGCACAGGCGTGGAGGGCTTGCACTGCGGGCGACCGATATTCAGCCGCTGTCTTTTGCTTAGTTCTATGCGCAGTCGTTAGGACTGTTTAAATTCTTTCTGAACCAAGTCAAGCTCCTTTCTGATTGCTGAGTCAGGGTTTGGACCTCAGCTCTGTCTGTATGCAGGTGGCCTTGTAAGGCCTTAGATGTGGTGTCTCTCTCATTTAGTTCCACATATGTTGTTTTAAGAGTGACTTTGTGTGAAACAGTTCTCTTTTCAAGTTCTGTGTGATGGCTTTTTCCAGCGGCGTTTGGTGTCTAGCAGCTGTTAGAGCCTCTGTTAAGACTGGTGATTTCCTTCTGTCGCATCATTCTGTGAGGTTCTTTGTATCCGTTCTGTGCTTTCTCTCGTTGATCAGGTGTCAGTTCTCTGCAGAATTCTTTGACTTGCAGTTTCAGCTCATATACCTTTTGTCTGAGGCCCTTGAGGGTGTGGGCAGAGGAGAAGATGATGCTGGTCAGGTGTTCACTTATGTCGCAGTCTCGCTGTTCCTTCCTTTGCCATGGCAGGTCGTTGGCTGCTTTGAGCTGAATGATGTCCATTACAGTGCTCTACTGAGTGTCCAGGTGGTCCTGGTGAGCTGCCAGGGCTGGATGTCTGTGGAATGTCTGCGACATACTGGCACACTTGTGGGAACACCAGAGAGAGAGAGACACAAGGCAAATGCAGGTACGTACAGAGGTGTTAAACTATCTCTAAGGGGAACGGCTGTGTAGGCCGTGTAAGGTATGACTAGCTGGTGGGAGGCAGCTAGTGGGGTAAGGTGCTATGTTTTTTTGTTCGTGAACACAAAGAAAGAGTTGGAGTTAACAACAACAACTTTTTTTTTTTTTTTTTTTTGTTGAGGGGCCGTAAGCACGGTTCGCTGATGACCGGGCTAAACTACTGATGGTTCACGGGTTTGGTCACTATGACGAAACTGGAATAAAATAAGATGAACTCAAAAAAAAAAAAATAAAATTAAAAAATAAAAAATAAAAAAAAAATTTTTACCTAGTTTAAGTTTTTTTTCTAAGAGATATGGCTACGCAGGTTTCACTTGTGTGTGATGCTGCAATAGACTTCATAACCCTAGGGTTAGGCTGTTAGCTAAACTAGCAGGGACCCACCAAATACCTTGTCAAAAGAAAAAGAAACAGTGGGAATTGTTTCTAGTTTTATGTTAGCCTACATTGTGTTGCAATGGTAGCTGCCCTTCAACGTATTAGGCCTGGCACTGAGGCGTGAGGAGAAGTAGAGAGGAAACAGGGATTATGCTACTAATAACCTGTATAACTCGCTAAGGAAACAACAGTTGCTCGAACTACTGTAATCCTATCCAAAACGACGATGGTGATGGTGAAATAACTAAAATAAGGTAAATTTAAAACACAACAAACAAACAAAAAATATAAATAAATAAAAAGGGGTCCTAAGAGCTGTAGGAGATTAAAAGGGGAAAGTAAATAAACAAAAGTAAATAAAAAAAAATAAAAATGGAATAAAATAAAAAATAAATAAAATTTGATTTAATTAAATCTCAAATTTAATAAAAATCTATTTAGCTGAATTGGTACATTCGTGCTAAACAAATGTAAATGAATGCAATAAAATTAAAAAGAGGTAGCATAAAGTCAAAACAAAAATAAACAATAACACAAGTAAACCCAGTATGTGTGATGGCATCAACAGGAAGTGACATCAGGAGTGACGGAGAGAGAGAGGGAGAGATAAGTGGAGAGAGAGGTGTGGTTAGAAAGTTATACTTTACACGCCTATCTAAGTGTTAGTCGGATGCTAACAGTTAGCAGTTGAGGTAAAGGGCTTAGTTTAAGAGTTAGCGTTGGTTTACACGCATTTCTTTGTTTACACACAGGTCTGTGATGTGGGTGCTGTTGTCAGATTAACCGGAAGAGTCTGCTCACACTTCCGGGGTCACGTGTTGCTAGGAGACCAATGCAAGCTCACAACAGGTGCATGTGGAGCAGACTTGCACTGCTGTGAGCATGCATGGGAAACTCATGCATGTCCCGTACAAATTCATTCATTACTCAAAACAGCACATTCCCTTCACAGGCAATGGTGGATTCGTAGATAGCTACGCTAGAATAACACCATTAAATTTACGTAAATGTTTCACATGAACAAATCAAAATGAAATACAATGATACGTAACACATATAGGTCTTAAATTAGTGAAATGAGGAGCATCGTTCAGATCACCTACAACAGTGCTGAAAGTGGGGATTTCTTTGCCCAAGATCAGATTGATTTATTCTGGTAACATTTATATGTGCTGCTAATCTGAGATTGCGTCGTCAAAAAATAGACTTATGCTCCACTAACAACAGAGATTAGGATTTCTTCGCTAAAATCAGGTTAGTTTCTTATCGTACGATTTAAAAACATTATAGCACTGAAATTTCTAATACCTGTAGGAAGGCACGTTCAAGCTATAGTTTTATCTGATTATATTCAGAACCTGGTGCGCGCATGTATAAGAGTTACGTAAATGTTTCACATGAGTGGGTCGATATGAATACAATGATACATAACACATAATAAGGCCTTAAATCAGTGAAATGAGGAGCATCGCTCAGATCACCTACACAGTACTGAAGAAGGGGATTTCTTCGCCCAAAATCAGACCGATTTATTCTGGTACCATTTATATGAGCTGCTAATCCCGAGATTTCGTCGTCAGAAAATAGACTTATGCTCTACTAACACAGAAATTAGGATTTCTTCGCTAAGTCAGGTTAGTTTCTTATCGTACGATTTAAACACATTATAGCACTGAAAACTTCTTACTGCTCGTAGGAAGGTACATTCAAACTATAATTTTATCTTGTTTTGATCAGGAACTGGTATGCGCATGGAGAAGAAGTTACTAACTTATGAAACAGACACATAAGGTTGATTATTGGGTCTGCTTGCAAGCAATGTTTAAAACGACGCCACCGTTCTAAATTATTGCTAGTACTGCATAAAGTAGGAAAACTATTGTTTTCCTGGTAGCTTTCAGGTTTCTGGTGGTCGCATCAGCGCTGCTGCAGGGATGCTTGAAGTGGACCCCCTCCCTGTGGTTGTTGAGGTATTGTGGTTCTGTCTGCTGAGTTGTTAAGCAGAAAGTGCTGGCTCCCCCTTTCGTAGCTTCGTGCACCTGAGGGAGTTTTGCACTGCTGAGTGAGGATGCAGGAGTAGGGTGTTTCTCCCACTGTGTTTCCTTTTGCAGCCTATAAGAGTACCTGAGTTCTCTTTGGACCATGTCAAGTTTGTCTTGAGTGTTGTTCAGCTGCTGGATCAGAGTCTCAATTCTGGCAACTTTGTCTAAGAGCTCAGAATTTGCTGCTTTAATAGTAATTTTGTGTGGGTGTTTCCTTTCCAGGTCCTTTCTGGCTACCTTTTCCAGGTGCTCTTGCTGTTCAGCAGCTGTCAGAGCCTTTTTAAATCTATTGATTTCCTCCTGTAACTCCATTTTGCTGGGGTCCTTGTGGGCTACCGCTGTGATCTGTTGCTTGAGATCATTTACCTCCTGTTTCAGACCCATGAGGTTGTGGGCCAGGAAGATAATGACCTTGGCGGGCTTTTGTAGCCACAACTCTCGCCCGAGTCCTTAGTCTGAGGCACACCCCTCTCCGCGTTCAGCCGCTTTCGGCTCAGTAGGTGGTCGTCGGGCCTGGGTAAAGGGGGTGTTCCTCACGACGCCTGGCCAGCCCTCTCTGTTCTGCATTCTGGGCAGTTAGTCTGAGCATCTGCAACGGTTTGACACACTGGTGTTGAGAGTAAGGGCTAGAGACTACTAGAAGATCAAAACAGAGTGTGAATGCTATAATAGTTTTGGGTCAGCATATGTTTTTCTGAAAAGGACGTAAACAGGATTTTGTTTGATGATTTAAGACTACTGTCAAATAATTGTCAAATTATCACTCAGAATTTGCTGACGGTTCCCCAACAGGCTTAATCTCTGAGGTATGAAGGAGAAAAGGGAAAAGCAGAAGGAAAAGGAGAGCATTTCTATTCAGATTATGCTGATTAATTTTGAAAATAAACAAATCAAAAATAGAAATGTCTCTGGTTCCTTTTGAGGTTCAGAGAGAACATCAAGGGGGCATAACATGTAAATGGATTTAAAATTAGCTGACTTCTATTATTAAAACAGGGTAATCAATCTGATATTAGGAACAATCAGTAGCACTCGTGATTAGCTGATTTGTGTTGGGCAACACACCATGGTTGGTCACAGCTGCTGCTTGTTCAGCTCCCATGCTGGGCCATGCAATGTGTGTGCCCCGCCCTCCGTAGCGCGTTATTCACTGTGCCACTAAAACACCCAATAACTTAATGATTCATCTCTAGATAGACAGTTAAAATGTAATTAAATTTAGATTTAATTAACTAGTAACTGAGCAATAGCATTCAGGAAGGATAGATCTAAGATAGTTAAATTCGCTGAGATGAATTGAAGATTGAGAAACATAGAAAAAGAAGAAAAAGAAGGAAGAGAAATGGAAAAATCCGAAACCAGGGATTAGGTTAAATTCAAATTGCTTCACACTGCACACACATGCTGTATTTAAGAGCTTCAATTAAAGAGTGTTAACCCCTAATTGTTAAAGCTATTTGAGTAGCTTAGCCTAAAATGAAACTATGCTAAGTCGTGTTAGCTTAGCTGCTTCATGGTTTGTTTACAGCATGGCATGTTGTGCTATGTGAAGTTAGCGTTTCCTGTGACAAGTTGTTGTCACGGTAACCAATGCATGCCAGTGTAATTAACGCAGTTTAATGTCTGTCTATGTTAAACAGTCATAGTTTTAGAACGTGGTGCTTTCAGCCTTCAAGACTTGTTGCATTACCTAAGCATTTCGGTGAGTGCTTCTCTAATGCAACAATAAACTTCTTGCACTTGTTTAAAGAATTACAAAACGGGTTTACTGTAAGTTAAAACCGGTTTAAACATATATGTAGTTATGTTTGCCTCACATATGAGTACTAAAGTACAGTATTACACCTTTAATTTCACTCAGCGAGTGAAACACAGTAATGACCACCAGGTTGCTAGGCCTGTATATATGCAGTCAAAGTGTAGATTAATTGCTTCTATCTAATTATAAACTATAAGGCCTTTTTGCTGTAGAAAGGGGAGCAGCGCTCATATCTACCTTGATATAACTGTACTGAGTTTTCTTCTTCAAAGAAACAATTTAAACATTACTGCAATTTTGTGATTTCTTCACTACAGCATATTACATTATGGTACAGTTTGGACATGCCCCTGAGCTGAGATTCAGACTTACGCTTTGTCAGGACAGATTTATGCTTTAATACTGAAATTAGGGTTTCTTTGCTAAAATCAGATTAACCTTACACTGATACCATTAAACATGAAATACATAAAGACTCTCACAATTATAATAGCGGTACCAATTCAAACCCCCACTCTATCTGCATCTCAACAAGCCAGCAAATAGGGACACCACCAGGCATCTGAAGTCACGTCCTATTTTAACCTGGCTATCAAGCACACACTTTTAAGTTGCCAGTGTGTAAACTCATAACTTTCGTTTTATCACACCCGCATTCTCTCCACCAAAATCTGTAGCAAATCAGCTCATGGGAAATATGAATAATTAACCATAACTAATTATGATTAATTATTAATATTTTAGATCCACTGTAGATATTTAGCTGACCACTCAGGGTCAACCGTCTTGTCAATTCTAAGAACGTTAATTTCCTGGTTAAAGGAAATAACTTTCTTACTGTACAATTCGATAAGTTTGTAACGTAAATCTGCATGATCAGTGACTCCGTTTATCAGTAAACAATGAACACGTCAAGTGGGAGACAAGTAGGTTTTTTACTACATAAACACTTAAACTAGTCCAAAATACTACATAAACACATAAACTGGTCAAACATACACACACACACACACACATACAGTTGGTATAGGAAAGGGTTAAAGTTTAGCACTAAAGAAAGAGACATAAGGAATGACATTTATGGAACCTTTTGCATATCAGAGATCTACAAACCTGAGGGAAACGTCGATTCTTATTCAACAACCTTTAAAAAGGTGTAACTGATACTTAATGCATCAATTAAATCGACTAAGTTTGATACTTAGCGAGTCTTGGCGGTCTGAAAGAGATTCCTGATGCGAATCTTAAGGTCCAAGATCTTGCTGAAGTTGGTTGATTAGAAAGAGCTAGTTTGAGTCAGAATCACTTGATGAATGAAAAGGACTAGGCCGGAGCCTGGCACGAGCTTTGGTATCCTGGAGCGTTTCTCACATCTTCATCTTAGCATCTCCCTGAACCACCGACATGGGCGGGTCACATGGAGTGTGGCCTTTTAAAGCCTGCAGAGATTCACGCCTCTCAAGATGGGTTCGTCCAATGAGGAAGGCTGAAATCCCAAGCGGGAGGTTGGAAATACTGGGGATTTTTATGACTCTTTGTCTGTAAGCCTGGTATTTTGCATATGTAATTCGCTGGAGTGTTGAGGCACGAATTAGTACAGCTTCTTAGAACATCAATATGTTGCATATGTATCAGCATATAATATACACACTTGTTTCGATCATAAGAAGGCGAATTCATAGATACTAGACATGAAATAGGTGAGGTTATATTAACTAGTGGTCTATGATAACATGAATAAAACAGCATACACTACAACAGACAATATACAAGACAGTAATGGTATACACAATGACCAAAGGATATGGGTATTCAATCAAAGAAAGGTTTTCCTATGAATTAATTAGAGAACAGTCCATTTCTCTGTGCATTGTGTGTCTTTCTTATGAGGAAAATTAGGGAGTTTATCCCCTGCATTCCTTTTAGGCCATAAATCCAGTGATATCATGATTAGTTGTCATGGTGATCAAGGTGGGGGATGGTGTTCAGCCGAAGCCCTGGCATCCAGTCTATTGAATGAGGGGACTGTGACGATTTGTTAATCTAATGAATAATTGATTTGTTAAATCAAATAAAAATTAGTGTGTCAGATTGGTCGAGACGCTACATAACAAATAACAGTAAAGATTTTAGTACATGGTGTGCTATATAACATATCATTCTGTAATCATGTCTATGGATGAAGTGGCATGTGAAAGGCCTGGGGCCATTCACATATTGCGTTTCTTGCGCACTCAAGTTCGTTATTTCAAATATAGACGCGCGGCAGGCGAGCTCATAATGGAAGCGACGCGGCGCTTTCTGCTTTTTCCCAAAGCGTTTGGGCTCCGGAGGCGTCTGCCGTTGCAAAGCAACCATGGCCTGCGCTCTACATGAAGACGCGGAAGTTTCAGCAAAGGATAAATGGATTTGCAGCACTAAAAGTCGCTTGCTACTAAATTTATTTAAAAATGGCTATCCCTGTACAGCTATGATCAGCTGTTCCTTCATCTTGGCTGAGCTTTCTGTTACGGGAAAGGATGAAGCTGATTGGTTGGTTCTTGTCACATGACCTGCGGTGCGCTTGCGGCATTCTGAAAAGTTTAAATGTTTTTATCTCGATGCGGCGCGGAAGCGCTTGGAAATAATGAGCGCGTCTACATTTGAAATAACGAACTTGAGTGCGCAAAAAGACGCGATATGTGAACGGCCCCTAAGACTGCTGGGGCCAGGCCCAGTCCTTCACTGCCAGACGTGAGCTTTCCTCTTTGTGAAGGGAGGGTGAGCATATGCCCTGGGGCCGCCCAAAACCTGCAACATTAAAACTTGCCATGGTGGCTCAGCTCAGCCATGAACCCTGAGCTAGTCTGGCAGCTTGGCTGCGAGGAAGGATCTGAAGCCTGGAAGACTGGGCCTGCAGTCAGAGCCAGGGCTGGATTCACTGCCTTGCACTATGAACAGGTATCATCGATTACAAACAGAATGTCCAAATCTCCAGAATTCTGCAGTGAGAGATACAGGTTTGAACAGGGGCCACAGTGCCGATGATTTCAGTGTGGGCACCAACACATTAGAGGGACTATAGAAAACTAACTTCTTGATCTTTAACTTTTTTTTTAAATTAGGAATATTTGCAAAAAAAAAAAAAAAAGAACGTTAAAAATATTGATATTAATAATTTTCAGTCAATATCTAACATATAATGGCCAAAATGTTGGCAAATTGTGCGTGCTCTTTTCCCATATTTTTATAGTTACATTTCTTTATATTTACTTTCCTTTATCATCATTGTTTAACAGTCCCTCAAGTCACTTAATCTTTAAAAATGCTAATAATTTTAATAACAGTTAAATGTTATCTTCAGACGATTTCAAAATAAATATCCATTTCTGATACAAATGCTGTTATGCATAAATGCACTTGTAGCATTTAAGTTTTACATGTTTTATTTTCTATTTCGACAAAATGTTCATATCTGCCATTTATCAATAATCAGCTATAAAAATAAATATTGGCTTATCAATATCAGATAGTATTTAAATATCAGTGAATACCTACTTTTAATTAAAGCAATTCCATAACTTTCTGTACATGGAAAAGCAAAATTGCATAATTTATATGTACATTTCATTATAAAAAAAAATAAGCCATAATATAAAATGGTGAAATGGCCTGAAAACCTACAAAAGTCATACCTTTTCACACAAGCCAATACAATTTTGCCATCTCATACAAATGAGTTTTGATGAGAATGTGGGACTACATACTGTAATAAATCTCATGCTCTGGATACCAAAGCAATGTTTCCCCCCTTGAAGATGCATCAGTCTCTCCTCCAGTTTACAGCAAAGCTAAATGAATGCAAAAGGCTGAAAGGTCTAAACGTTGAATAAGTGCAAGGAAAGTGAGGGTGAGTGAAAGATGCATCCCTAGCACCAGTTTCTCCTATTGCCCAAATCTTCTCTCCTCCAGCACTCACTATCTCGTTCTTGATTGTGCTGTGGGAGCTGCAGAAGGACATCAGTGCACTTGTCTGAGGCAATGAAGCTTTTTCCCCCCCTCTTCCTCTCGTTCTCTCTGCACAGCCCTCGCTGTGTTTTTGGCAGTCGCAACTGACCATCATGAGCCGTGGTGCCAATTTTAGTGAAAACTGGCACATATGGCAGCTGAAGTGCCATATGCCATAACAGAATATTTTTGGCGGTTTCCTCCATTTGTATAATCACTGGATCTGATATAAAAGTGGCTCATTATTAATTATTCCTTTTACCATTTTGAACCCCTTTAAAAGAACCATTTTATGCAAGTGCAGCTCTGAGGTTCATATTAATAGGAGCATTTGGTCATTTACAAAGAGATTAAAGGGGATGGATTTGGGATTCTACCTGTGAGTCTTTTGTAAGCACTGCAAAAGCACCTGCGTGTACATGATTATGAGAAAGAGTCCCTATTTCCGCTTGTTTCCATCTGCACTAAACACTTGTGTACCAAGACCGCTGTATTGTCTTCCTCTTTACAGGGTTTAGACTCCTTCCTTCTCCTCTTCTGCCCTCCATTGGAAAGACCATGTTAAGTCTTCAGAATGCTCAGTGCACAGCCCTAATCAACTTCATTCTTTCTATTACATTTAAGTGACACAGCCATATATCGTAAAGAATTTTTGGTTACACTTTTTAAGGTATCTTTGTTACAGTATAATTATAGATTTAAGTACTGATATTAATTACTAAATGTACTTAATATATGGTTAGGGTTAGGATAAGGGTTTGGTTTAGGGTTACTTGCATGTAATTATGCATAATTTATTGTTATTAGAATAGTAAGTACATGTAACGTGTTACAAGGACACCTTAAAATAAAGTGTTACTGACTTTTTGCATCATTTTTGATAAGCTAAATGCATAAAATGTACTTTGACTGACACTGCTGAAGAAATGAACAGTCAGGACTGAGCTTTGTAGTTTATACTGTAAAACAGTCTAAATCTGTGTTCTCTTGCCAATATGACAACGCCACAGCAGATGTAAACATTAATCAAAACATTGATAAATATGAGCCTTGTTCCTCCATCAGATGATCCCTATTGTTATCATGACATGCCGTATATGTTGTCATCCTTAATCTCCTTTTCCTGCAAGAAAAACAGCACAACAGCTGAATTGCTAAATAAAAAAACAGACCTTTGTTAATTGTAATTATACACTGACTTGCATCTGTTTGGAATACGTTCATGTTTCTCTTTCTAGCTTCTGGTAATAACATCATATCATTCTAGATTGTCGCGTGGCATGTCTGAATGTCCAGAATAGAGTTGTTCTTAATCCTTTAGAAGCTTACAGTTCAAGATCACAATCTCTCCTTTTTCCTTCTTAAACACAGGATTATTTTCTTACAATCAGATAGACTTTTAATACAAAAGAATATCTTAATCTCTTGTCCCTAGTTAATCAATAAAGTCCTTGTGACAAAAAAAAAACAACAAAAAAAAGTTATTTAACATCAGGGCCATGTTGAGCTGACAGAGTACTACAATTAGCCTCCGCACGAGGATGCCACAGAGAAATCTGCTCCGTGTTACTTACACTGAGAAGGCAGTTTGCCCCAGTAAAGCGCCGCTATTAACAGGGGCTATATGTTTTAGGACAATAAAGGAGGAGGAAGGGAGATTAATTCTGTCCACCGAACAGCCTCTGCCAGCCACCATGAACCTGCAGTTCATGAGCTAAGCAGATGGCTACTGATTGAGCAAGCTTTCAGAACACTGTATGGAAAAAAGAGTCCTTATCATGCTTGGCTGGACAAGTGTTTGGAGCAAGACGAGATTTACAGTTAAGACTGTGTAAATCTTTATATGTTAAAGACCTCAGCATAAAAAAATTAAAACCTATTTTGTGCAGGAAAGGGTTTAAAAATCCCATAATTTGACATGCACAATGTAAATTGCATTTAATATGTTATCTTTAATTTAAAAATATAAAAAGTTATTATTAAAGAAAAAAAAACATCTTAAAAAAACTTTGTGCACAGCAAAATGACTTTACCATATCAGTCTGAATTAGTGATACACCTAATGCACTGTTAATATTTTGTAATTTTCCATGAAGCTCTAAATTGGGAAAGAATGGTGTAACCAGAACATTTCATTTCAATTTAGTCCTCTCTTTAAAAAGGATCATTTGAGTGTATAATATCACTGTGAAATACATATTAGTACATACTCTATTATCATAATGGAAGATAATATAAGACAATACTTGTTGATATTTTATCTAGTTAATGGCCCTGAAAACCAGAGAGACCTCTTTAGTTAGAGAAACTGTGTTCATTTCGAATACTGATTCATTAGAAATGCATTAGATGATTTAAAGTACAATATAGATTATTGTCTTTAATACCTTGCTTTCATCACATACAAAAAAAAAAAAGATTGTCGATGTTGTCCTCAACAAGAAGACAATATGCAGCATTGCTGAAGCAGAAACTGTTTTACACTACATTTATTTCAGTTTCTTTCTTTTTGAAAAACTTGATGTCAATTTAGCTTTGCACTAAAGTAACCAGTCGCCCACTTGTGCTCAAGGAACCAGCCACGTCTTATAGAAGGCTATGACAAATGTAATATATTTTTTCGGCCAGCATCTGATTAGTTTACCTTCTCTTAACCCATTTACAAACTAAAAGATTTTAATTATTAATCTCATCATTGATAATTGCACTTTACCACTTTACAATTTTTATTTATTTAGCAAAAAGCTCCAAAACGCTCTTTATATGGCAGCAACACAACATTTATCTTCTGATAAGAGCTATTCTGGGGGTACAAGCCTCAAGAAAGATGAATATGTCAGCAGAAGGTAGTCTAAATCTCTCTTATCTACTATGACAGTTAATTAATTCTCTCGATCAAGGTTATGAGTAGGATGACATCCACAAGAACTAAGTACGACCGTGTCCCTGTGAACCTAGCCCCAACAGACCCCATAGAGAAATCTATTGATTTGTGGACCTTCTCAAATCTTCAGACTGATTAATGTTTAAAACATTTCGCCATATCGGTTCAAACACAGCGGGACTGTTGCGTACCGCCGCAATATGTTGAAGGAAACTCTGGTGTGTGCACTTGGCTGGCTGAATACTCACTGCTGTCTCCCACAGATGTTAATACAGACATCACAGTCCAATCGAGCTGAGGTCAGGTTGAGCACGCGGGGCTCTCGTGCTTCTCTCCTCTAGAGATGGAGCGCCACAGCAGGTGTGCACGCGACAAGCTTCCGCGCTCATGAGCCGGGTCTCTGGCTGCAGCAAAGCGAAAGAGCACCCCAGATGCAGATAAGTATCAATAGAACAGTTTGCTAATTGTCAGTTGGCGAACCAGCACTGAGAAAAAAAGTCATGATAATTATAATACAACGACATAATGTAGAGCGGAGCTCGTCGCAAGTGGCGACATGCAGCTGTGCATTCAAAAATCCAAGCGAAGACAGGAACCGTCCGCGATTTTAAGGAAGCTGTGGGACAAAGGCACTCAATGAACAGTAACTCAGTATCACATGGAGAAACTTTGTGTTGCCCATTTAGCTATTGGCACGTTTGTAAATCAGCAGGGCTCAAAAGAAGTCATGAGCAAACAAAATTATTTCCCCTAACCATCATAGTTAGGCTATAGGCTATTTCAGCAGGAAAAGAATGAAAAATGCTGCATAAAAATCTTTTAACTGATGTCTTTAAATTACAATGTTTTAAAAGACAGTACATGTAATTTTACTGTAATATACGATTTCAGACCAGTTATTATAGCTAATTAATTGGAAGGGGCATTCCCAAAATTCACTGGTCAAACCATCACATTTGTTTGGATTTTATTTTTGTAAAAGTTACTGGAGTTCAGGTGTTTTATATTGCATTGTATGTTGTTTAGTTGATGTTTACTGCTTTATTTTGGCGTCACATGTGTTGCCCTTGTGTGGTTAAACTGGGCTCTGTCTTTGTTATTATTGGCCACAATAGAAGTCATCATGTGCCACCTTCCATTGTGCCACCTGTGCTATTATACAGGTAACAGTAGCCTATAACAAAACGATAGCCCAAACAGACTGATATATTTATGACCTAACATCGCCACTGTATTTTTACAGTAAAGGTCTGCAATCACGACGTCCAGTTTTTGACCATAAATATAACAACACTGTACAGCAGGCTATACATTCAAAAACAGCATAAGCACCATCTTTTGAATATAATTCTAACATTAAAATGAATAAAAATAAAAATACAAAAACAAATTAGTGAATGTTCTTTGTTTTACAATGTATGAAAATATGAATTATGAAATATGCATCTGTTTTAGTGACTGCGGTGCACTTTATGTTTCAGCATAGATACCCTGCATCTACTAGCTAACTGTCGGCGACCGAAGAGTTAAAGGGAGGAGACGAAGCGTGTCACGCCTCATTGGGCAGATTATGTGCAGCAAACAAAAAGTGTGTATGTGGGTGCCACTCAGTCAGTGTATCGGCCCCATCTGCACGCCTCTCTGCGCTCGCGAGTCATAAGACGGTCGGCAACACTGTCACTTTCAACAGACGGGGAAATGTACTGACTGCACGGACTTCATCGGAGACGCTGAACACATACTTGAAGATATATTGACGGCAATTGTGAAATTGTGTGGATTATTTGATCCTAGTACCATGGTGAGTAATGACAATTTTGCAATAAAAACAGCCGGAGGCTAGTAATACACGGGGCTGTATGCAGCCCCCTAACAGCATCCTCGCAACCGTGTAGAAAGCTCGCAGATGGTAGACGATAGAGGGAAACTGGCTACACATCATAAAGTCATAAAGTTGGAATAACAACAAGCCCGCAGATAAAAAGCGCAATAAATTTTAGCCTGAAACAGGAGGTCAATGGGTTCGTCTCCTCTGTTTTAGAAATGCGCATATATTCATGGGTCTATTATAGTATTTAGTTGAAATGCATATTCATTGGGTCCTTTGTGTGATTCTCAGGAGTGAGACTGCGACCACACAGCTACAAAAGGAGAGGATCGTGAAAGGAAGGGCAAAAATCACACTAAGGCTTGTTATGGATGAAGGGAACTTTAAGCATTTGTGTCTTGATAATACAATCGAGAGCCGGGCGTGTCTGTTTGAAATAGCCAAGCATCTTCATCATAAATAAATGGTTATTTAAACGCTTTGCAGAATTATGTCTTTCATATTTCCACAGTTTCATTCTATTTTTTTATTAGGCGCGTCAGTGTCCTATAACCTACTTTATTTGAGCGATAAATACGAAGTAGCATTAGAATAAAAAAAAAACCGGTCTGCTTTATAACCACAGCCTGTACCACTCAGTTGAAAAACTGTAAACGATTTTGTAAATGTATTACGTTTTTAATAAACGTGTCTGAAAAACAGCTGCAAAATTGAACACAATTCGAGCTGCGTTTTATCTGCTTTGCAACTAACTGCAGTAACAACATTTCCCTCCACTCTTGTCCTTGTGTAGAAATGATTTTTTCACTTGATTTTTCTTTTTGACCTCTTCAAAAAGCTGAGAAATCATGTGAAATCCCAGCAATATGCTGTTAAAACTATAATAAATCTATTAGAAACAGTCATGAGCGATATGGAATAGACTGTATATTAAATATATTTCCCCACCGTTTTTAAATGCTACTAAAAACAAGTTACACGAGTGAACTGCAAGTCACGCGTAACAAAATAGCTACGAGAGATTCAGCTCATTTGTAAAAGTGCATCAGGGGGTTGGAGAAGAAAAATAATTAACTCCGCGTGCTGCCTTAATTAAAGTCTCAGAAGGAAAGTGGTGGATTATGGTAATAAGGAGACATACGTTCCTTCTTGTAGAATGGAGCTAAAGGTTAGCTGACGTGAAATCAGTGACTTTGACAGTGCTATTGAATCCATTCGATATGGTCCTCGATGGTAAAATAGACCGAACGGTCTCATAAGGCCAGATTTTCATCCTTGTCAAAAGCATGTAAAATATTTCCGACAAGTGAAAGCAAAGTCTGAAAATACGCACTGAGAGTTACTACCGTAATACTGTCACAGTCACGCTTTTAAATCGAACAAATGCACTGTAAGAAATAATCTTCTTTTCGATTACTTCCTCTGCTTTTTTACAGAACTATTTAATTCTGCGTTTGCATTTTATAATATAGGCTAGATTATATCTTAAATGGCATACAATACATTAAAGTTTCAAAAATAACAACACCATAAAAATACCAACAATGCATAGGCCTAATTTAAACGAAGAAAAATAGCTTTTAAAAAACAAACAAGGCACGGGCCTAAGTAAGACTGCGTGCTTGGAGATTTTATTAAATGCTTTGCTCAGGAGATTCACTTGGAATTGCACATAAGAACTAGGAAAATATTTACATACATTTTATAATTGAGAAATAGTGACTTATGCGCGGTTCTGTTTATTCACATGAATTCACCCACACTTTTGTCTTACAGCAAATGATGGAGGAATCCAGCTCTCAGAGACTGGGCTGGGATGGCGACGCGAAAGCGATGCAGCAGTGTTTAACGGATATATTTACCAGCGTGTACACCACCTGTGACATTCCGGAAAATGCCATTTTTGGCCCATGTGTTCTGAGTCACACTTCACTGTATGACAGCATCGCCTTTATCGCTCTCAAGTCCACAGATAAACGAACGGCGCCTTACATATTCAGGGTATGGTCACGCTTTATTTCACTTCCAACAAGTCGAGAGTTTGAAATGTGTAGCCTATTTATTTCAGCCATATAGGCCTAACTCCAATATATATATCGTTTTTACAAATATGTAAAACTGTGGTAGAGGAATTGTATTCTTTTGAAATAATTACTGATATGTATTTGCTGATGGTTCTAAGGTTTTAGCTAAATGTTTGAAATGTTTGCTGGATACAGGTGGACACCTCAGCTGCCAACAGTTCCTCAGAAGGCCTGATGTGGCTGAGGCTGGTTCAGTCGGCGAGAGACAGAGACGAACAGAACCTAGAGGGCTATGTGAAGAACGGCCAGCTTTTCTACAGGTCACTGAGGAGAATAGAGAAAGACGAAGAGCTGCTGGTGTGGTATGGCAAGGATCTCATTGAGCTGCTGCTGCTGAGCTCAGGCAGAAATCAAGCCAAAAGTAAAGGTACACTTTGAAGATCAACATGTGATCTAATATTTTACATTTTTAAAAATTAAAAATAGCAGCTGTTTGTGTTTAAATATTCAGTAAATATAGTTTGATGAGTTTGCATAATATAGATTTATCAAATACTTAAAAAATGCATACACATTATACAAACTCAATAATTTATAGCTATAAAATAATTTGTAAAAATTATGTTTTAATAAAATTTATCATTATCATGCTATCATTATGTACCCGTTGAAGGACATTTTTTCTAAAAAAAAAATTATCCCCCCCCCACCCCATCATTTATTTGATGCAGGAACGTCGCCCTATTTGTGCCCAGACTGTAGCCAGCGTTTCCAGTTCGAATTTCCCTTTTTGGCTCATCTAAGATTCCGCTGCACTAAGAGACTACAAAGCATGGCCAGCCCAGAGGAGGAGGCCACGGATGCCAGTGACCAGGCTAGTCTACCTCCTGCCAGGTCCAGTCCCAAACTGGGCCGATCTGATGGCTTCTCCAATCCCCAGGAAGGAAAGCCATCCACAGACTTCCATAATCTAGCCAGGGATTTGGAGAAAAACAGAACCAGTCCGCCGAGCGACAAAGAGGCCGAGATCCTGAGCGAGAACTCTGGAAAGCGCAAGTTCTCTGACATGGAGGACAGCAGGAACAGTGGATTATCTCGGCCTCCCAAGTCCAAAGAGGAGTTGGCCAACTCGGCGCAGCAGTACCGTGGAGCGTACGGTCTGGACGAGAGCAGGCGGGCTTTCTCGCCCTCTGTTTCAGAATCGACGGAAACCAAGAGGAGCGCCTTCACCGAGGTCAAGAAGTCACCTCAGAGCTTGAAGCACAGCGGTAAAAACTCCAGCTCCAACTCGGAGAACAAGGAGGCTGGCCGGCCCAGCAGCAACCCGGCTGAAAAGCACCTCAACATCAGACAGGTTCTCAGCGAGACTCAGCCCCCGCAGTCCCGAATGGAGACCTCGTCAATTGGCAGCGCTTTCACTTCGGTGCTCCAGCAGGGTGGTGGAGGCTCGGAGAGAAAGAGTGCCTTTAGCCAGCCGTCTCGCACCTTCTCGCAGCTATCACCTCTTGTCATGGCACCCAAGCTTCTGCCGGCAGTTGACTGCCATCCTGCAGTGGGCAACACCGTCTCATCCCATAGACTCTACCAGGCGGACCACCTCGCAGCGAAGCTCCAAGGCTCAGAACTAGGCAGCAACTGCCCCGTGCCGGGTGGCATTGCGAAACAGAACCCTTTCCTATACACCACAGCCTTCTGGCCCAAGACCTCAGGCCCCATCCAGCTGCAAATGCCCTCTGCTCTCACGCTCCTGCCCCCCTCGTTTACTTCCCTTTGTCTGCCTGCCCAGAACTGGTGTGCCAAATGCAATGCCTCCTTCCGCATGACCTCTGACCTGGTCTACCACATGCGCTCGCATCACAAAAAGGAGTTTGCCATGGAACCTCTTGTTAAAAGAAGGAGAGAAGAAAAGTTAAAGTGTCCAATCTGTAACGAGTCTTTCAGGGAGCGGCACCACCTTTCCCGGCACATGACCTCTCACAACTGAATTTTTGGGGATTTATTTGCTTTTCTGTCTTTCCTTCCTCCTTTCTTTTTTCTTGCATTTTTTTAATCAAAAGGGAGTAAGGTTAATCTGGAGGAGTAATGCCAACACGTTTGCTGTCATTTTCAAAAGACATTACTGTTTAAATGGTTTGATTTCTTCAAATGTCATGTTTTGTGTATGAAGATGCATTTTGACTTAAAAACCTAAAATCTATTTATTATATGAAGCACTTATTATTTGAAAAAAGGGGACAATAATAATGTAGGTGTACCTTGAATTTTGTATATATTAATGTATAATGTATAGAAATCAATTCAGATGCAGATCATTTCATTGAGTGTTATTCAATGACATGTTATGTCTATATGCATAAGGATATCGAACATTGGGAACATGATGTTGAAGTGTATTTAAGAGTGCATGTAAATTATAGTTATTGGTATAAGATGCAGTCTATTCGAAATAATGTAAATACTTGTTTTGTTTGAATACAAAGTGTAATATTTTGTGTCTGTGAGAAATAGATTCAGTGTTTGTTCCTTTTGCTGAAATTTACTATTTGATAGTTTATCTAATCATGTTGAATGCTTTGACAATAAAATAGCTTTATTTTCACCTGATTGTGTGATTAATTATGCCTGACTATAAAATGACAGGGAATTATATGTTAAACATCGCAAACGTGTACATGTGTAATCTGACCCTCTTAATAGTGGATTGCAGAGCAATGCTTGGTACTGTATTTACAGTTGTCGATAGAGTTCCTTTTAAACAAGATCCATAATTCATACAAAAACTCTTATATTATCGCGTATACGCGATATTTGTCTTTGTCTTGGGCACATTAGCGGTAGTCTAATATGTCTTTATTATTCAAAAATTGCCTCAACAATTCATCGACCATCGACTGTAATACGTGCACTAAGAAATTAGAGTAGTTGGGTTCTACACTCATAATGTTTGTGGAGAAATACACACACACACACACGCACAACAGCAAAAAGATAATTGTCTACAAAAATAATATAAATAAATAAATAGACAATATGAATAGCCTACTACAAGGTAGATTAAATTAAACACAGTATTCATTATAGTTTATTATAATAACAACAGCAACAACAGTTATCATATTATTATTACTATTATTATTATTAATATTATTAACAACAATAACAACATTTCTACATCGATGCATGCTCCTCACGTGATGGTGCTTAAATAGCGAGACGCCTCCAAGAAACACGATTTCCACTGTGGTAAAGGTTATTTTAATTCTTAGACAATGAAAATAGCTAATTAAATAAATAAGCAAACAAACAAACCAAAGACGGTTGCCATATTAAACATGCGCGCTCTTTATTTTCAAACGACTTGTTCTTCTGTCACAATAACATGCATTAAAAGTGTTAATCGTTTGGTTTAATTCGCTCTTTGTGTTATTATAATCCTGTAAAGTGCGTGTTTCAGAAAATTAAGATAAAAGCAAATACTACTTGACTCCATTATTAGCTGCTATAAAAAGTAAAACAGATTGTATAATAAACTACTGAAAAAAATAACTCGGTTTAAAAAATAAAATGAAACAACAGCCTTTAATGTTGCGGAAAGGCTAATATAAATTTACACAGGCCTAAAAAAAACACAAATGCCCACCCATAGGCTAATTAAAATTACATAGGCTAATCTCGATTTAGGCATTTACTACATATTTATCATACAAGGCACAATCAATAAAACATTTGCATGGTCAATATATAGTCTACCTGCCACAATCAACTGTGATTTACAATTATTGTCTTGTAAGACAAAATTAGACAATAAAACACCATATGGTTGTTTTCTTAGCTTTATATTACATGTCTTTTTCAAACAGAAATTAATATCAGGGAACTTGCATTGTGGCGCTTAAAACCAAGGAGCCGAGAGAGAGCTACAAGCTGTTAAAATAGCTCAACAGTGACACCAAGCTTTTATAATGAAAAATTCAACCAAATCAAGATTTTAAAAAATGAATTGTGATTGCCTGATATCGTAGAGCCTTAGTCTGCCACCTAACGGTCGACAAAGGTGTCAACAAAGCCAAAGTTCAACCAGCTAGTCATTTAGTTATTTTAATTATAAAATAACTAAATTTAAAATAACTAAAATAATTTAGCTAAAACAATGTAGTTATTTTACTTAGTTGCTTTGTTTTAATTATGCATTTATAAAATAAAAAGTGATCTTCTGAGTAAGGGGGAAAAAATAGACTCGCACTGAACTTTGGTTCAATGTGATATCGATGTAATAAGTGGACCTAAAAATAAACCTTTCCCAATCATAAAAAGCCATGAAAGAATTCAGTCCAGAATATGAGGTAATGAGCTGGGAGATGATGATAGTCACTTATACTTACAGAAGATATTTATTGCCTGACCCATGTTTTGTGACTGGAGTCATCCGTCCCTTCATAAGCTCCAGTTACATTTGTCATGGTATCACTCAGCACCTCTCGGTCAGGCTCAGTTTATACCCTTCTCACATGTGGCCAATGTGGTCACACTTGGCTAACCTAGCTGGCCAGCTTCT
Organism: Sinocyclocheilus anophthalmus; assembly: GCA_018155175.1. Lineage (NCBI taxonomy): Eukaryota > Metazoa > Chordata > Actinopteri > Cypriniformes > Cyprinidae > Sinocyclocheilus > Sinocyclocheilus anophthalmus. The sequence continues at coordinate 122,191 of JADLZN010004862.1, forward strand.
CATACTTTACGCGTGATTGTGTCCTATGGTGAACTGCTCTTCCCTGCATCTGTCTCTTCCCTTCATCTTCCTGTTGTTCTCTAACATCTTGGCAATGGGGCCCTTGCATCAAAATAGACCTGTGTGAAACACACCGATCTCAAACAGTATGTATATGAGCATGGTATTTATAGATGATTCACACTAACGACGCAGTGACATCCGAGATCATGACAAGAAGCATGAGAAAGCCAAATCCATAATTTATAACTGCCGATTGACTGTTTGCGTTTCTCTGCAGAATATAACAGATAGAATAACCTGTGTAATTTTGCTAATCCTACTACTTGCTACTATTGACTACAATAATTATATATATATAATATATATCATATATATATATATATATACTAGTAGTATTATTATTGATTTTTTGTGATTTAAAAAAAATTATATTTGATTAGGTTTATGGAATATTTCAGTGTTTATTATAAATTATTTATCCATGCACATCATCATTTTTTTAATCAATTTTTTAATAAAAATCATTCTCCCCCCTTCATCCCATCTAGCAGCAATCTGTCACTCAACAGACATGAGATCCCAGCAATTTAGAAAACAACAACTATCCAACAATCCAAATGATTCCCAGTGGACACATTGGGCCTTTTTTTCTCTTTTGAGAAGCAGTTTCACTAAGATACACATTACAACAGGGATGAAAAGATGACGGCAAGTTCCGTTCCATGCTAACTTTAATACTTTAATAAATGAGCCAGTGATCTGATACGAGATGAAAGTTCATGAGTGGTTTGATACTCAGCATTGCAATGGACAACAGCGAATATTATGAAATATTAGACCAATGAATTCCACAAGTAAATACGTAATTAGCATCAATAATCTATATGTGTTTGTTTGAACCTCTAAATTCTCTTCAACAGTTGCCTGTTTATTTCGGGGATTAGCTATGATTGTGTTATTGCCTACCATTGGTTGCATATGAACAACAGGCTGCTTAAGTTATTTTAAAGCAGGACACATTCAATCTTCCTCTAAGCTAACATTCGCGTTCACTTCAAAGATGAACAGATCCGCTTTATAGACATGCGTTTGCACTTTGCATGCTCTCTGTCCTCCTCAACTGTTTGTACCTGTCTTCTGTGAGTCTGCCTTGAAAATTCTAAGCATTGCTGAGAGTAATAGACAGATCTGACAGCAGGCAAGTATTTAAGCTGCACCTGTCCTTCCTCTTCAAACTTCTGTCCTTCATGGGTCATACAAAATTTTCAAGTAAAGAGAAACAGATTATAATTGATTTTAGGCATCTTCTGCTGACTCTCTTTTCTTGCTTATTCAGTATACCTTAAATATATGTTTTTCTAGGCTATTTTAATTTTTTGTATATTAAAAGGATAGTTCACTCAAAAATGAAAACTCAAATTCCTGTATAATTAACTTTCTTAGGGGGAACACACAAAAAAATATCTATTTTGAAAAGTTATTTTCTTCATGTATTGTAGGACAAAAACGTTCTTCAAAATATCTTCTTTTGTGTTCCACAATAAAAAGAAAATCAATGACATGAGTAAATGACAGAAATGTCAAAACTATCCATATTAAATACATTTGAACTATTAAGTGGTTTCTTCTTTTCCTTTTAAACCAAATTTTTAAAAAAACTAGGTGTAGAACCCATTTTCACCCATTTTAAATAGGGGGGGGGGGGGGGTGGGGTGGGAAAACAAACCCAGTTTTGACCCAAAACAACCCAACCGCTGGGTCAAAACAGAGTGATATCATTGTGAAATGTTCAATTTTAAAGTTTTAATGACTGATATACAATTATTTTTCTTATAAAATGTAATTTCTTAAATAGGACATGGTCCAAAGGGTGTTTCCATTGGGGGCCTGGGGTAAAAGAAGGATATTAATGTGCTAAAAATGAGATTTTAGAGAATGGATTTCTCATGTAACTGTAACTTTGATGCTTATGGATCTGCACTTTTTTTAGATGTTGATTTATTTTTTGCATGCATATGAAATCAAAGCAAAGCGCTCGTTCACGTTCCATAGTTACAGTTATACTGAGCATGCAGGTGTCAGCAGCTCAGCCGCTAACAATGTCGGACACAGCTGCTGTTCGCTCTGCTAATGCAATGGGGTGAACCGCAATCGAACATAAATTATGCAACCGCACAAAAGATGTACCAGTCATTCATGCCGTTAACACAGACACCAACACCATCACGTTGTCGTTGCTGGGTCATGCCAGGCCGTAATTTATATGTCATCAACAGGAACAAGCTGTATGCTTTACTAAGGCAGTGTACAGGTCACACATTTTATCTTGACAGCAGGTTTGTTGTTGTTTCTTGCTCTGGGTCATTTGTCACAGTGCACAGGGTGCTGCTCTCAGAGAGAGGCCGCTTTAAGCGTAGCGGTAAAATATAGGCCTTCGGAAATCCACTGTAAAACTATACGGAACTAATCTTTCAGCGCTGTGCAGGCATTTCGAGTGTCCAGCTCTGATTACTGTGCCTTGAGCCAAAGCAGTCAGGTAGGCCTAAAGGTGGATTTATGCTACGGGAAGTGCACATGAAACTCCCTGTTGATTGGTGAGGGGGGAAATGGTGACTGTTTGTTGGTTTTACTAGATAGGAATAAAGACTAGAGGGGGGGAGGATGGGAAGACTTCAAAAGATGCATTTCTCTAGTACACAAGAGGGATAGGACTTCACATCAGAGAGTCCAGCAATTTCCGTAGCCTCAACTATGACCTGAAGGAATGAAGCCTGGAGCAAAAGCCTGACACTCAAAGGAAGATGCATTGAGCACAGAGAGAGGTAGATGTAGATGATGTATTAGAAAAAGGCTTTTGTTGAACATTAGAGGTTTTTCAGAAGCTAGGTGGTCAATGAGAAACAAACTCTCATAGAGAGTTTCGGCTCACATCAATGCATACTGTTACCAAAAAAAATTGTATTTTTGTTCAAATGTCTTATTATATTATGATACAGAGTAACATCACAATGTTCGAAAGGATAAATTATGCATATGCGAAAATACGCAATATAGCTTGATTACTGACACTCTTCAAGTACAATGTATATAAATAAATATCTGAACAATTAAAAATATTACATATTACAATCTTTTATTATACTGATTGTGTACTTTATTTTGTTTAATTATTATTTATTTAAAATGACACAAATATGTATAATACATTCAAAAATAACATTTTAACATTTTACATTACTGTAAGTAATGCAATACTTAAAATAATATGTGTAAAATGTATTTGACATATTTAAGACAAACAATTAAGGTGGGGGGTCATCATGGCATATAAATAAATAAATAAATTATTGCAATTACACCAACTTCTTGAACAGCCTCTATTATTAAACTATTATATAACTATTAGAAAGGTGAATGATGCATTTAATCATCCATAAGGAGATGCTGCAGTTACAGTACATAAAGGCAAATAACACTCTCTGACACTTTTTAAAAGTACATTGGTAACCTTTTATTTACCTCTGACTGGGGTGTCTATCAAGGGGGAGGCAGAGTTTACCCTGTTCGTTTTTATCTTGTCAAATCTGTCAGTAGATACTGATGGCCTTACACTGACAGCGATTTCACTGCACACTGACAGGCAGCTCTGTCTGTAACAAGTGAACAGGTGCTTCTTTGTTCCTCACCAAATGCCCTCGGACACTTTGCAAAAACACAGCGCTGCCTTTCTCACAAATGAATGGGGTACTACTTTGTCCAAAGCAAATGTTTAGATCATTTACAGATTAAATGCTTGGCTGATCCGTGGGCTGTTTTGAAAAGACGTGTTTGAAATGCGTGGCCATTTTCACGTCACCTCATGCTCCAACTCTTAGGAATGGGAGGAGGGAATAGGGTGAGAATCTCTGACCCTTAGAGTACAGCTCAAAAATGGCTCTCTGGTTTGAGGAAACCTCTAGATTGAGAGCAAAAACCTTCTCTCCTGTTCCGCCTTGCCATGGTGGAATGTTTCAGATGACTGTAGGCACGTTTGCAAAGGACTAAGGCTGAGAAAGTGGTTCAGGGGTCACAACACATACATAACTTGATTGTTATTTCAATAGTGAAATCTACATGAATCATCAGAGAAACACCCTCAAGCAAATGGAAATTCCATTGTCACGTCGTGACTTAAAAATAAATATCAGTGATTCCCAAATCAGGGGCTGTAAAAGGGTTTGTAAAATAACACTAATCACACGTAGAGGAAAATTAGAAAACAGCTCTCTATTTTGACAAGGTTCTCATGTTTTTATGAGTAAATTAAAGTACATTTAAGACTTTTTAAGACCAAGTAAAGAAAATTTAAGGAATAAATTGAAGGGAACACAAATCTTCCTCAATAATAGTTTTGCTTTGAAAATGTCTTAAATCAAGGTACATTTACCTGAGGAGCAAAATGACACAAGTTGTCTGGTTTTCTAAAATATTTTTCAAAATGAAGTAGATTTATTTTTAAAACAAGAACAAATGCCATGGGCTCAGAACTTAATTCAACTTACTTTAACAGGAAAACATGTTTTCACAACCCATTTTTGTTTTAACCATAAACTCACAGAATTTTGTTCAGTTTCTCAGAAAACAAGATTTTGTATCTTTTTGCATCTCACGTGTTTAGATATTTGTACTGGAAAACAACACAAAATAGAAAGGAAGGTATAATTTTTTTGCTGTGAATGCAACATTTAATGCCATGAAATATTGCATTTAAGACTTTCCGCAGCTAAGGCCTTAATGTGAGGAAACGCGAATTAAGACCTTTTAAAGACCTTTTTAAGACCCGCCGAAACCCTGAAGGAATTTTTCATTCTTTAAACGTAAATACTTGCCCAAATATATTATTTTTCCTATTTGTGAAGTGAAGTGAAGTGACGTGACATGTGGCCAAGCATGGTGACCCATACTCGGAATTAGTGCTCTGCATTTATCCCATCCAAAGTGCACACACACAGCAGTGAACACACACCCGGAGCAGTGGGCAGCCATTTTTTGCTGTGGCGCCCAGGGAGCAGTTGGGGGTCCGGTGCATTGCTCAAGGCACCTCGTGGTATTGAAGGTGGGAGAGAGCGCTGTACATTCACTCCCTCCACATACAATCCCTGCTGGTACAAGACTCGAACCCGCAACCTTTGGGTTACGAGTCCGACCCGCTAACCATTAGGCCACGACTTCCCACATACATAATTTGCACATACATATTAACTTCCACATTATATGATAAAACATAGAAAGTCAAATATTTCCTTATTAAAAAAAAAACCTTTTAAATTTACTGTACATTTGATACAGCTTCTAAAAGCATCATCTATCAAGAAGGAGACTCCATAATGACAGTACGACATTATTGCCAAAGCATGTGAGCTAACAACCATCAGCCAACAGACAAAATTATTGAGTATAATCTTTAAGTGGGCCAAACAGTCCCAACACTGTCCAGACGCCGTCATTCATGGCAGTACCTGAAAACCCATCTCCTCCCCTGTTACTCAAAAGCTTAATTCACAGATAATGATCACTTGTGCCAAAACAATAACAAATGATTCTTCCCCAAAAGAGAAAATCCTGCATGATACTACAAAGTTGTTAAAAGCCAGGATCATTGATGAATCAATCAGGATCATCAGTGTTTATACTCATCTGGGGTATTACCTCATTGCAGTTACTGGAGGGTCCAACACAAACAAATGGCCTTTACAATTTGGGAGGTAAACAGTTCTGTACTGTTTACATTAAAGTGATCAATCCGTGTTGTGCAGCAAGCGAAACAGACATCACAGACCTCCATGTCTCACCCATTCAATCTAAAAAAAAAAAAAAAAAAAAAAAAAAAGTGATTAAATCGTAAGTTTTCAGGACCATTCCATTTTTTTTTTTTTTTTTTTTTTTGTTTCAAATTACTGAAGGCTGCCATCGCATCTTAAAGGTAACTTAAGCTGCTGTGAGCAAAATCTACAAATGCTCTAGGATCATGCAAATTCATGCATGTAAGGCATTAAGAGCATATAGCATGCATATTTATATGAGCCTTGCCATCTACAAAACAAATTGCTTGACTAGTTCACAAGAGCTTTGAATGCTAAAATATTCATGAATATACATTAAATAACACTATTTATGTGTTATGTATATGAGGATTTATAAACCTCAAGGATCTTGTGATCTATGTGTAGCCTATGTATTTGTGTGTATACAAAGACTTCCTGTCCAGGTTTTGTACAGACATGTTGCAGTTAATCTCACATATAACTATGAATAACCAAATATTGTGTGCAGATGATTGAAATTCATATCTTTCAGACATTTAAAAACAAAAACAAAAAAAAAACATGAAATTCCCACTGTGCTGTCCTTTAAGCAGAAAATGTGTAGTGCTGCTTTTCGCTCTGCAGCTAGCTGTAATGAAACAACTGGCCCGGACACCACTATTGTTTAATTTAATAGAGAGATAATAAGGGAAAAAACGGAGAGGCTTTCAAAGGTCCTAATGAAACTGTAACATACTGGTTATTTAAATAATGCATTTTGTATCATTCTGTGTTGTCTTTAACATGTGCTACAATTAATCCATGTAATGTTGAGTCCATCCATCCATATCTTATGGTGAGTCACAAATTGCCACGATTTTATTATTATTTTAAAATAGCAACATTTCCACTTTGAAATTAATCAAGGATGATCACACAGTGATAATGTATTGTCACTAAAAGTATTACACTGCATCACTCACTGCTCATGTCCTCACTTTATACAAATTAAAATAAGCTATATATGTTATATGTAAGAAAACTGAAATAAAATTCTCTAATAGAAACATTAATACTATGTTCTGACTAAGAGAAGAGACACAAAAAAAGAAAACAAATCCTCCTTTTACAAGATTTCACAGCTGCACGTGTCAACACTGGATATTAATGAACAGTGTTGGGGGTAACTCATTACAAGTAACGCGCATTACGTAATCAGATTACTTTTTTCAAGTAACTAGTAAAGTAACGCATTACTTTTTCATTTACAAGAGAATATCTGAGTTACTTTTTCAAAAAAAATTCCATAAATTCCAATTTATTGATTGACAGCTCTCCTGTTCCCATGTTGAGAGAAATCAGAAGATGTCACTGTAGTTCTAAAATAAATATGAATATGCATTAATTCATCTCCCTCACACAAAAAAAACACAGATTTTAGTATTCCTCAAAATGAATAAAAAAAACCTCGAATAGAATATGACGCAAACCTGCAACAATTAAATCTTAAACAACACAAATATCCTTTATGTATTTAATCCGATACTCTTAACCAATGTCTTTGCTTCTGACCTTTGATGATCCAGTTCAACCATAATAAAAAGCACAAATTACTCTAGACAAACATTTGTGTGTCTTTTTAATGAATACATTTAATATGAAATTCAGTCTTCATCCTGAAGGTCCTCTTTCCAAAAATAACTGTATAGTTGTATATTTTAAGTTTTGTTGCTTTCTTGTCCCAGGAGTCAGTGAGAACTTCCAACAATAATGCAACTGTCTGTGTGATAGACAGACGCGTTCACGCTCGTGCGCGAGGATGAGCAAAACCCCAGCGCTACCTGAGGACCTCTACGCATTCTAGATAGACAGCTTCTCTTCCAGTCATAAATTATTTGTTTTCCACCCAGTTGTATATATGTTTCCTCGTGCGTAAAATGCTTACGGAGGCTGTATTTGGTCCCTTTACATGACGCTCTTTTCTTTTCTCTTTTCTTGTTTTTTTTTAGAAAAACATAGAGCCTCAAACATGTTTGCAGTTGGCTATTAAAAGTTACTTACATTTTTTATTTGGGGTTTAAAGTAAAAGATATCTTGGTGGTATCTGTGGAAAATATTTGTATTAGCTATATTTTATCAGTCGCAAAATCCTTTGTTAATTTGTAGCCAAAATAAAAGTCCAACGGTGTAACCAAAACGCAAGAGGCCATTTCTGTGAAAAAAAACTTAAAATATTGTTTGTCAAGGGCACCAAGTTTACAAAAAAATAATAAAATATTTATTGGCTACATAGGACCTTATATGTATGTATGTTATGTATACTGTATGTATTTATTTATTCATTTATTACCTTTTTTGTTGAAAATTTACGTTTTGTCAAAAGTCAAATGGAGAAACCAACCTCTTGGTATTAATTTAAAAAAATGTATGATAGATTTGTAAATCACCTTGGAAAATATGTGAAAGCTTGTTTTAAAAAATATAGGCAATGTGAAAGGAAAGTATTTCGTACTTTCTACTTCATCATGGTTACACCACTTGACATTAAATGTATTTTTCTGGAGCTATATTAGACGATACAGTAACACGTTTTTTTTTAAATGGCACCATATCAAACATAAAAGTCCTACGTTTCTAACGACTGCCACGGTTTTATAAACTAGATCCTAAATATTCATCCGGTTTGATCACCTCGAACATCATTAATTGTCACTGACCCATGTATTAAAGTATAAATAAATAACGGCACATTCCTCTCCTTGTCAAGACGGCGCTGTTTGGTGAGGTGGCTCATAACTCCAATGATATACAGATCTCATGACGGTTTGAATGTTTCGTCCGATTAAAATTGCATTGATGAGAGTGAGCGCGTCTTTCCTGCACATCTCACGACGCACCGCTCATCAAAGCTAGCTGATGAATCATTCTTAGTTGATTTTAATCTATCTCCCTCGTTGCCCAAGATCTGGCTCCTCGCTCCTTGCAGGCCACCGACAGGTTAGTCTCTGTCCATTGGACAATCAGGCAACTGTTTCAATACCGAATTGCTGCGAACTGAACGCGGTTCGTTAAGTCGGCACGCACTCCATCACGCTCCGATTGCGCAGAGGCAACGGGCTACGGCCGCACGAACTCTAAGCCGTTAATAAGTTAGGGACTGGGCGCGTACTGTGGAGCCCATTCTGGGTTAGACTCAGAGTCCATGTGCACTCATGGGCACGAAGTGGTGTAAGAATGTCGTGTGGGCCCGGGTGTTGTCGTCAACTACGGCCCACCACGGGGCCGTCTATCAACAGTAATCTACTATACTATGACAACGGCGTGTTGTCTAGAGGGACATAGGGCTACACCTTCGGCGGGGAAAGAAGGGAGGGGGTACGGTGAGGGCTGGGCGGTCTCAGGGGGGGCGCGAGTCGGGGACGTACGACAGAGACAGAAAGATCGAAGAGCCGGACAAGAAGAAAAGGAAACAAGAAGGACCGAAAAACCGAGGACCTCACAGTCAATGGGGTGAGTAAAGGTATGAGGACAGAGGGACTCATGAGGGACAGGAGCCTGTACATACAACGAGAGACAAGGAGAGAAGAAGGGGTTAAGGAACTAAGCGCGCTTGCTACTAGATTCAGAATACGGGTAACCAAAGAACCAGGGAAAAGAAGTGTCAGAGGGGGGCGTGAAGAAGGGGAGGGGGGCGAACAGTGTCGGGGGACATCGCCGGGCGGGACGCAAGATATAAAGCTAAAACCTGGGGGGGGCAGGTATCAGAGCTCGGCGCCCCGTTCCAACCAACATAGCCCCTAGGGACTCCAGGGGGATAACTAGAAGAGGGTGACGAAGGGAGGACTCCACTAAGAGGCCGCATGCCAACAGAGGGCATGACAGGCAGAACACGGGCCATATGACACCGGAACCCACGTTCAAAATGCAGGTTAGCTGGGGGGAAAGGAAGGCAGCGCACGCGCGGGTAGACTCAAACGAGGGTGGGAACACAGCTGTGGCCGTTGACACTCGGACGAAACCGCAGCGGCACGGGGCAAGGGGGGGGGCGAGCGGGGGGGCTGGACGGGGTCCGTGTCTCAGGGGGTCATAGGGATCCGAGGGGTTTTTAGCAGCCGATTTCTAGCCATGAACAAGAGGGGGAGGCTTCATGCGACTGTAAGTCTGACCCAACACAATATAAACTCATACATCCACTACAAAAAAGTGGATGCAAACCAACCCAAAATGCTGAACAAAAACTCCCCATACACACTTTTGAAGGAAATCTCGGCTTACTGTGATATTTGTGAGCCTCTGCGAATTCTCTCTACAAAGACTTGTACAGCACAAAGCAGTGGAGAGACACACTGCAGTTTCAGAGCAATCTGGCTTTGCAGGGTTCTGGGCTGTCTGATAGAAGGCAGAGCTTATTAGCATGTGTTAATGGGAAGAGCAGATTAAAACGAGTCTGGGGTAGTTGATAATCTTGCAAGGAAGGGGATCAATATGTGTGTAAACAAAGTTGGACCGCTTTAAGGGCACTTAGCATGCAAAGACCAAAAACCAGGACTTATGAAAGCAAAGCAATAGTATATGGAATATATATAATCTGCATTCATATAGCTTTAAAATGAGAATTGTTTAACTCTCCCATAATAGCAACTGTCTTTCCCCCCCCCAAAAGGATCGGTCTAGGAGACACTACACAATCTATCATATCTATTCAACCAATCTATCATTATCATTATGCAGCTTTCACTCCATATTACACACACCCACACACACACACACATATATATATATATATGTAGAGAGAGAGAAGAGAGTGAGAGAGACAGAGAGCAGACTATATATTTAATTAATTTTTTTTAAGTCTCACGCTCACCAAGGCTGCGTTTATTTTATTTAAAATACAGTAAAAACAGTAAAAATTGTGAAATATATTTTTAATTTAAAATAACTATTTTCTATTTTGTTGTATTTTAATATGTAATTTTCTCCTGTGATGGCAAAGCTGAATTTTACAGCCATTACTCCAAACAGAATCAATTATAAGAATATTGCATATAATAATATGCTTAATATTTCAGTTGAAAATTTGTTTTTTTTTTCAATATCTTTGATGAATGTAAGTTCAAAAGAACAGCATTTTTAAAAACGAAAAAAAAAAGTTTGTACCATTATATATGTCTTTACAGCACAAACAACACTTTATGGCATCCTTGCTGAATAAAAGTATTAACCTATGTATTACATATATTGTTTCTGTACTTGTGTAGACCCTACTTCACATTAATGTTTTACAATTTTAGAAAACTCTTGTATGGGGCAGATAATAAAGTAGTCTGATAAATCTGAGGATTAGCCTCCGAACTGCTGCAGACATCATCTGTAATTAAAGCAGCTGCAGCGGCTCCGTCAGACTTGAACTGGGTTTCATTTCCTCAGACCAGCTACAGTTGCACAGGCTTATTTAATAGCTGTCAGCTTGGGTTTTAAACCCCAAGCACTTCACTTCGTAGACCTTCGAGCCCTAAAAAAAAAAAAAAAAAAAAAAAAAACCAAGGAGTATCAAATTACTTAACGTCTGATTTTTGTTGCACTGTCTGTCATATTTAATATTTAGATGTTTTCATAGTGGCAATTTATTGCTGCGATAATGGCAAGGAAGACAGATGTACATTATGCCTTGTGACCTACCCAGTAAGCCATTACCAACATAATCATTGCAAAGCATAAGAGGTCACTGCATTTATTAAGAAAACAATGGAGAGCGGGTGAGAAACCAAGAGGGAAATGGAGATGCAACTGTCTCCCATTCCATGAAACGTGGATTGCTCATGAGCCAGAGATGGCTCAAATGTAACTTTGCTCACATGGTCTAAAGGTAAAGGAAACAACTCTGAATAATATGGCGACACTTACAAATGGGAACAAATCTGCCGTGCCAAGATGTAATTATTCGTATCTGTGTCTGCAATGGTATAATAACTCAACGCTGGTGGTGCAAGGCTGAACAGTGGAGGTACCACAGTATGGGAAATCTTGAGAAAGGATTGTTTGTGGATAATATTCACAAAGAAAGCTGTCAGAGAACAGACACAGGTCAAACAGCTGTGCAAGTTCATGACTTAACAATAAAATGTCTACTGCTTGCAGACACCCGAATAGACACATGGGATCTCTTCAAACATGGATCGAAATAACCCCCAAAAAATGTCATAAAAGGATGTATCCTCAACAGCTGGCTGCTGTTTAAAACAGCGGTCATGCACTTCCAGAAGACAGAAACCATGTACCCTAATCAAACAAACGTTCAGATGTTTTTGGGGCAAATTACCACATTTAGGGGAGAGAGCCCCTGTGAAGTTATGGTGGGTCAAGTTGTGACTGGCATGTTTAGAAAATATTGTAATGGCACCATTTTCTGCTTTGCTGCACTCTTCAGCAAACCAGAACCGTTTTATTATTTCAGAGTTTGGGAATTATGCAAGACCTCTTACTTGGACTGACCCTCATTAAAATCATGATATAGTTTCCCACTAGATGTATTTTTAGAGAGTGAGGCCAAAAATCTTAATAATGTTAGTTGTGTACAGTTGTTAATATAAGCTGCTGTTTACAAACTACTAACAGTGCTCCCAAAAAGTATTTGCACACATTCATTAAAAGTCACATTCGACAGAGAGCCAGAGAAGAAACAATAACAGACCAGTGATGAAGTAGTCTTATCTAAGTTTGCTTCATGCTTGCTATCTAGTGTTGATTTGACCAAATTCATCTAATTGAACGATCTGAGCTTCAGATATTTAAAACATGAGCAAGATCTAATGGATGTCTGGTCTTGTCAGTGTATGGCTGCATTTCTGAAAGCCTACCTAAGGAGAGAGGCTTGCACATAACCATAGATTGCATGCATACAGACAAGCATGTATCCTGCTTTCCTGTGCCCTGGAAGGATAAAGTTGTTTCATAGTCTAATGAGTTTTCAGCCCACACAAACGAAGCTCTGCTTCTGTCAGTCACCCCAGTCTTTGATTGGAAAGTCGGTTTTGATGACTTTGAGCTAGGAGATAAAAGTAAGACTTGCAATTATTCTGAAACCCCCTCAATGCTTCATTCTGGGGCTCGTCTATAATCTGCTTGGTGCTTTTCATTAGCTCTCTTTATGAGGGGCTAACTCAATCAGGCCACAAAGTGTTCTCTCTCCAGCAGCTGCTAATGTGGCATCCAACAAAGTGTGTGCACAGTAATTACTTATTGTGTGCCCAAAGTGTTAAAGCTCTATTGATGTGCTGTGGCACTGTCTATTGCTGAGGTAAAATTGAAGCACAATACAAAAGCCGATCACTTCCATATATAGTTCTGCTCATAAGTGTACATACCCTTTGCAGAATTTGTCCTTTTTTTTTTTTAAATGCCGACTCTTTTTAAATTTAGTACTACCTTGATGAAGCTACATAAATTACGATTCAAATTGTGCATTAGTACATGGTCCTATAACTTCTTTAATTTCCCAGCATTCTCTGCACACGTTTTTTTCCTCAATGTCTAGTACATATATGTTGTTGACATCCAGCTTTGCCACTGACGACTTGTCTTTAATATTTTATATTTTCAATTTTAGAATATTTAATTTTTTTTTTGAAAAATACATTTGTAAAAGATTATATTAAAATATAACATTCTTGTGGAACACTCTTGTGCAGCATCTTTGGGACAGTACTAAAATATGATTTGATTTGAAAGATTTTACCTATTATTTTTTTTTATTTCAGTTGGATCTGTACTGTATATTTAATACAGTATTTTTCCTGTATTGTACTTTCAATACCATTATCACCATCATTATCCTTGCAATACAGAAAATGAAAGCTCATAGACATTCATTTCGCTTTTTCTATTCCTCAGTCTATAAAATGATCGCATAACTTACGATGAAAATCGAGCTGGAAAAGAACTACATGTCTGGTACACTGATCATGTCCTCTGGTGTTGTGTGATATCTACTATAATGCAAACTGCTACTCTGAATAAAGAAGAATTATTTAATTCCATGGTGAAGTATGCAACAATGGTCTATTTATTTTATTTGTAGGCTCACAGTAACAAACTTGCTGAATAGCTTGCAGAAAAAAAGCTTATGGCGATTACATTTATACTAGAAATAGTAAAAGTTATTATCTCATTTGAAAGTAAGATGTACAAATAGTACAAGAAACCATACACTAAATAAACACCATTGCAGCTGGACTCCGGCTGAAGTACAAACAAAGATCATCAGAGGGATCTAGTATCATTCACAGGCTGTGTTGAAAGCCAAGATTCAAGACATATTAACATGACCATTAACATGCACAGGCTGAACAACTTGTTGATTGTCTATCTTTGTAACTTTTCATTCCCCCTTTTCCTGTCCTTTTCCCCAGGAGAGCTTTACAGATGACTGTAAGTTCAGGGAGCGGTTTCAGGAGAACAGTTACAACACGTACGCCTCAGTGATCCACAAGAACCATCGCACTGGTAGAGAGTGGTTTGTGGCACTTAACAAGAGAGGTAAAGCAAAAATGGGGTCCAGTCCGAGAGTGAAGTCACAACACGTGTCTACACATTTTCTGCCGAGGATGAACTTGCATGAAAAGACTGAACAAGGATTCACAATAACAGACAAAGAGAAGGAAAAACAACCACCTCCACATCCACCAACACCTTCTATAACGAAAGTCGCAGCCAACACCGGAAAGAAGAATCGACCAGTAGTCAAATACTGGCCCAAGTTTCGATTCGGATAAACCAGTGCTGTCTTAAACATGGACTAATCTTGCAAAAAAGACAAGCTGGGAAAAATATGGTTTGCTGAAACAACCAGTTTTCTCTTCAGGATAATCAATACTTGCTTAACTTAAATGACTTGAGCATTCCGGTCATCACGTACATTAAGGGCTGAATCAGCCAATCACAAGACCTTTTCAGGACGGAACTTCTAATTTCATGAGGATCCTCTGAAAATCCTATATATTTGAATTAAAGTCGCTTTACAAGAGGATTTGCATTATTATCCTCAGTGATTTTACAAAATATAACTACATTTTTATATTATACCTCACTGTATTTATACAATATATTTATGTCTCTACAAGCTTTTTTGCACAAACAGTTATCCAGCTCCCAAAATTATAATGTTTGTGATGGTAATATGCAAATATATTTTTTTAAAAGGTGAACAACAGTACAGGAAAAAGAAGGCATATGAATTTGAATGCTTCTGGGCTGAATAATGCACATGGATTGCTTATTTGCATGAAAAGTCTATATTTCTTCTACTAGATGTCTGTCCATCAAAACTATCAGGCTAGATGCTGACTGTCATGGAAATTAAAATCCTGTAATGACCCCAGTTCATTCCACAGAAGAGCAATGTCTCACAAGGATAAACATGTCTTGTGGGACTGCTCTGTGTTTTTTATGAGCTCTGCTCATAGGTGTATCAAATGGCAGACAGTCGTGGTATGACCCTTCACAAAATATCCCTATAACTGTCAAGCAGGGCACACTGAAACGGTGTGGAAATCATCTTTAGTGTTTACAGGTGATTGCAACCATAATCCATTTCCAAACTTTTCACAACAATTCATTTCTAATAAACATTTCACTGTAATGAAATTAAAAACATCCTGTGTATAATTCCTAAAATTATTCTGAGGCTATTTTCTGTTTTACAAACTACCACGAATGTTGTGCTTTTGTATTTGGAATGGGAATATATTAGGATACAACAGAAATCCTTAAAAGATCATAAAGGTTTAATCACAACTATTATTGCACACTTTGTTAATTCTGCATTAGATTCTCCTGGAATCATCAATGTGGCCAAAATCCATATTGTGCATGCATGGTGGTGGTAGTGGATATCTATGTCTGAAGACTTGCCCATTGCAATTGACATAACAGCTGGCTTGTGCCATTACCCTGTTGGGCTGGTCCAAGGGGTAAAGTCAGGGTTTGGTGGAGGTCAGACATTCCACCGGAAAATGGTTTACAACAGTGTCTCATCAAACAGGTTGAAATACAGGGGTCAAGACATCCACATCAAATGATGTCTGCATAAACCGTAATGCTGAACAGTGCTCTGGCTCTAAAGGTTTCTTCATACTACTTGGCTATATGCCAAGACATACATCCATAGCCAGGACTATGACTTTTGTCTGGGAATACAATCTTTGCCATTCAAATTCCTTACAGCCAAAATCAATTTTAGCAAGTTTTGATAGGAATAAGAATGATGGCAAAATGCATAGAACTTCGAGAACATTTGAGAACGGTTTAATAAAAGTTTAAAGAGCTGTGCCACCTAGTGGTTATGAATGAATAATTAGACCACAGGTACATTTTGGTCTGACTTAGCAAAACATTAAGGATACCTGTTTGCCATGTTCTCAATATTTTTAAACGAGACAACAAATAACACCACAAAACTGTAGTTCAGTCCAGATAAATGAATTCCCACTAAATCCAGTAATGTGTAATGCAGAGAAGATCCACAAAACCTTAAACAACCCCAATTTTTAAAGCAGTCAAAATCTATAAAAAATTAGCTTATTGCTAATTTCATGTTACACATTTGGGGGGGAACAATACCCCCAAAATATTATTAAAGGACAAAGGAAAACGCGCTTCAGCCAAAATAAATCAATAAATCAAAATGAAATAGATTACATAAAGGAACTCTTAAAATATGAATAATTAATGTTTGCTGTTAAAAATGAATCAGTCGCATTGTCTTTTATTCTGACATAACAATGACGCAAGATGATTTTAAATTTGCATAAAAAATCTTAAAGCTTTCATTTAGAATCTGTACCAAAATATGATGCCGTTTCTCAAAATTATATTACATTATATTATAAAGCCATGGAAGCTTAGACTGCAAGAACTCATTAATTACACAGAGTAGGTCTTTGTTAGTAGGCTAGGCTACCAGAAGACAAGACTGTGCTAGACCACATGATTCAACAAGGAAATCACATAAGCATACATTCGCCTGCCACTTGTAATGCTTTCACACGAATTATTTTTAAAACAGCTTTTGGATGCATACCATCAACCTTCCTGCTACTCCAATCATAGCAGAATAGTACCCTGGACCTGGTATTGCTTGTAATATTAATATCTGAAATAATACCTATTTTGTAGAGCATTGCAGACAGACAAACTTACACTGATGTTGTCGGTTGAGATCGTTTTCCCGCAAAAAGCGCTTGTTTGGATGGGCGGGGCTTACGAATTTATATTGGTTAATGATTGGTTTACAACCGGAAAACACGATAACTGCTACTATCCTACTTACAGCTATCTGTTACCATGGGAATAACTCAAAGTAAACAAGATGATACCTGTTACTATCCTTCTTACAGCTATCTGTTACCATGGGAATAACTCAAAGTAAACAAGATAGAAGACAAAACACGATAACTGCTACTATCCTACGTACAGCTGTCTGTTACCATGGGAATAACTCAAAGTAAACAAGATGGAAGACAAAACACGATAACTGCTACTATCCTACGTACAGCTGTCTGTTACCATGGGAATAACTCAAAGTAAACAAGATGGAAGAAAACAGCGGCGTCTTTGCGGGAGAAACCGTGGAAGAGTTTCGCACTTATGAGGACTTCTTAGATTCTCAGATAAAACCTCTGGATTTATTTTACCTTGAGGTGAAGTATTAAAATTCACGCTGTAAGTTAAACCGTCTGTGTCATGTGACGTTGTGAATCTCACGCACACTGAGAACAGATGCATCAAGAAAGCGATTTCTTTTGTTTCATTGCTAAATCAGCATTTTATTAGTCAATGTGAATAGTCTGGCAGTTACGCTTGTGCAGACATTACGATAGCCTATGCAGACAGATGGAGTAGCAAAGCCATTTCTAAGTATGGTCTGTGAAAGTGTACGTTTGCAGTTTAACGTTAGATGGCGACATGGTACTTCTTTCCTGCATGCTTCTATAAACTGCAACGTTTTCTCATCATAATGTACAATGGTAAGTCTTATTAGTATAATGTTGTCATTTAACTAAGTCTGATGCAGTCGGTTTATACAAGATTTAAGTCAACATTCAATGACAACATCAGGCAGTACAGTGTCCCTTTTAGCCCAGTTTTAGAAATTTGGATGTAATTAATCAAATAATGAAATTGTGTAATATTGACTGTGTTAGTTTGGCTAATGAGTGAGGTAAAGTCATGGTATACTGTACATATTTTACACTTAATGTAAGAGCCTTGGAAACTGTAAGAGGCTTTACCTGTATGGGCTTAAAAATTCCCCATCTGATTTACTTGGGATTTGTTAAAGTGCACGGAAGAAAATAATTCAAACTTGAGTTGTAGGAATTGTCTGTAGCAGTCTATAAATGTCAATGTGTGGTTTCCTTAGCAATGAGGAATATATTCGGAGACATTCTGATTTAGTTTCATATGTGGGGGCTTATTTCTGGTTACAGGAATGAATGAGCGTGTCTTAAGTTATAAGGTGTTGTGTGACTTGAGTGGTTTCACATTCAGTTCATTTACACAGTTTCTGGAGTTGTTGGTAATACAATCAACTATATGGTCTTTAGGTCGTAAGTGTAATTAATAAGTAGTCAATAAATATCTACTTTTTTTTTTTTTTTAAAGAAATTAATACTTTTATTCAGCAAAGATCAATTAAATTTGATGCCAATGTGACAGTTTATAATGATCATAGATATTTATAATGTTAAAAAGATTTCTTTCTTTCCTTTGCAAAAAATTTGTTTTAATCTTTCAATCTCTGAGTATCCGGAAAAACAAAATTTACCAACACAAAAATATTTAGCACACGCTGTTTAAGTTTTACAACAGTGATAAATGATAAAAAATAAAGTATAAATAAATCTAGTTTTCTTTCGGAAGGATATTGTGTGTGACCTTTTTCACAAAATGACACAAATAAACTGAGACTGGATTGGAGTATTTCCTTCTGCTGGAAATTCTGGCTATTGGTTTTTGTTTTTTTTGTATTTGTTTTCTGCTTTTTGGTGTTTGGTTTTTTGATTGTACATTTGTCTGCGCTTTGTGTTGGTTATTTTGGTGTTGCCGTCTACAATTAAGGTATTATGAAAAAATAAATCTTATTAAATAATACTAATTTCTCTTTCTTCTTTTATCTTTTTTTTCTTTTTTTATAAAAGTGTATATTAATTTATAGGAGTTGGGATTGGCTCAGATTTTGTTTGATGAATGTGTTAGAAAATATTATTATTCGGTTTTAAGCCTTAACATGGTTTCCGCAAGGTGTCCTACTGTCTTACAGAGAAAATTTACATTTTTTTTTTTTTTTTTGTTTTACCCTATAACCTATTTTTTTTGATCATTATACTTTTCAAACTGTTTGACTTTTATTTGTATTTATATTTAGAGTGAGTTTAACCCTTCACAAATGGATCTTGCCGTTTTTTGTGTTTTTTTTCCCTCAGCAGCAGCTCTCTACAAACTCAATGCCCTGTAGCCACATGAAAGCAGCTCCTCCTTTTAAGGGCATAAGGAATCTCACTAAATCATATGGAAATGATACTACCCACTTTTAACTAGGCTGCAGTGACATGTGGCAAAAATCCTTGATCCTGGCAACCATGAAAATATCAGTGCAGCTCATGTAATTTTGTCATATAAATAGCATGTATACTAAAATAGGATTGATATAAATAGCACTTGAGCACAAATGGGTCATAAATACACTGGCCTGTTTGTACAGAAATGCCACAGCAGATTGTCGAACTGCATGATTTTTTCATATTATTCAGTCAGTTTAACCACCCCCAGCTCAGCAGATCTGTGTTATTGCTCCTCCAGGATCAGGAACTGGCCCGCCAGCTGGTGGAGCTGGGCCACAAGGCTAGCAGTTTGGAGAGGGAGGAATTTGAGACAAGGAAAGCAGCTGCCGAGGCCTTCAGGCTTGCTTCAGGGAGCCAACAGAAGTAAGGTTTTTGTGTTGTGACCATGAAAAGGGGACAAATTTCACACCAGTATGTGACCTTGAGAACATGTATTTTCCAGTAAATGCTTTAGGCTTCATTCATTAAACACAAGCAGAATGAATTTCTGTGCAAATTGTTTGTTAAACCGCTCTGACGTAAATTGTCACATTCAATTTAATGTCGCAATCTACGTATGAATGTTTTATGAAGAGTTTATACAGTGATTCATTCTGCTTATGTTTCATGAATGAGGCTCGATGGCTTTAAAGAATGGATTAATTATTGATGCACATTCACTGTAAATATCAAAGACATCAAATGACAGTAAGATGGTAGCAAATAAACTTAGATTATAGGATCTAAATGTCCAAGGACACAACAGGCTCTTTTTAGAGCAACGTTGGCTCAAACCACTAAGGACTTTCCGGTGACGTTAATGCTCTTTATAGATGCACCTGACAGCTCATGTGTTTCTTCATCCCTTCACTGTGAGAGAGGCAAAAGCTTTGTTTGTGGGAATTTTTGGGATGCTGTAAACTTGGACGAGGATTGCATAGTTGCTGTGGTGAGGCTTCAGGAAACATTTTTGGAGAACTATATTTGTGTTTTCTTGGGCTGCTTGTGGCAGCTCCCCTGCCTAACCACCTGCAGACGTGTCTTTGTGGCGTTCAGTGCTTGTCAAAATGCACAGAAGTTCTGGGTCTCAGTTTAAGTAAAATAATATTAAATGAAAGAAAAGAAAAAAAAGAGTCTATTTCAGTTTAAATTGCAGTTAAATAAGAAAACAACTCTTTAGGCCTATAATTTGATACAGCCTTTTGAAAGGCCATTGTGTTTACTTCAAGCCAATAAACTCCTTGATAGTGCTCCTAGTGTGTCCTTCTTAAAGGGGTCATATGATGTTGCTAAAAATAACATTATTTTGTGTATTTGGTGTAATGAAATGTGTTTGTGCGGTTTAAGTTTTAAAAAAACATTATTTTCCACATACTGTACATTATTGTTTCTCCTCTATGCCCCACCTTTCTGAAATGCGTCGATTTTTACAAAGCTCATCAGTCTGAAAAGCGAGGTGTACGCTGATTTGCCAGCTATCCAGTGCATTGTGATTGGCCGAATACCTCAAGCGTGTGACAGAAATGTTACGCCCCTTACCATACTGTGATGCCGTGTCCTGGTGCGATGAGACAAAACCATTAAAACCCATTATAAACGAGGCATTCGTTGCATCCAGTGGGGACATTATTACGAATTATAATGACTTATACTGTCTTTTTACGCGTTGCGTTGCATCGCGCTGCGTAAACATAAAACCATGTCTGCATTTGTGATCGGAGAAATGACAAACAACAAGCGCTACTCTACACTGCTCAAAACTCGCGTTTGAATAGTCAGTGGAAAATTCTTTAAATATGAAAACATACTTACAGTCTGTGAGTCAGAATCCCCGGCATTGTAGTCTACTCTCCCAGGTTCAGGAAACAGTCCTCCGTAAAATGCGCTGCACACATCTGAATATTTGGGTTGAACTGTTCTGGAACAGTGTTGTAAATGCACTTAAACCTGGTTTTCGAGTCATGTCCCTCTTTTGGAAGACCAATAAAGGTTTTTTTAGTTTTCGCTTCGCACGAAACACCGTGGTCTTCACAACATGGCGGTGTGACGTAGACATGTGGGGGCGTGTTTAAACGAGGCGTTTTAGGAGGGCGTGGACCAGTCTTAACTTTTATAAAGAACATCTCTTTGGGTTTGAGACTTTAGTCTTTGCAACTTTAGGGATCTTATCTATTCACGAACAGCTTGTAACACTCCAAAGAGAAAGGTAAACTTGAAATCGCATCATATGACCCCTTTAAACAAGAGCTCAAATAGTCAGTAAAGGTCTGTACTGCAGGCCCCAGTTTTTTGGGCTTTCTTAAATCAATAGTTTTCGACATAACATGCAGTATTTGACCATTTAAGTGTATTTAGTCATGTTTCCACATAGCAAATAAGTAAACAGTGGCTCTTGGTTACTTACTTAAATTGATGCTAGCAAAGTGTGATCTAAATGTGGTTTTCACATCCACCTTTCTCTCCACAAGAGGGCCCTATCACGTCAATACTGTTCCTAGGTTACCATAGCTATGCACATCTGATGGTTAGTATGCCTATCAAGTCTAGGTTTAGTTGTATGCTGCAAAGATACTTCACTTAAGCTCTGAACAATCTCCAGTAAAATTCTGTAAAAGACTTAGTCTGGACTGTTATTTAGATACTGTATTGCTATAATTCTTAATCACTAAGCTTGTATGAGTTTCACAATGCATACACAATGGCATCACAATGATTAGTGGAACACAATGCATAGCCTTACTGCCTCTGGAGATTGTGAAGACAAGCCAAACACTTGTAATAAAAGACCAAATGGCATTTTTTTGCATCTTTGAAGGGCATGGTGGGGTGGGGACATGACTTGTGTGGTTAAATGTAAGTGAGCTAAATATAAGGTACCAATATATTCATTAAATAGCATGTTGAACTTTTTGTTCATTCTTAAAGAATGAAAAAAAATTCCTGTACGATTTGGGGGCTTTTATGCTCAACAAAGCTGTATTTATTTGATCAAAATACTGTGAAAACAGTAATATTTTGAACTATTATAATTGAACTCTTTCTATTTCCTATATTTAAAGTGTAATTTTTTCTTGCAACGATAAAGCTGAATTTTCAGCAGCCATTACTCCATTCTTCATTGTCACTTCAGAAATTCTTCTGCTGATTTGGTGCTCAAAAGCATTTCTATTAGTGTTGTAGACATTTGTGCTGCTTAATATTTTAAACTGGGATAATTTAAAGATCCCTAGATAAGTAAAAAGTTCAAAAGAACATCATGTATTTGAAATAGAAATAATTTGTAACATCATAAATGTCTTCACTAACACTTTTGATCAATCTAATGCATGCTTAATAAGTAAAAGTATTCATTTCTTTAAAAAAACAAACAAACAAACAAAAAAAAAACCTTACTGAGCCCAAACCTTGGATGGGTAGTGAAGCAGACAGTAAAAATCTTTAAAGTTTAAAATCTTTGATTGCTTTACAATTACCTTCAACTCAACAAAACAAACATTAAATCTCTCCCCTTTAGTGACTCCCTCTTAATTTCCATCTTCCAGTGTGCTCTTTCTCTCTCTCTTCCTTCCTCTCTTTCTCTCTGCCTTTTCAGGCCTGCCTGCAGGTGTATAAATAGAGATGTTTTCAATTAAGACATGCTTTGCCTGTAGCGTGCATCTGATCATTGAATGCTCCTGCACCTGTGGTAATAAAATACCAGAGGACGAGGGAGACTGTGCTATGAATGCCAATCAGATGTTACCCTTTTGTTGCCACATTATAGGCTAGTCCATAACATGCTTCATTTGACAGATAGGCATTGTTGTATCCTGCCAACAAATCACAATTGAACAAATGAAGGGATTTCGCCTTGAGAAACTCAATACTGGATGCAATGGGAAAAATTTGAATGAAAGAGATGGTTGACTGAAAGATGGCTATTGTGGTGAAAAGGTTCCACAATGACTTATGACTGCATTGAAATAATGGACAACAGTAAATGTAAAACTCTTTTTATTTGATTAAAAGTAGACGAGGGATTGTCTGAATGCTTGACTCCTTCATCACCATCTCTTTTTCTCTGCATCTGTGACTTCTTCAAGATGAATGTGAATTAAGCAGATGAGTGAAAGCATTACTTTTTTCCACTAATAAATCATGGGTACAGAGAGAATGGGAGCTTGGCTCGGATCTGAGCATATGGATCGTGCAAAAAAAAAAAAAAACACTGCAGTCGAGTAATTCGTTTCTCCTGTAGTACTGGTGTTTAGCGCCGAGGCTATGTCGAAAACCGGCTCATGCCCTCTCAGCAAGTTTACAATTCACAGTGTCCTCATAAATGCTGCACCACTAGGCCTGAATCAAAAAGCGTAAGGTCACACAGGTTCCGCACATTCTGGTGCGAGTTTCAGAGAGACGAGGGAGCCTGGTGGTTTTACGCAGGCCTGATATGAGGCCCTGGCAGGAGCCCTGAAACCTGCAGTCTGGCCCAGGCCCAGCAGTAAATGTCAGCAGATGTTCTGACCTCGCGTGCTCATGACAGGCTCTGGAGACTCGAGCTCGAACCCTCCCCCCAAACCCCCAGCACAACCACAGCCATGCTCTTTGTCCATTGTTTGACTCCTTCGAAAAAATGCCACTCTCCACAAATTCACCCCTTTCGAAATTGATGGTTGAAGCCATCTCTCACTAGCCAAGTAAAACCCTGCTGCGAACACAGACTGTACATATGCATGGCTGTGTTAATCCCTCACTCACATAGGCTGAAATAAGACCTTCAGGCCTGTTTTTCAGGGCACGGTCAGGAGGATAGCTTGGCCTATGCTGGCTGTCCCACAACGGCCCAGCATATGAGGTGCTAAATGAAGCTATTTGGAAAGTTGCTGCATACGTGTTAGTCACTCAAACACATAATTACACTGCTCTGAAGCCAGCAGCATGTCATTTGAACACTGTAACAATACCTAAACTTTATATATTGAGATTTGCATGAGTCAGCATAAGTGCAGTGATAAACATTCAATTCGAAGAAGGCAGTTGTTTGCCTAGGCGTCATTTTATGTTGGGGATGTCCACACCACTTTTTTCCCATGGTACTAACATTTTGTAATAGTATTTCTTCTGTTGTAAAGGGAAGAATAGCTTGCGGCAGTGATATCTAATACAGAGGCACTGTCAAGCAGATCTCTTTTCTATTCTCTATTCTATTCAGGAGCTTGAATTGATCGATTGTATCCACAAACCACTATGTAAAGACAATGTATGCTTTGATGTAAAAAACTAAATTCAATGTGCTGCAGCTGGTTTTTAAATAATTTTGTTATTTTTTCTAATCATGATGTTAATAACTTGTCCTGTTTTGACTTGAAATGAGTACACTATAAAAGAAAGTCTTGGTTTACCTAGAAGTGATTACAAAGGACAGCAGTGTACATAAAGAATTTAGTTGAGACTGTTGAAACATATCATACATCATTCAAGGGTTGAGCATTCTTCCGGTTATCCACAATGAAGTGATCATTTACACAAAAAGAAAAACCTGTCATTATTTACCTGTCATTCCAAACCTCAATTACCTTCTTTAATGTGGAGCAGAAGATAATTAAAAAATATCTCAATGTTTTTTTTTTCATAAATGTTCTGCAAAATACTTCCAAGAAAGAAAGAAATGCATACAGTTTTACAACAACATGAGGGCTAATAAATGATGACATAATTTTTAAGTTTTTGAGTGAATAGGGTAGTTTGTTTGCAACTGTTTGTCTTTTCTGGATCTACACAGTGTTCAACACTGTTTAGTTCAACTTTGTTTCCAGCATCCTGCTTTAAAACAGATGTTTATTAGGGTCTGTCTTCTGCTAAAGAACTAAGCCTTTTCTAAGGTCTTTGTGGTAGTACAAGAGACTAAACAATTTGACCTGTGTGTGCCAGTAATCTGTCATAGCTGATCATCCATCTACCTCAACAGAAGAGTCCAGAAAAGCAACAAATAATTGATGTTAATGACACAGTATATCTACAGGCATTATTATAAGGAGAAATAAATGGTTTCTTGACATGAATAGGTTTTTGTTCCCACCATCCATTTCAAAATATAAGCCTAGGTTAGTTGATTTTAACTTATATAAATATGAACTGAATTTTGGGTTATATTCAAATCAACTGAGCAAATATTCTCAATCACCAGAATTAAAAGCAAGCTTCCTCGCTCAGCATGTTCGCATTGAAAAGAAATGGGATTTGTCTGAAATAACAAGATCTTGTTTCAGTTTCCTTTAAAGAGCTTTGCAATGGATTTATTCAATCTGGAAATAATGTTCTATTTCACTGACTTGTCGCTTTACTTTTTCACATCCTTATTACTTGTCTTGAAGCAGGCAACCTTTTGGAAATGCTACGGATGTTGTTTTGAGTGAAACTAGGTTTTTAAAAAATTAATTGGCCGCATGTGGAGTCATTTTAACAGTGTGGATCTTGTTACGAAGCTGGTGTTGAATTGTGCTCTGAATGATTGAGACCAGGAAAGACTGTTGCACAGAATCAACAGTGCTGATGTGGATTAGGACTAAGAAACAGCATTTAAAATGTAAAAATAACAAAATGAAGAGGTTTTTTTTGTTAGAGAAACACGGTTACAATCAATCTATACCAAAAGACTTCCTTTCATTTCAAGAGTCTCTGTGGTTATTGGTTATTTTTAAATTCCACGACATAGCCTACCACAGAGGTGCCCAAACTTTTTACTGTGAAGGGTCAAAAATTTTACTTGATTAAAGCCCCGTTCACACCAAGACGATAACTATAAAGATAACGATAAAGATATAGTTCAAAAAATCGTTCTCAATATTAAAGAATAGAAGAGTCCACACCACAAGCGATAACGAGAAAAGATACAAAGGAACAATATCGTTGGAATCACTTTCAAAACGATTTTTCTCCAGCTGATGAACGATAAAAAATTGACAACCAATCAGAATCCATCCTGCTGTAACGAGCTCAAGAATTTAAAGCCGCAGATGCATGTACGCTTAGAATAAACAGACGATATCGTTCGTTGGTGTGGACGCTAATATCGTTATCTTTAATGTTATCGTTTTTGGTGTGAACGGGGCTTAAAGGCAGCAAGCTGAAAGTAAATTTTGCATTATATCAAACCGCGTTGTATTAAAATGTATTTTATCAATTTATTTATTTATTTTTTGTAATCAATTTCTCTTTTTTTTCAAATAGGCCTAAAACAAAAACCCAACTTAGAAAAATATGCTTCAGTGGCATATTTTTTGTTTGTTTGTTTTTACCTATTTTTGTCTGCCCTCTTGTGTTATGCCACGGTGGGCAAAATCAAAGGTCATCATGGACCAATGTTAACCGCAGGCGCAGACTCTAGTTTGGGCATCTCCAGCCTACCAATTTCATGAGAGAATGAAATGAACCATGGATAATATTAGTTACCTTTTACATTTTTTAATTCTTTAC
This sequence comes from Sinocyclocheilus anophthalmus, assembly GCA_018155175.1. Taxonomy (NCBI): domain Eukaryota; kingdom Metazoa; phylum Chordata; class Actinopteri; order Cypriniformes; family Cyprinidae; genus Sinocyclocheilus; species Sinocyclocheilus anophthalmus. Next base: position 149,030 of record JADLZN010004862.1, read on the forward strand.
TAATTGTTATTACAATCTGACATGCATAGAAACCATGCATCCAAAAACCATATAACCATAAAATGTTTGCTTGTTGTAGTGTATTTAACATAACATACCTTTCCTCATTTGTTGCTTTATGACATAGCTTCTTTTTATAGGGCACGATGTTACTCTCTGAATTACAGCAGATGTGATTGCCAAATGACCAGGCTCAGGTTTGGTCATGCAATCACTAATGTTTATACTCTTGTGATTATTTTCACCACCACATGTTACGACTGTGTGGTCAAACCCTAAATAGAGACACATGAGTTTGATGATTTAGTCTTCTTTGTGTCTGATTAATATGGATACCAGTAGAGAAGTATGCGATTTGTCTCAGTTACGTTCACACCAGTGGTATATCAAATAAATCTTTGTGTACTGGGCTCAATTTTGTTCTTAATGAAAGCATTGTTTTGTTATGTTATGTTGGTTTTGTAGCCGAGTGACCCCATATTAGTTCAAACTTTACTCGCTGTGTGCTGTTTGTCACAGGACAGTTTGCAGTCAGAAGCAGCATTTTGCTCGCGCATCCGTACAGCATCCGCGTGGTCTTCTTTGAAAAATGCTTTTATTATGAGCTGTTACAGTGGTTAGTGACTTTGCAGAGGTACGTATGAGTTCACCTTTTCCCTTTTACCTAAGGCTCTAAGGCCTGGGATGTTTCATGATGTGGCTTCCAGTATCTCCAGAGAGGGAAGTGTTTTTCACATTATGTAGCCTTTCGCCATAAAGATACTAGACAATCATCTGCTTTGTAGTTTGGCCTCCTCACAAATTCCGGATGTATATGATGGATTCTGCAGTGACCTGTAGGTATTATGATGAACACATGTTAATAGCTTTGTCAGTGCAGAGACACTGAACAGGACCACCTTTTGATGTGTAGAGGGTTTACCAAAAGACTCCCAAATTAGTGGTGGAATGAGATGGGAGTGGATGAGAAATGACTCTTCTGCATTATACTGAAAGCCAAATGAAGGTGCATGAGAAAGTATTTGTAAAAATAACATCAAATTTAATTATTTTCTACAGTACATATACTTTTCCCCATCCTTCAACTGTGAACATACTTTTCGGACAAATGCCTAATCACTAACACAGCAAGACCTGCAATGTATACCCACACTGCAGACAAAAGAGTAAGTAAGACAGCTCAGTTCCACTGGTCAGAACATTTTGTAAGATACAGTCCTTATGTTTTCTTAGTCTGGCTGTGGTTAATAGCTACTTTAGCTTGCTGTATGATTAGAAGGTCTTGCAGACTGATGAGGTTAGAACCACAAGCCTAACATGTGCAAAGCAGATTAATCTAATGGACCACAGTGCTTGTGATGGAGGAATCCTGCTGAATGTCAGAGGGAGATGAAACAACTCATTCCATGCAGCACGGGCATATTTAAATATAATTTAAACACCTTTTCCTACATTTTGTACATCAAAGTTGCATGCAAAGAATATATTTTACTAACATTATGCTAATGTTAATAAGAAAAGGGACTTTACTTAAGTGAACCAGTTCAGCTTCAGGTCAAAAGATTCATCCATAAAATTCATATGAGAAGTTTATAACTAATCAAATCAATCAATTTATTGTTGAATGTTTAGACTGTGTCTTGTCAGCACAGGTTAAAATGTAACATTTTAACAAAACCACAATCATATAAAAAATATCCTTAGTATAATTTAATGATGCTGCATGTTTCATTTACCACAAACATCAGTGGTTAACAATCTGTAAAGTGGAGTACAGTATGTGTAACTGATAAGTTTCGACTCAGTATAATCAGAGGTGACACAGAATTTCTTTTAAAAAAGGAGTTAAGTAAATTGTCATGCTGGGTGGAATTTCCCTTGACGTTTAACAGCCCAAAATAATATTTTTCATAAGATTCTTTTTCTCCATGTGCCCTCCGGAAAAATATTTCACAAACTGAATTTTAGAAATCACTGTACTATTGAAAGCTGCCATCTGCCAGGCCAGTATGAATATAATGTTTCTTTTCTCTTCTTATTTGAAAAAGATTTGAAGCAACTGAAGGACTGAGCTCTCAACACAGCATCTGTTGTTCTTAGCGATGTCTTAATCATTGTCAGGGATCCTTTTTGCGGGTAATTTGGCCAGTTGCTGAGTTCGTGAAATTTAAGGTTTTACAATGACATTCCATCAGTAATGATCACAATTATTTTACAACACTTCAGCCATTTGATTATAATTAGAAATCGGCACAGATCAAATTTATTTGGCATGGGATGGCCAGAAGTTAGAGCTCATGGCAATGTTCTTATTTAATTTCTTTCATTATATTCCAAGCGTTAAAGACTGCCTCTCCTTTCAGCTGTACAAACAGATAGTAAAATTGAACTTGAGAGCAGCTAGAAGATAAATCATTATTCGTAGTGTTGGACAGTGCATAGCTGAGAGAACGCCACTGGGAACACTTTGTGTCCTGTGGTTGATAAAAAGCTTGTTCGGTATTTTCGGTGTCTCTCTTGTGCCCCGACCTAAGGTGACATGGCATTCCATCCTCAGAGAGGTCGTATATGGGTTAGGGAGCTTACACGCAGCGTTCTGTTTTATTAATGTATTGATAGAACACTGAAATTAAGGAAATTGATACAGTAAGCTGAAGGGCAGGCAAATATCTTGCTGCCATATTCAACAATTTAGTTGCTAATTTCTCATACTTGAGTCGCATTGTTGTTGTGCAGTGGAATATAAGCTTTCAGCCATGTTTCATAGAAAGGATTTGAAAGGGGAAAAGATTGATGTTTTTTTCCAATCTGCTTGAGTTAGAAACACTTATTAGGTACAACGTTCGAATGCCCGCCCTCCATGATCCTCATCTAGGTCCTCTAACGTGTCCTGTTACGCTAAGTCAGCTCCCGTCGTGGGGGTGATAGTGTGTGTGTGCTTTACCATGGTTCTTGTCATTACGAATAGAGTCTGAGAGGATCCAGAACCATGAGAAAAGAATAGACCAATATGAACGGGCATCCACAGTCGGCGCCATTCAGGTGTTTCAATGCTCGCAGGCTGCGTCGTGTGTTGCGGTGCGAAGGTGTTTTTCGTACTATGTTTCCCTGTTTGCAAGGTTAAACATTTTCAACAAGGAAATAAATACACAAATAATGGTGGGAACAAATTTGTCGGCGGTATAGAAGGTTGGGGCCTGCCCCCGGGGGCCTGTGTTATTGTACTATAGAGAGTAGATAGAGATATAGTATATCACACCTACTCGTTTCGCGTGTTTGGGGTATGTTGCCGAAAGCGGAAAATGTGAAAACGGGTTTTGGTGGTTGTTTCCTCAATTAGAATCCGCATTAAATCACATTAATTCAGAACTGGGACCAAGACAAACTCTGCAACATGTAAGAAGATGAATGATAAACAGCATCCAAATTATTCAGAAACATCCCAGTTTCATTTCGTGTGCATTCAGGGAACCCCCACACGGGGAACAAGCAATCTCCTCCTACAGTAGGTATAAGGCATAGGCCACATTATTCTCTGGCAATTGGTCCTCAGAAAAGGAGGAGGAGAGTCATGTCAGATTGAGGGGGAATGTTCCATTTGGCATAGTTTGTGGGGTATTTTCACTCTCCATGCATGACTTTTGCTGTTTCCCTAGCTACTGGATTGGGGTTACCCCTTTTACTTGCCTCCTCAACACCTGTGTTTACATTGGGGCCTCGGCCCCCATGACCCAGCAGCAGTCCCTCGCTCACACCGAAGATGAAGTGGGTTCCCAGCTCTCAAATATATGCTGCTTCTGCACTTTCACCACTATGCAATTCCTCTAAGAGTTCCATTATGGGCATCAGCAACAGAGAGGTATAGGTTACATTCCTCCTTCATATTGGAGTTTATTTGAACACGGAGGGGGTGAAAACAAAGACAACCTGCACCATATTATTGCAATGTGAGTGTGGGAAAAGGCTTCTTTATGCTTGTCTTTGTCTTTATGTTTGGCCAGCGCTACTAATGCTGCTAAAACATAAATAATTTTTTGCAAAATGCATATTGCTGGAGAAGGAAAGTCAGCACAGATGTCTTATTTAATGAATCATTGTATGAAACGTATACATCTCTACACTACATGTGAAAACAACATGTTTTTTTTGCGAAACTGGTTTTGAAACTCAAAACATCTGGAATACCATACGTTTGAGCTAAGGACTTTTGACGGGGCTAATAAATTTCATGACGGGGGTTGGATTCCATTATTAAACTGTAACGTACACTTCTGGAGTCAGCTTACGCTAGGAACCTTTCAATTTACAGTTATGAACTGAATCTCTCTATTCAGCAAATTTGTGATTTTAAAAACTCGTGAAGGCTTACAGATTCTCTTGTCATTTCATTGTTTTTGGACTATTTCACAGTGATGATAAAGTAGTTATGTGTGCTTTTCTTCTGCTTAACTCGCCTAGTTATTGACACAGTTACACTATATATCAGGGGATAGACAGGGGCTATATATCAAGAATAAAGGCCATCTGTACTCCATTTTGGGAAAGAATCTTTTTTATTATCCTTCACTGTGATCAATTACTTCTGTGGGCGCAAGGCTAGTCCATTTGATTCCCCTCTTTTGTGGTCACGAATTCAAGTTGACAAACTCACATGTATTCATTTACACACACAATCTAAGAAAGCTTTACAGTCAAAAAGAACACCAAAATACGCATTGATTTAAGGGTAAACAAGTGATTAATATATACATAACTTTTTTAATGCTTCAGAAATGTACAGAAGCGCAAACGCACCACAATGAATTTACCTTTCTCACTCCAATGCGCAAACACACATTGACACACATTGTGCCCTCTGTCTTTAAATTGATGCTGACCAGCTGAGTGTCATGCCTTATGTCCAAAACACCCTTAAATTGAATGTAAATAACCAAACCCTCTGTGTGCATCAACACCATTTTTCAAGGGCACTTAGGCTTGTTCTCTAAGGGCCATTCATCATAGTCCAATAAAAATGGGGGCTTGGTTTCTTTGCGACTATGTTTAGGCTGCTGTAGCCAAAAGAAACCATTCTCCCCCAAAACCTGATTTCTGGCAGTCCATCTATGCTCAATAGACACATGTTATCTTGTATTTTGACTATGCAGTAATACTTCATGCTATTTTTTATTTTTTATTTTTTTTTACTTTGTGCATAAATCTGTCCTGACAACCTTGTGCAGATTAAGAAAACACAATTAGATGCTGAGTTACAAGCTCCTCCTCTGTCCTTACCACACATGCCACTGCCAGAAATTTGTGAATATTAAAAGTATGAACGGATGTAAGGAATCCAGTGTGGTAAATTTAGCTAGACATAATTTGTTTTCTTAGAAACTTTTTATGTGCATGTGGCATCTGGCAAATGAATAAATGTGTACTTTCCAACTAGCTATGTAAAAATGTTATTGAGACACATCTGTTTGACACTCGTATTGAATCCAAATAGTACACAGCTGTGAGTATCTTTTCATCGTAAGTACTAAACTAATGGAAACCTAGTGTGAATTCTAGAATAGTTTGCTTGCATTTGGGAAATAAAGACTTACTGCTTACTGCAGTTATGCAGTTGTCATTGTTATAATTTTTTTATTTATTGTATATATTAATTTTTAATTTCTGGTTTAGGTTTTGTGTGTAAATACATGAAACAATGATAGGATAAGACTTTAGATGATGGACAAGTCAAACCTTTCAGGCCTATGTGTGTTGTTGTAAAATTTTAACCGCCCATTTTACAGTCGTCCGCTAAACGATGCAGGACTCACCCTCTTGAAAAATCAGGGAGTGGGCCATAGGGAAGAACCTTTTTGTCTAAATGGTTCCATAAAGAACCTTTAACATCTGAAGAACCTTTCTGTTTCACAAGAGGTTCTTTGTGGCGAAAGAAGGTTCTTCAGATTATAAAAAGGTAAGAAAGAGATGATTTTTTTAAAGAACCTTTGACTGAATGCTTCTTTGTGGAACCAATAATGGTTCTTCTATGGCATCGATGTGAAGAACCTTTTAAGCACCTTTGTTTTTAAGAGTGTAATCTAAAATACTTGTTGCTAGGACAATGAGATCAGTTTGGCTTGAGTTCCATCCTGAAGTATTCCAAAAAAAATTAAATAGATAGCCAATTAAGTTATTCCTGAGATGTACTTTAACAGGCTGCTCATATTTTTTAACACTTCTGCTTGTTGATACCAGACATTTTGGTGGTTTGACATATTTAGGCTACATTTCATGTCACACCTGTAGAAATCAATGTACAAATTTGTCTGTGTGAATTTGTTTAAAGAGCAAACAAAAATAACTAATACTTTTTTTTTTATTGTTTGAGCATATAGAAGTAGAGTGTAAATAGTGTAGATATTTTGCATGGTACTTGACACGAGCCCCAGATCAACTTTGACAGCATGATGGCCCCTGTCCTGCATTCACTGAGGAACTGTAACAAAGGCCTCTCATGCTAGTATTACAGTTCCTGGCATCCGGCTGCACGTTTATGAACTACAGGCAGCCAAGTAGTTGACCAAAATAAATGTCATGTGTGTGTTCCATTTACTTAAAGCTTTTCCCCCCAGTTTCTTTTCATCATCCAGAATAAACAAAGCAGGGCCCCAAGTGCATCATGGTCTGTTAAATCCTTTCTGAGCAGCAAGCCTGTTTGTAAAAGCCCCCCCCCACCTGCCACCCTGTAACCTGAGTATGGTAGCAGAGGTGGGGTGCGGGGTCTTATTAGGAATATTATGTCTTCAAGCCAATACAGGTGCATAACTTTTTGATTTCACAGTTGTTTTCTCAATGACTGATAACAAATAGGCATCATTACAGGTCACCTGTTCATGCATATGATGTTTGTGTTTACACTACTCCTGTACTAGAAATAAAAATGATATATAAATCCTAAACTATATTTCTGTCATGACAACTCTCGGAGGGATTAACATACAATGTCAAATCATTTTTGCTTGGTTGGAACAGCAGCTACGCTAATTATGTTTGTATTTGTTTCTCTGTCTTTTGCCACGGTATTAACATCCCGTGGTAACTAGGATTAACACAAGCTTCAGTCTGGACCCAGAACACCTGAGAAGAGATGATGCAAAAACCTCTCAGATGACCTCAGATGATGCCAACCCTGAAACAACATACTACCACATTTTGCTATAAGTTTGATTGCATCATATAATAATTGCTGTTAATATCATTCATCGTCTGTTTTATTACGTCTTAAATGATTTTGATTTTTCCGTACTGCTGGTTCGTCGGGTCAGAGGAGAACTGGCCCCCCGACTGAGCATGGTTTCTCCCAAGGTTTTTCTCCATTCTGTCACAGATGGAATTTTGGTTCCTTGCCGCTGTCACCTCAGGCTTGCTTAGTTGGGGACACTTAATTTCCAGCATTATCGTTGACATGATTGCAAAGATATTATTTAAACTGAACTGAGCTGGATGTTGACACTACTGAATTCAATGATGAACTGTGTTTAACTGAAAAATGAGTGTTTACTCTTGTCATTTTGCATTATTGACAGGGCTATTTTCCTAATTAAGTTTGCGGTGTTCAGGGTTTGCTTTGCACAATCTTGTAATTGTATAAAGCCCTATATAAATAAAGGTTCATTGACTTGACTTGACTTGACTTAATGTATTTGGTCTTGGCGGAATAGATCTGCTACCCTGCTGCTGCTGCGGCAGAGCAAGTACCAAACTTGTGCTACTGCCAAAACCCATCACACACATTCGGCTTTAAGCAGTGTTAGAGATACTGCTGCTCATATAACGATATGAATAAGCCCTCATATACCGCATCAAGAATCTCACCCTCGTAGCAGATCTAGTACCGGGGTAGGGCTGGGGAAGGTGGAGGGGTTGGCTGAGTTGCTGTAAACTGCTGGACAGCAAACAAAAGCCTGTATTTGATATTAAGGGGTTAGTTCACCCTAAAAAAATAGCCCATAAATTACTCACCAACCTCCCAGTCCTCCCTACAAACATTACACTTTTTGCGTGTTAAATGAACTCTATAAGAGTTGAATTTAACACGCTGGGGGGGGGGGTGGGGCGGAGAGGGGGGAGAGGGGAAGACACAGTGTATTTGGGTCCCCTCAGAATTTTGATAGAAATTGACTCTTGTCATATGTATAACATTTTATCAGAGTTAATTACCTAGTTGTTATTAAAAAATGAACACGGTGGGCTCAGGGGCACTTGAAAGTCGTGTTACCAGAGTTTAACACTAGGGGAAATTAACTCTGTTCTGTGTTACCACAATTTAACTCTGCAGGAAAATTTACTCTGATTAGTGTTAATATTTCACTTATGTAGAGTTCATTTACATTTATAATAGTGAAAAATTATCTAATTTTAAAACCCATTTGGTGTTTTAAAAACAAAATAGAAAACAAGATCAACGATGTCACATTTAAAACATTTATTAAAAAATGTTGTCAGGCTCAAGAAACATGTACATACATGGACAAAAATACATCACATCTGCATGAAATGACAATACATCATTATATTCAGTACAGAACCTGTTGAACCTACTAGCTAAGCAGCCTTGCTCTTAACCTCAGCAAAGAAAAAAATGAAAAGTGTACATCTTGTGTAGAATAGTGTTATAAGTGGTGCCAAAAACAAAGTGTGCCTTAAGAAGTTTGTTCACCAAAAAATATAATTATCGTTAATTACTCACCCTTATGTTATTCCATTTCTATAAGACTTTTGTTCATTTTCGGAACACAAATAAAGATATTTTTAATGAAATCTGGCAGACTTTTATCCTTTCATTGACAGCCTATACAACTAAAACTTTCAAGGCCCAGAAAGGCGTTAAAGACCATTAAATTGTGGTTTGCACAGCAACTCCGATAATTTTCACCAACACTAGGGGGCATTTTTTTTTTCACTCTCTTGTGGTTAGAGTTTTAATCATTAAGAGTCTAAATTGAGGTGTACAACCTGACTTAATTAACACTGCCAATTTTACTGTGTAGGTGTATATACTTTCCCGTCAGGAGGGAGGGGTTCATTCTCACAGTCGGCGGGATCACAGTTGCGACTGAGAGGTCCTCGCTTCCTTCGGAGGACGAGGAATTGGGATCGGTCTCTTTAGCGGGATGGACCAGCTCTCCGCTACGTTTCGAGTGTAATTGTCACTGCTGCTGTATCAGCAGCTTTAGTATATAGTAGGGAGCACAGGGCAGGGGGCACATTATCAGGCTTTTCTCCTTCGGAGGCCGGCGAGCCCCTGGAAGGGGGGGGGGTTGGCTAAAATCTATCGGTGTCTTCTGCCTAGACCAGTCTGCAGTTCGTGATAACCTACGTCCAGCAACGCTCTTCGGTGGGAAGACGTCTCGTGCTGGTGGCGCTGCGAGCTTCAGCGGGGTGGTTCCCCCCGTGTCAGAGTGGGTTGCACCCAGCAGATTCTGCCACTACCCCGGGGGTTTTTTGTTGTGTTGCATACGGGAACATCTCCCACCTGTGGCGCTTCAGCCATTAAACAGGAGCAGTTTTCCCGTTCTAAAAGAGCTTCACACAGGGGGGTGGAACGTCTTTTAAAATTCCGGTGAGTCGGTCGGTTTTAAAAGATGTCAGGGTGGGACACATCCGTGCGAAAGAAAGAAGGAGGGGGGCGTTTCTGGGGGGTTGCTGTCGGGGTCCCACTGGGCGCCAGAAGGGTGATGGGTCCACGGATCTCGGTGCCAGGGGGGGGGTCTCGTAGGCCTTTGGCATGAACGCGCTGAGTTGGCATTCGGGGCTGGACTCATCCCCCCATTGGGCCCCCTTTTTCCCTTTTTTTTCGCTAGCAGTGGGCGGAGTGGTCTTTAACGGTCCGTGAGGAATTGCCCCTCCGGGGTGGACCGCTAACCCACCATGCAACTGAAAGGCGTAAACCGAGCGGAGCTTTCCAGTAAGCGACTGGACTCCCGTGTGGTACCACTGGTTTCTTCTGAGCTTCCCCGGCCGAACGATCAGCTAAGTCGATTGCACGCCCTCGGGGGGGGGGGTGGCCTGTGACTTGTTCCGGGGATGAGAGTCCAGTGCCAGGAGACGTACCCGAAAGATGCTATTGCTTTCCCGGTGCCCGCCGAGGAGTGTCTGACTTAGTTGTAGACATCCAACCGGCTGGACCGCCACCGCGTCCGAGAACCCTCAAGGTTGTTGACATATGTTTTCGCGGGGTGGGCGCGCGCTGTTGTTCTCAGGGACGCCCTCCCCTTGCACATTGCTTTCCCTTCCCGAGGTGTGCATGATGAATCCTGAGTCATGATTGCAACCTTTACGAGCCAGAAACCGGGCACCCAGTGGCGCATCCGCCCTCACCACCCTCGTTGGGGGTCCAGCAGCGCGGGGGTAGCACGGGAGTCCCCCAGGGGGTGGAACAGTCGTGAGGGAGTTGCGATGACCCCTTGTGCCACAGCGCGACCGGACGTGGCGGGGCAACCCGTTGCTCTCCCAGGCCCCCTCCAACTCCCGGGCCTGTAGGCACTGGTTGCGGTCCGGTTGATCGAAACACTGCCTATACGGCCTTTGGAGAAGCTTAAGCGTGCGCCCGCCTTACAAGACGCTTCGTGCGTTATTGCAAGTGGCACCCTGCCAAGGCCTGAGGGACTTGCACGAGGGTGTGGTCACGACCTGGAATTCTCGAAGGAACTCCACCCCGCAACGACGGGACCAGCTAGGGCTCCTCTCCGCTACTACGAGCGACAAATGTTATGGCGTGGTCTCTGGGTCGTGCCATGTCCACTATGGTGGGTCCAGGAGCGCCAATTCTGGCTGTTACTGGCTGACATGCGCGAGACGGACAAAACACGATTCTTGAACACCCCCGTGTCCAAGGCCAGCCTGTCGGTGACACGGTGGAGAACTTGCCAAGCGGTTCCCGTCGCCCAAGAGCGACTTAGGCCATCAGGTACGAGTATCCTGGCCGCCGGCGTGCAGCTGCTGCCAGTCCACCCCGGCGCAGGCGCCGGCGGCAGCGCTCAGCCCGCCTCGTCGCCGAGGGGGGCCCCCTGCCTGCCACCCCACCCGCTCGCCGCGCAGCGTCCTCAGACAGCAGCCTCCACAAGACCGCGAGGCCGAGGATCATGGCCCGCAGGGCAGGCCGCCCCGCCCTTGCCAGGGCCCCCTCCCCGTCAAGACCGTTGTAGTCCGAAGGTGCACGAGGCCCGTGAGAACGGCAAACCCAGAGAGGGAGGGAGTTTGCTCTTTCGGGAGATTGTGAAGCGCACCACTCCCTCCCCGAAGGATGCGCTTTTGGAGAAACTCTTTTGTTTTCCTTTATTTCTGCCATTTCTGGCCTCACAGCATTTGCAGTGGTACCCAATTCTTCGACAATAAGAGCAATTTTCTCCCTTCCTGGGGTCCCCTGAGGGACGGGGGGCTGTGGACTGCCAAGAGAGCCTGATCTAACTCACCCTGCCTCTCAGTCTCGCTCCTCCCAGCGAGGCAGGCAGTTGGCTGATCGGGAGAACTCGAACCAATCGGACTATATACCCACGCACCCTCTGCTCAACGCAAAGGTCAGTGTTTCAACACACCCAGACCCGCCGCCTCGTGACCGGCTGGTCCCTGCGTTCTTCCTTGCTGCCCCACTGCGGGTAAGCCTGTGGTTCCGTTGATGCCACTAGCGCGGTGTTTGGGAGCCTGGCTTGAGCTACCCAGCGCGTCTCGATGGCTCCTTCGAACCTTCAGGCTCGGCTATGCGATTCAGTTCACCGGGCGCCCTCTCAAGTTCAGGGGCGTCCAATTTACTTCAGTGAAAGCAGCAGATGCCCTGTCTTGCGTGCAGAGATCGCAGTCCTACTGGCGAAGGACGCGATAGAGCCGGTCCCTCCAGCCGATATGAGGTCGGGGTTTTACAGTCCTTACTTCATTGTACCCAAGAAAGGTGGTGGGTTGAGACCTATCTTGGATCTGCGTGTCTTGAACTGGGCCCTTTGCCGGTTACCGTTCAAATGGTTGACGCAGAAATGCATCTTTGGGTGTATCCGTCCCCGAGATTGGTTTGCAGCTGTCGACCTGAAGGACGCGTACTTCATGTTTCGATCCTTCCGCGCCACAGACCATTCCTGCGGTTTGCGTTCGAGGGGCGGGCATACCAGTACAAGGTCCTGCCCTTCAGGCTGTCCCTGTCGCCCCGTGTCTTCACGTAAGTTGCGGAGGCAGCCCTTGTTCCCGTGAGAGAGCAGGGCATTCGCATTCTCAACTACCTTGATGATTGGCTCATACTCGCTCAGTCTCATGATCAGTTGTGCGAGCACAGGGACTTTGTGCTTTCACACCTCAGCCTGTTGGGCTTTCGGGTCAACTGGGAAAAGAGCAAACTCTACTGGGAGGGGATCTCTTTTCTCGGTATGGAGTTTGACTCGGTCGAACAGACAGCACGCCTCACGCAGGAACGTGCTCAGTCGGTGTTGAACTGCTTGAATACATTCAAGAGCAGGATGGCGGTCCCACTGAAACAGTTTCAGAGGCTCCTGGGGCATATGGCGGCCACGGTGGCAGTCACGCCACTGGGGCTACTCCATATGAGACCGCTGCGGCACTGGCTCCATGGCCGAGTCCCGAGTGGGCGTGGCAACGCGGCACCTTCCGGGTCCAGGTTACACCGGCCTGCCGCCAAACCTTTACCCTGTGGTCAGACCTTGCGTTCCTCTGGGCAGGAGTTCCCCTGGAGCAGGTCTCCAGGCATGCGGTGGTTTGCACAGATGCCTCAACCACCGGCTGGGGGCCACGTACAACGGGCTTGCAGTGTCAGGGGTTTGGACGGGGCCCCAACTGCACTGGCATCAACTGCCTCGAGTTGCTGGCAGTGCACCTTGCCCTGAGCCGTCTCAAAGGGCGCTTACGAGGCAGGCATGTACTGGTCCTCACGGTACAATACAGGCGCCGTTGCGTTCATCACCGCCAGGTGGGGTCTGCGCTCCCTCGCCCGTCGCTTATGCGCAACTCGTCCACAGCACCTCCTCCCTGGAGTCAGAAGTCTGAGTTCCTCGTAGCTGTTCACATTCCTAGGGGCTGCTCAATGGCCGGCAGCCAGACAGCTGTCCGAGCTGCGCGCGACCGGGAGAATGGCACGTTCCATCCCCCAGCCCATTCCGAGCTTGTTGGGGACGTTTTGGAGCCGCTCAGTGGACATGTTTTGCCTCTCTCCAGAAAACCTCTCCTGCCAGTTTGCTCTTTATTTTCGGGCCCTGACCGACATAACCCTCGTCACGGACGCTCTGGCACACCAGCTGTCCGGCAGCCTTCGCAAGTATGCGTTTCCCCCAGTGAGCCTTCTGGCACAGTTCCTGTGCAAAGTCAGGGAGGACGAGGAGCAGGTCCTGCTGGTGGCACCCTATTGGCCTTCCCGGACCTGGTTCCCGGAACTGATGCTCCTCGCGACAGCCCCTCCTTGGCCGATTCCTCTGAGGAAGGATTTACTGACTCAGAGACGGGGCACCCTTTGGCACCCGCGTCCAGACCTCTGGAGACTTCATGTCTGGTCCCTGGACGGGACGCGGAGGTTCTAAGTGGCCTAACCCAAGAGGTAGTTGACACCATCACTTCACGAGAGCACCGTCTACGAGACACAACCGCCTACGTTTGAAGTGGAACCTGTTCGTTGAGTGGTGTTCTTCTCGCCGAGAAGACCCCCGGAGATGCCCGATCGGAGTTGTGCTGTCCTTCTTGCAGCAGGGGTTGGAGCGAAGGCTGTCTCCCTCCACCCTTAAAGTTCATGTCGCCGCGATCGCTGCTAACCACGACCCCGTAGAAGGGAGGTCGTTGGGGAAGCATGACTTGGTTGTCAGGTTCCTTAAGGGGGCGAGAAGGTTAAATCCTCCACGGCCCCCCTCGATACCCTCTTGGGACCTGAGTCTGGTGCTCACGGCACTACAGCAGGGCCAATTTGAGCCTTTGCAGATGGTTGAGCTGAAATTTCTTTCGATGAAGACTTTTCTCCTGCTGGCATTGGCCTCTATCAAGAGGGTAGGGGACCTGCACGCATTTTCGGTCAACGATTCGTGCCTAGAGTTCGGGCCGGCTGATTCCCAGGTAACCCTGAGGCCCCGGCCCGGCTACGTGCCCAAGGTTCCCGCTACTCCCTTCAGGGATCAGGTGGTGAACCTCCAAGCGCTGCCCTCGGAGGAGGCAGACCCAGCCCTAGCTTTGCTTTGTCCTGTCCGAGCCTTGAGATGGTACGTAGACAGGACGCAAAGCTTTAGGACCTCAGACTAGCTCTTTGTCTGTCACGGAGGCCGGCAGAAGGGGAATGCCGTCTCAAAGCAGAGGATGGCCCACTGGATAGTGGATGCCATCACCCTGGCTTATCAGGCACAGGGTGTGCCCTGCCTGCTCAGGTTGCGAGCTCACTCAACTAGAAGTGTTGCATCCTCCTGGGCGCTGGCTCGTGGCGCCTCGCTGGCGGATATCTGTAGGGCTGCGGGCTGGGCGACCCCTAACACATTCGCTAGATTCTATAGCCTTCGTGTGGAGCCGGTATCCTCCTGTGTTCTCACCTCAAATGGGTAGAAGCACTGAGAGGCCCCGGCTTCGGGTCGGCTTGCAAAACCACTCCAGAGAGTCCATACAGTAGACCCTGTTGAGTTCCTCCGTCCCCTCGGCAGCCAGACGTGGCGGAGCGTCCGGCGCCAGGCCTTCACTCGCTGAATCCTCGAGAACCGGTAGAAGGCTGGGTTCCATATGTAAGACCTAAGTGGATCTCATATGTGTAAAGTCCACGGTATAGCCTTGAGCCCGTGTTTCCCCGGCAGACTTCTGCCATTCCAAGAGGGTTCAATCACCTCCATTCTTCCATATGCACCTAAGGGATGTCCATATGTGTATTGCTTCCGAAACCTCCTTCGGGAAGGTTCGAGCTTCCGTAAAGCCCCTGTTCCAAGTAGAACGGGTACATTTTCCCAGTGTATCCAGTCTTACTCATTGGGTAGTGCCATAGTAGCAGTAGCTGGTCCTCTTGTGCAGGCCCTGGCCTACGCCAAAAAATAGGGGCGCACTTGGCTTCCACAGGACACTGGAAGGGGCGGTAGCTGTGGCCTTTTGGGAGGATCCCAATTCGTCGGTCCTCCGATGTGACGGCGAGAGTGACCGACTGAAAGGGAACATCTCTGTTACGTATGTAACCCTTGTTCCCTGAAGGAGGGAACGGAGACTTTACGTTCCGTCGCCACAGTTGCTGTACCCCCGCTGAGCTGCCGTGTCACCGGCTCGGCTCCTCAGCGAAAACCTGGTATGCGTTGCACCTGCTGCCTTTTTATGCTCACGCTGTGATCATCGGCAGCTGGATGCAATAATTGCATGTTAATGTGTTTTGGCTCGTTTAGTTTACACTCAAAGTGTATTGGTCCCTCTAAGCGAGATCCCAATTTGTCGGTCACAACGTGACTCTCCGTATCCCCTCACCTTCAGGGAACGAGGTTATATCGTAACCGAGACTTTCTCTTTCAGACAGACGAATCCAGTCGGAGTTATTTAAAAATTGTCTTTGATCTTTCAAGCTTTTTAATGTCACTCAGCGGGTGTTGCATGCGTCCGTCCGAAATAAGTTAAATAAAAAGCGCCCATCCTTAAAAACAAGTGTCTCACACGGCTCCGGGGGGTGAACATAGTCCTTCTGTAGCGAATCGATGCGTTTTTGTAAGAAAAATATCCATATTCAAAACGTAATAATAATCACTTTAATGTAGCTTGTTCGTGCTCTGCCTGAAACGCCGCTCTGTATGTGCGCGCTTTGAGCGTGTGCGCGCGAGCACCAAACTGAATTCTACATGCACATAAATGGTTTAAAACGCTTGAATGTTTAAATTGGTAAGACTTAGAAAATGATATCATGTGTAAATGATAAACTATGATCCGTTTCACCCCTACAAGCGAGTGAACAACGCGAATCAAGGAAGGGATTTTTATATCACTATTCAAGATAGCCCGTCGGGCAGGGCAGTGATACATTTTGGTAGCCCGACTGAAAAACACAATAGCCCCGGGACGTCGGCCTAGCGATTTTACGAGCCCTGAGCTGCCATGTGACCATGATGTTGCCAGGTCAGATTGAGCTAGACCTATCGGACTGCGCCATCTAGAGTTTCATGCCAGAACTGTATTTATGATGTTAATAAAAACTCACAAGCATACTTGCAGTGTAAAATTATTAAACTAGCAGTTTACTGAGAGTATTCTTCAAAATGTACTCACATAAACTAAAAGTCTGTACGGTAACTAGTTAACTACAGTACTAGTTGCAAACCTGAAGAAACATATTGATGTACGGTGCTCAATATTTACTACTGTTACACTTAAAATTAAATTAGTTCAAAACTTGAACTTTTCTTGAGTTCCTGAACTTAAAGTATACTAGTTTTTGTAAGGCTAAGTCCATGAGCAATAATTTTTCAGACAAAAATGAAAATTACTCAGTGTGATTTACTTTTTAATTAGTAGATGATAAAGACAATGAAAATCTGTCATGTGGTCACATTACTTGTGAGAACTTTGTGAAGTTTTGAAAACTAATCTAATTTGAATAGCTAATTTGAAAGTTTTTGTTTTATCAGGCATTGCAAATGGCAACTGCGAATTGTTCATGATAATCATATAGAGCTCTCAATACCATAGAACAAGGAGGAACAGAACTGTTCACAAACTTCATTAGGACT
This sequence comes from Sinocyclocheilus anophthalmus, assembly GCA_018155175.1. NCBI lineage: Eukaryota > Metazoa > Chordata > Actinopteri > Cypriniformes > Cyprinidae > Sinocyclocheilus > Sinocyclocheilus anophthalmus. The sequence goes on from JADLZN010004862.1 coordinate 165,721, forward strand.
GTGTGTGTGTGTGTGTGTGTGTTCACACCCATTGTTTGAAGGTGCGCAACGTGAGCTTTAGAGGTGTTTGTAAAAAGGTAAAAAACTTTTTTTAGGTACAAATTGACCTATAGGGACATTGACAGCCATCAACTTTTATTGTATGGAAAAGAGCCGTCTAAACATTGTGCTTGATACATCTTTTGTGTTCCACTGATTAAAAAAAAAAGTAATGAGGGTGAGTTTCATTTTTGGGTGAACTGTTCCTTTAACGTTTTACATTTCTTCTAGGGAGCAGACCGAGTTTGGTAGGTTAAATGAGGCAGTTTGTTACATTTTTTGTGATGTGAGGAGAGGGTAATCTCTGCTGCCCTTTTCACCTGTTTTTGCTCCCTGCAAACCTGAGAGAGAAAAAAAATGTTCTCAAATACTTGTTTATTGGCAGGCAGATGATTCTACGGGTATAGTGCAGACATTATGAATGTTGAGCAAATTTGGGGTGGACAAGGCGCTATTGCTGGTACTGCACTGTGAAACGTCTGAGAGATGAATGCCAATGAGTGTTATGTCAGGTGTACAGGCTGGAGTTTGCCAAATCTTTGCTTTCATGGAAAAAGGCCAAATAGCACAGAGAGCGAGAGAAAAAAACCATTGTGAAATGACAGAGATAATAATTCAAGAGAGGATTTATTCAATAGCAATTCCCACTGTGATTAATTACCAGCAGTTTTAGGGTGGAGGGAGTATGATTTATTTTATGAAGATATAATTTTGTCGGAAATCACTCCTTGAGATTATTTAAATTTTTCAGGCAGCTTATTTCATAGTTTTAATGTAACTCAATATTCTGGATATTTTTATAATCCGTATCATTGTTACAATGCTTAGGTGTTTGGTGTATTTTACAGTTCAGTTGCAATTTTAGTCAGTCAGAGCAGGATTTGTCTCTCAAATATTTTGGATAGAGTTGACTTTCTGAGGTAACAATGAAAATAAACAATACATCCAAATTCATAAGTACTATCGTAGTACTTTGTATACAGTGGATTTCTGAAATCATTTTATTTAATCAGTTCATTTTTTTGGGTCTATGAAAATGCATCAATATCAAAAAGTAAGCTTCAATGTTTGCCTGTGAGAATGAATTAAGCTGAGAACATTTAGGCATGAAAGATTTTTAAGAGACATTTCAAACTATTTAAATGTTGTCTTTTCCAGGAAGCTGGCAAGTACAGGAAAGGAGCTCAAAGATAACTTCCTGAGAGCCCTGGCGGAGCGGGAGGAGGCTAACCGCAGTGGGGAAATGACTGTGAGTACATTATTACAGCACTCCATTTGCTACGTAATGGGATTCCCCCAGAATATTTTTGCAATTCCATTAGGACTGGAACACAATCCACACTGTGTCAAATTCAGGAGGGTAACCCCCCTTCTCTCGCACACCTTGCTTTATTGCCACCTCAGCCTTATTTCTCAGAGAAGACGCACCATAAACAGGAGTCACCATTCGGGCCCCCTACATTTGGGCTCTTGTATTTCTCCAAACAATTTCATTTGTTCTAGTTTTTACAAGGCTATTTAAATTAATAAAACATTTTAGTATAGTCTGGGAATAGTCAGAGGGAATGGTTTTTATCTATTCATTAGGAAGAAACAATATAGTAGGTTTAAATCATTCCCTGTTTGTTCAAGTGGACTAACTTTTACCAGACTTCAGCAAATAACATACTCTAGCAGTTAACTTTATCCAATAGCATTTCCCACTGACTAATTTAATTAATTTTTTAAGTTTGTCTGTTACCACGGTCATCTCGCGTGATTTTATATATCTTTTCACCACTTGCTAACACGTGTGTGCCTGCTGTGTTTGTAGACTGCAGAGCTCCTTATAATGATCCACAGTTTGTGTAAACACAAAACATTCATTTAACTTGAGCTACTTTCATTACTAATGTTTGTAATCCAGCAAATGTGAAGAGATAAAATTCTGGAGATGCTGGTGAAAATGTTTGCATTACTTCAGCACCTTTGGGCCTGACAGCATTTCAGGTTCTGCTCATTAAAGATGTATGATGACTTTAAAGAGCATGTGTAATTTCAGATTTTCCACAACTAATTGGTCCACAGGAAACCCTTGACAATCGGTAAACTTTCATATAGACAATCTAGTCTACTGCTGTACTGCATTTGTCATACTAAAGAACAACATGACAAGCTTGCAGTTTGTGAACAATGTCCAGATGCTTTAGTAGGATGTATTGATTGACATGTTTTTGGTCATTAGCTTTGATTTATGGCTCTTGTTCAATCATTTTTAAACATTTTGATTGGTCAATCATTACATTTTAATAGTTGCAAACAGGACAAATCCTAATCCAAATCCAAACCCAGGATTGATGAGACCAGGAAGGACTAAAATTTAAAACAAAAAATGACAGTCCATGTACTGTAAGTCATGCCCGTAATTCAACTAAATGATAATTGTACATGGTCTATGTGTTATAACAGTTTGATTAGGAGCCTTATCACAATATCCAAGACAGACATCTGATCACCATGTGTCATGGCCTTGTGTTCTGAAATCCTTAATAGATGAGAACCTTGTTTCATTTAATAAATCTGGGATAAAAAGATCTTGTTTGGGGATTTTTTACCTCCTACACAGGAGGAATAGTTTATTATAACTGCTTCATGGGTAAAATGGTGGAAGCAATGTTCTAATTCTAATAAATCTGTGTCAGTGCAACTTAAGACCAGAGAAATAAATGGAAGTGGAATGTAAACTATAGTCACATTTGTTCTGGCCAGCCGGGAAACTAAATGTTTTTCTGCACTCACCTTGTCACAACCAGATAGAAAACAAGTGTTTTACCTGACCCTCTTGTACTAACCCCAGTGGGATGTGTGAGTTTACGATCAAATGTGGAGCACACAGCAAGCTGAGCCAGCGACTGATGACAGACTTTCCCACTAATTGTTGACTCTGTAAACAGTGCTATTTTAAAGCCCCAATTCAGAGTCATAACCCAATATAATTGAGGCTGATATAAAAAGAACAAGTTGTTCCTTTTGTGCAGAAAAAACTCTTTCTTGCTATCATAAATATGAGTGAAAATGTACTGTGCCGTATCAAGCAATGTTATGCTGACAGATCCTCAATTACTCAAAAGGTTTTGCTTTGCAAGTGTATAAGAACAGTTAGTTTATGCTTAGGAGGTATCTATTCATAATCTTCATAGAGTTTACATCAGGACTGTTTTCTTTTTTCCTACATGAAAATAACATATTTTCATGTTAACATAATTGTTTCAAATTATGTTTAGGTATTATCAGTTATTTGCATAATTTATTTACAGAATTATGTTGATTTTTCTGGCTTCCCAGGTCATAATTTTCAAAAAATGATATGTCTAAATTGCAATATAAATAATATAAATAATGCAGTATAAATAATGCACGACTGTGATTGGAAACAAGCCTGGCTGAACTCTGAACTATAAAGCTAAATTGGTGAACATGATAAAAACATTGAAATTCACATTTTGAACATGAGGAAAACTCATAAGCATAACCTAGATTATCTCTGATGTAGTCATTTAATTTGATGTTTTCTGGATCTCCAAGGAGCAAGCCAGACAGTTTTGCTCACTAAGTATTTAAAAAAAAATCTCTATCATATCAGCCTAGTACATTTGGCTACTGTAACTAAACTACTAACAGCTACTGTCCTGGTAAATAGGACAGAAAAAAACACAACAATTTGATTGATGGATGGATAGATGGATAGATAGAGGGATAGATAGACTGAGTTTTAACTTAATCATGGGCTCAGATTTGGTCGAAAACAGGGGCAAAGCAAATGCTACTGTCATTTAAGTTCTTATCAGCACCATCCAGGCAGGGCGTTCTTGAGTCCTGTGGTTAGTGTTATCTCTTCAATCAGCTTAGCTCATAAAGCACTCAGCTCACATACATTTTACTTTTCCTCCTCAATTGGTGTTGCGAACGTTGCCTCTGCCAAAGTCACACAAACAAAGGTGCACCTGTACAGCTTTGGCTATTTACTCTGGGTAAGACGGTTATTTTTTATTTTTTATTTTTTTTTATCAAATCCAGGTCACACCTGTGCTGGATGCCTGAGGAGCTCCATTGTTGGGTGGTACACATTTGAAACTGAAGGTGCTCTAACCCCTAACCCCGCCCTCCTGCTATTTGTTTTTGCTCTTACGCCAGTAATACAATGATATCAGCATTCATGCCCTCTTCAATTTCACAGTCAGTGGAGTTGATTTTTGTATTATTCATTCTCTATAATTTGAATTTCATTATGGAATTAAGTCATCCAAGTGCATCGTGGGTGGTTCTGAGAACAGTATCTGCAACCTCGGTCATATTGTTGCCATTGTGTGAACATGTTTTTGAGGTGATATGTGAATAAACAGTCACATAATAAATTAACGGGTGGTTGTTAGTGGTATTCTCCCTCATGCATTTATTTATGCAGAAGAAATGTTGCACATGCTAGTCAAACCACAGTTGCCAAGTAAGTCGTAAAGATGAAATTCTTTATTTGTTTAGGTTTATGATCAATCAGGGTTACCGGTAGGTCTGAAAATACTGTTATAGATGTAATGAGAATGACAAAATGCTGTGGAAATACAAACCTTATGTCCCCAAATCTGTGAGGGTATCAAATTTATATTTACAAATTTACATTTATTGCAGTATTATAATTCTTAATTTAAATGTAGTTAGTTGACACTTCCTATGGTGCGACATACTCTATTCTAAATGACTTAAACATGTAATTTTATTACCTTTTTTGAGAGATTACGTAAAATATTTATATATCCATATATTTGTCATTCCGCAGGACCATTTAAATTGAGCTAGAAAGGGCACATTGGAACAAAATAAATGAATATTTAACTCCACAAACTAAAAAAAAGCTTCAGTACACCTTATCTGAGTTGATTTTTACCTACTAATGAGCTTCTAATTACCCTTGAACAGATTTTGTTGTCTCAAGCAAACATTGCTTGCATTACCCGATTCTGTTTATAAAATAGACATTCTCCTACTGATTATTATTAAAAACCTGAGTGAAAAATATCTTAGCATTTTTCTTATACCAAGCAAGTTCTTGTCTTTTGTCCACAGACCCAGCAAGTTCTGTATTGATAAGTTGTGTTCATGTATAGAAGATACTATGGTCAGCCATGCAGTTCAAAGATCACATTAAGAAGCATAGAAATGAGTGAATTTCCCAGCCATATACCATTACAGTGAGAGTGTGTGTCCCGGTCAGTCAGCCCTTTGTCCTTGTCATGGCCAGTAAAATAACAATAGCATGTTGGTTTCAAAGCACTTGACCAAAGGTGGAGGTCCCTTAGAAAACAGTCTTGCAGAGCTATCATGTGACCTCCCCTTGAAAGCTTGTCAAAGACTTTCAAAGGGTTGAGGGTTGGGGTATCTGACCCCCCTAAGTTTGGACTCATTCATAGAATAGACAAAGAAGTCCCTTTGTAAAATGAATTTAGATATGCTTGGTATTTTGTTAAGGGTGCTTCATTTTGTGGGTTGACACAATATTTGTACACACCATTATAATCTGAATAGCTAATATGATTAATATCTGGACATGTGTTTAATCTATAGAGAAGAGATCAAGGTATGTTGCCAATGTTTTTTCTTCTAACATGGCTGGAAGAACCCATCCTAAACGGTTTCCTGTAGCCTGCCTCTCTAATGAACAGCTGCAAGGGCTTGACCATCTTCTCAAATATGTGCTGGAAGATTTTTAGAGGAGATGAAATGGGATACACTTAATCTAATTTCTCAAGTCTCTGGGTTTTGTTCATCTGCTTTGTGCATTCTCTAGAAAGACTCAAGGTTGTAGACTCACTGTTTTTGGTAAACACGTTTAGGGTCTTGACTTGGATAACAATGCATGTTTCTATACAGATTCAGTGAAAGTTCACCCAAAAATAACAATTCTGCCATCATTTACTCAAGATGATTATAAAATGTTCCCAAAACAACATTGGACCCCATTGACTTTCCTTGTATTGAGGCTTTTTTTTTTTTTTCAAAATATCTTCTTTTGTTTCCACAGAAGAAAGTAAGTCATACAGGTTTGGACCAACATGAGGGTGAGTAAACCATAATTTTTGGGTGAACTATTCCTTTAGCATAATTTCTCTGGTTCTGCTTCACCGGTTTAAATGAATTGTGGTATCTTGCTGTTTTACTGTGATGTCTAACATATAACAGCTTGATCTGATACTTGCGCTATAAATCAGAAGACTCCTTAAGTGTTTAGAAGCATTATGGGAGACTCATGCCATAATCAAAAGTTATTTCCATAATTTCCAACACATTCCTTTTCACGTTCTCTCCTTGCACCTGTTTATCAGCCGCAGCGATGGAATTCGGTCTAGTCCACTTTCCGACATCGTGATGTTGTTATTCCTGATACTCCTATCCACAGACATCATTTTCAGCATGACACATGACATGTGCTCTCTTACTTGTAAGGAACCATTTAACCTCTTTGCGCTGAATGGTTCTTGGCTCTTCTTTCTGAGGAATGTACACCTGCTCCATCAAGGCCTTCTTTTTCCTTTCCGGAGCTTTATAACCTATGCTGTAGAGTGCTCACGTCAAGAATGAGCTTAACATAAGCTGGACATTGTTTCAGCAGCTGAAGACGTCTAAGCAATAAACACATTATAGATGATGTGTGGAATTACTTGGGTGAGAATACTTGGCCTGTAGCAATCAATTATTTCATCTTGAGAACTTTAAGAGTTCAAGCACATCCCAGTGACTGTAGACGTGTGGCCGGGGTTTTGCGTGGACCTCTGTTGTTGGTAATGGCTGCCTATCCAACTGGGAAATGCAATTATACTCGAGAAGGCTCACAAGCTCACAAAGCACATTCTTTGGAATCCTCTTTGTTTTATCAATACATAGTGCTTGAATGTGTATTATTCCACCTGAGCAAATACTGCACACCATTCACCCCACAAGGCCCTCTCTTCTTTCTCTCTCTCTCTCTCTCTCTCTCTCTCTCTCTCTCTCCTCTCCTCTCCTCTCCTCCTCCTCCTCCCATATGCTAATGTTATTAAATCTTTGCCTTTTTTGACAAGCTCGAGGAATGCCATCTTTGCAGAGATTTTTCCTTAAGAGGTATTAGCAATAGTGTGTGACAGCCTCCCAATGAATTATTGGCATAGTACATGTGTGCACCAATGAATTTGGTTTATTGTAACACTTGCTGTTTCAAAACACTTGACGTGACAAATTCTTCCCATATTTTCATTTTGTTGTACTATATAATAGCAGGTGCGCAGATGGATTGCCATCTTGGCTTGAAAAAGAGTTGTTTCACCTGCCAGAAAACTGAAGGGTATTAAATTCACACATTTAACCTAATAATTGCTTTGGAACATGGAATCTGGATACACTGAACTGCATCAGCCAGATCATCACATATATAAGTAAGCTATAATGTAGCCATGAAGTAATCACAATAAAAATGTTTATATATTCTAGGGCTGCACGATAAATCACATGCGATATTTAAAGCGCATCTTATGAGTAAAGCCGGTTCTGTAATCAGCGGTAAATCTCCATCACCTGCGGGCTTTCACACTGAGCAGCATTAACTACACAGAGACGTTGTTCACTGACGAGCTGCGCAAAAAATCGCATGCGATTTATCGTGCAGCCCTAATATATTCTTATATGCTTATATAAATGATGTATTATCTAAAATGCCTTCAGTAATAAGTAATGCAACCAGGAGACCATGAGTAATGTTTTGTAAATGTACATAGAGGATGTTGTGGGGAATTGTGTTTTGTCTTTGCGACAATGGTGATTAGAATTGTTATAGTAGTCGAAAGAATGACACAAAACAACATGAGGGGTAGTAAATGATAAAATAATTTACATTTTAAGTGGACTATTCCTTTAATTTCTTTTCCTCTAATAATATTTTTGAGGTTCATCAGCCATTCACAAAACCTACGGTGTTACGTAAGTCTCTCTTAGCTCCTATATTCTCTAGAGTGAAAATGTAATTATTGCCCTCTTGAATTTCACCTATCAACTTCCTATACTTCCAGCCGCCATCTGGCAATGTTGATATCACCATGCATTCCATGTCTTTGCTCCCTGACAAACCCAGATCTGTTCATCTTCTTCAGACAGCGGAAGACCTGTAATCTTTTGCAGGAGACTGACAGGCGTGCTAAAATAAACATATTCTGACCGCCGTCACTCTGTGGTGCTCATTCAGCAGGGATGACACTGCTGTGTGCGTTTTTTCCCCCTTACATTGTCAAAATACTTTTTGTAGTTTATTCAGCATTTCCTTATTGAAAACAATGAGAAAAACACCAGGATTGAAAGTGATATTAATCCGATTTGATTAAATGGGTAAAGATTTATAGCTAATGTAGGATCAACATACTTACTGCTCAGTATTTTGTCCAGTAGTGTTGAATATTTTGTTTTGCCACTGAAGTATTTGACATTGGTTCTGAAAGTGCAGAGAAAACACTGAACCCTCCTCCCCATAATGCATCAGAAAAACAGCTTTTGGGTCTCATAGGCAATCTGGAGGGAGGTTCTTACTAAATTCGCAGGCCAATGCAAACAGTGTAATGTTTGTACACCTAGTTCCACTGGGAGTATGAAAAAAAGACTGCAGGACTTTAATCAGAATGTTAAAACAGCCGGGCCTTTGATAAGAGCTCTCCCTGAACATTTATCTTACTTCTCTAAAAGGTGTAATGGCATCCACTTTGATCCTGCCTTGGAAACATGATGTTGGAGTTCTGCTGTTGATAACAGTGGTCAGTGGTCATGTTGTGCAAGTTAAAATGTGTCTTGTCATTTTTTTTGTCATTTTCTTGGATACAGCATGCCATTCATTTTACAGCTTCTTGTCATATCGTCTTGACCCCCCCCCCCCCCCCCCCCCGGCTGGCTAAAAAGGTTGCGGGTACGTAGGTCCTTCAAGTGGTGGGGCATAATATTTGTCTTGGAGAAGCTTCCAGCGATGAGGCCAACAACAACAAAAGGTCTCTTGACAGGTGTCATGGATGAGAGTTCTTAGAATAACACAGTTGCAAAGTTTGCACCAGCATAGGAAGAAGGAAACTTGAGAGTTTACCATGCAAAACAGCTCAAATCCTGCTTACTTAGACATAAATTACAGTTCAAGTGAAATGTGAGGATAGTTTGACATGTCTCAAGTATTTAAAACTGAAAAGCCTTTTTACTCGTTATATTACATTACATTACATTATATTAGATTATATTACATTGTTAATATTAGCTTAAAGGGGTCATAGGTTGCTACATGCACTTTTACAAGTTGTTTGAACTGAAATGTGTGTGGGCAGTGTGTGTACACAACCACCACCCTATAATGATAAAAATCCACCCAGTGTTTTTTTTTAATCTGGTTAAATGTTTTCCCCTTTCTCAAATCGAGCCGATCTCAGATGCCTGTCTGTGTGACGTCACACAGACAGACCCCTCCCACGATAGTTTGATTGACAGTAGCGTTTCAGCACAGACTGGACTGGTGTCTTACCTTAGCTCCGCCCTGAGTGATCTGTCATCAGTCCGCCATTGTTTCGAAGCTGGAGCAGATTTAGACAAGAATGTCTCCTAAGCGATTTATGTGTTTTGTTGTTGGATGTAATAATTAACATAGCAGTCGTCATTTACTCCCGCCATCTGAGCCACTGAAGACGCAGTGGATTACATTGTTTCTGAAGGGAATGCGCCCCCGATCTACATAAATGTGTTCGCGCGAATCATTCATGATCCAGCCTCATCTACAGAAGAAGTGAGTGTAATGTTTTGTAATGAATCTTTGCAAATCGCCTTTCCTAATAATGTGCTAATTAGCAAGTTTCACGATGAATGCGGCTAAAGTAAATGGTCTCTCTGAGAGCAGCTCGGAAGATAGGGGCGGGGTCAGCATAGCTCATTAAAATTTTAAGGAAAATGCTACAAAAACGGCTTGATCTGAAAAGAGCTGTTTTTGACAGTGTTTTTTTACACTACCATTGAGAAATTTTAACCAAACTATTTTACAGACTTTTCATTAAGACCCTAAAGAATCATATCAACTTGTGGAAAATGGGCATCCTATGACCCCTTTAAAAGGTTTTTATGAAGACAGTGAATGTCTGTTTGCATTTTGTTAGACAGGACATGATTAGCTGTGACTTCCTGTTTAGCACATGATCAGCTCAAGAAAGATTGTAATATTTACATTGGAGCAGTGCATGATTCTTGGGAAGGAAAGTCGCACAAGAGGGCTACGGAGCATGTTTTCTTTGCCTTGTCATATACAGCTGCTACTTATTCAGACTGACTCCAGTGCAGCATCAGGGCAGACTTGTAAGATAGCTTTCAAATTGGTTAGAGAGTTGGACTCGTAACCCAAAGGTTGCGGGTTCGAGGCTTATACTGGCAGGGATTGCGGGTGGGGGGAGTGGATGTACAGCGCTCTCTCCCACCTTTAATACCACGACTGAGGTGCCTTGAGCAAGGCACCGAACCCCCAACTGCTCCCCGGGCGCCGCAGCAAAAATGGCTGCCCACTTCTCTGGGTGTGTGTTCATGGTGTGTGTTTTTGTTGTCTTCACTGCTGTGTGTGTGCACTTAGGATGGGATCAATGCAGAGCACTAATTCCAAGTATGGGTTACCATACCTGGCCACATGTCACGTCACGTCACGTCACTTTCACAAATTACAGTCGTTTCAGTCTTTCAGTCCTCAGAGGTTGCAGGTGTGATTTGTTTAGCTTTTTTTCTGTGATGCATCACATTTTGGGAATCTGTTTTGGTCTGCTCAAACAGTCTGTTGTAGAAAAAGAAAAAAATGGTGTGTGTGTGGGTGCATGTGTGTGTGTCTGTGTCTTTTTCAGTTACATATCATACATATAATTGCTAGGGGATATTGTTACTCATTTGTGTTCCAGGATTGTGTTCTGGCAGCTACTTCATCTTGTATTTAAATTTGAGTCTCTGAATAAATTTGAAGCCAACAACTAAATAACCAGAGGCTAAACATTATGTCTTAAGTGGAACCAGAAAGCCCATCACTTTATTTTGAGTACAGTCAGCTGCAGCCATCAGCCCAGTATGCTTTGATGCTTTTAGCAGCCATTATGAAAGAGATGAATACCTTGAACAACGATATCAGCACATCTTGTATAAGTATAAGAAAGTATACTTAAAGTACAAAGGAAGGCTTGTTTGGCAGCATCACATCACATAATATACTTTTACATCACACCTGCTCATTCAAAAGCCGTTTTCAGTGAATGTGATCATGCATCACCTAATCATTCTGATTTCACTCAAACATAATGTATACATCTTTTCTAGATGTGACAAACAAAAACTAATGGAGGTTGTTTATGATACCAATCAACAGGAAAACACTTCAGGATTCTTAGACACACTCAAGAATGTTCCTGTGCCATGTTATTACAGAGGAAAGTTCATAGATAACAATTTACATTTGTTTGGTAATTCACAGTCACCAAGCAATATACAAAACTGTTACTTTATCATTTAATTTTTACTCAAAATGTGGACAAAATGTCTAACATATAGCAAATAAAAAATACCTAGGCTAGTGGATTGTACATTTATTGTGTATCCTTTCAACAAATCAGTGTGAATTAAAATGATATTGTAAATCTTCTAAAGAAATATGCAATTGTAAACTTGGAATAGCATTTCACATACATGTACATTACAAAATTATTGATCTTAATACAGTTAAGTCCAGTATTACTTTGTAAATCATCAGTTTAGACTCAGTAGTCTGTCCTTTTCAGTGGGTGGTGGTGGTAAAGCTCAGCTGTGGTTGTGGTTGTGGCTAAGGTTTATCCTGATTTACCCATTAGTCACAGCGCTAATAAAGTTATTCATGTCTTCAACACAAGTCATATTCTGCCATATGGCTTATTGTCATCATTGTGTCTTATATATTCATTTGAAACTGATTTTCACTCTAAGGAGGAAGCCAAGTTGAATGAAGTAATGGATTCAGTCTTAAATATAGGGCAAACTTGTCTTCCTTCTTTGGCCTATCATGCTTTTCAAAGGTCTAATCATAACCTTGTTTCTCTACTGTTTATTTTTGTCTTCCTAACCTTTAATTACCAAGCTAAGAATCAATCTTTAACAGGTCTTTAATTTGTTAAATTGTTTTTGACCACTGAAATTATTATCTGTATTTAGCCTCCAATAAAATGTTACCACATTTGCAAACGCTTATGCAGACAAATAAGATGTTTTTCTCTCCTTTGATTTTTCTTTAAGACACTTGAAGATGGTTTAGGATTTAGATTGTTGCAGTATATTAAATAATTAATCAAATTAGAATTGGCTAATTAAAATAATTAGCTTAAACGCTTGCTCACGTGATTCATGCCTGTTTTGAAACTTAATGCACAAGCATAATACAACCAAGGACTATGCACTTTACCTTTATCTCTGCAATCCCATTTTAGGTTCTCAAATATAAGTTTCTTTTTCTACATTTTATTTTATTTCATCTTATTTTTTTTTATCACATAGGGAAAAAAAAAAACGTCTCGTTATGTATTGTAACCCTCGTTCCCTGAAGGAAGGAACAGAGACGTCACTTCGGATGACCGACGAATTGGGATCTCGCTTAGAGAGACCAATCTACTTCGAGCGTAAACTAAACGAGCCAATGCACATTGGCATGCGATTATTGCATCCAGCTGCTGCTGACCAAAGCGTGAGTATAAGTAGGCAGCTGGTACAGCACATATTCAGGTTATCGCTGAGGAGCCGAGCCAGTGACCCGGCCCCACTTTAGCTTGGTCGGAATGAGTATCTGCTGTGGCGACGGGACGTGACGTCTCTGTTCCCTCCTTCAGTGAACGAGGGTTACAATACGTAACCGAGATGTTCCTTTTCAGTCGGTCACTCTCGACATCACGAATTGGGATCCTACCAAAAGGCCACCGCTACCGCCCCTTCCAGTGTCCTGTGAAAGCCAACTACGCCCCTACTTTTTGGCGTAGGCCAGGGCTTGCGCAAGAGGACCAGCTACTTCTGCTATGGCACTACCCAATGAGTAAGACTGGATAACATTGGGAAAACGTACCCGTTCTACTTGGAGCAGGGACATTACGGAAGCTCCAACCTTCCCGAAGGAGGTTTCGGAAGCAATACACATATGAACATTCCTTAGGTTCATATGGAATAATGGAGGTGATTGTAACCCTCTCGGAATGGCAGAAGTCTGCCGTGGAAACACGGGCTCAAGGCTATACCGAGGACTTTACACATATGAGATCCACTTAGGTCCTCTACATATGGAACCCAGCCCTCTACCGGTTTTCATGGATTCATCGAGTGAGGGCCTGGCGCTGGACTTTTCGCCACGTCTGGCTGCCGAGGGGACGAAGGTGCTCTACAGGGTCTACTATATGGACTCTCTGTAGTGGTTTTAGCAAGCCGACCCGAAGCCGGGCCTCTTAGTGCTTCTACCCGTTTGAGGTGAGAACACTTGAGGATACCGGCTCCACACAAAGGCTACAGAACCTAGCAAACGTGTTGGGGGTTGCCCAGCCCGCAGCCCTACAAATATCCGTCAGCGAGGCGCCACGAGCCAGCGCCCAGGAGGATGCAACACCTATAGTTGAGTGAGTGCGCTCCGCTGCCACCTGAATGGGCAGGGCACACCCTGTGCCTGATAAGCCAGGGGTATGGCATCCATTATCCGGTGGGCCATCCTCTGCTTAGAGACGGAATTCTCCTTCTGCCGGCCTCCGTGACAGACAAAGAGCGGGTCTGAGGTCCTGAAGCTTTGCGTCCCGTCTACGTAGCACCTTAAGGCTCGGAAAGGACAGAGCAAAACTAGGGCTGGGTCCGCCTCCTCCGAGGGCAGCGCTTGGAGATTCACCACCTGATCCCTGAAAGGAGTAGCAGGAACCTTGGGCACATAGCCGGGCCGGTGCCTCAGGGTTACCTGGGAATCAGCCGGCCCGATCTCTAGGCACGAATCGTTGACCGAAATTGCGTGCAGGTCCCCTACCCTCTTGATTGAGGCCAATGCTAGCAGGAGCAAAGTGTTCATCGAAAGGAACTTCAGCTCAACCGTCCGCAAAAGCTCAAATGGGCCCTGTTGTAGTGCCGTGAGCACTAGAGTCAGGTCCCAAGAGGGTATAGAGGGGTCTGTGGAGGATTTAACCTTCTCGCCCCTCTAAGGAATCTGACGACCAAGTCATGTTTCCCCAACGACCTCCCTTCTACGGGTCGTGGTTAGCAGCGATTGCAGCGACCTAAATTTTAAGGGTGGAGGGAGACAGCCTTCGCTCCAACCCTTGCTGCAAATAGGACAGCACAACTCCGATCGGGCATGTTCGGTGGTCTTCTCGGCGAGAAGAACACCACTCAACTAACAGGTTCCACTTCAAGGCCCCGCGGCCAGTCGGTGGGCCAGTGCGTCCGTGCCAAGTGTTCCCTCGGTCAGGGCGAAGAAAAACTGGCAGTGAGAGTTTTCTGGAGAGGCAAACAGGTCTACCTGAGTGGCCCTGAAATGTCTTCAAACCAGCTGGACCGTCTGGGGATGAGTCGCCATTCTCCCGGGAGCGCAGCTCGGGACAGCTCGTCGGCTGCCCGGTTGTGCAGACCAGGAATGTGAATGGCACGAAGCGATCTCAGATGCTTCTGACTTCAGAGGAGGAGTTGGCGGGTGAGTTGTGACATGCGACGTGAGCGCAGACCACCTTGTCGGTTGATTTACGCAACGGTCGCTGTGTTGTCCGTACCGACTAGTACATGCTTGCCTCGTAAGCACACTTTGAGACAGTTCAAGGCAAGGTGCACTGCCAGCAGACCTCGGGCCGTTGATGTCCAGTGAGGGTCGGAAGGATATAAAGTCGGAAATAGATGTTATTGGCAGGGCCCCGTCCAAAACCCTGACACTGCAAGCCCGTTGTACGTTGTCCCCCAGCCGGTGGTTGAGGCATCCTGGCAAACCACAGCATGCCTGGAGACCTGCTCTAGGGGCACTCCTGCCCGGAGGAACCTATGGTCTGACCACGGGTTGAAGGTTTGGCGGCAGGCCAGTGTAATTGGACCTGGAAGGTGCCGCGTTGCCACGCCCACCCCGGGACTCGGTCATGGGGCCAGTGCTGCAGCGGTCTCATGTGGAGTAGCCCCAGTGGCGTGACTGCTGCCGTGGGCGCCATATGCCCCAGGAGCCTCTGAAACAGGTTCAGTGGGACCGCCATCCTGCTCGTGAAAGGTATTCAAGCAGTTCCACACCGACTGAGCACGTTCCTGCGTGAAGCGTGCTGTCTGTTCGACCGAGTCCAACAAGACCGAGTCCAAAAGAGATTCTCTGCGTCGGGGAGAGTTTGCTCTTATCCCAGTTGACCCGAAGCCCCACAGGAGTTGTGAAAGTACCAATCCCTTGTTCGCACACTTGATCCTGAGGACGCGCGTATGAGCCACTCGTCAAGGTAGTTGAGAAGCGAATGCCCTGTTCTCCTCATGGGACAAGGGCCTGCCTCCTTAACTGTCGTGACGACACGGGGCCGACAGGTGACAGCCCGAAGGGCAGGACTTGTACTGTTATGCTTGCCCCTCGCCGCAAACCGCAGACGGGCGCCTGTGAAAGGGCCCGTTTCAAGGAGCTGGCAGATCCAAGATCGCTCCTTCCACCCACCCCCTTTCAGGGTTCCAATGAGGTAAGTGCTGTACAACCCGACCTCATATCGCTTGAGGAACCGTATCGCGTCCTTTCGCCAGTAGACTGTGACTCTGCAACGCAAAAAGTGGTCAATCTTGCTGCTTTCACTAACGTACAGTGACGGCCCCTGAACTTGGGCGGGCGCCGTCAAATGAATCGTATAACCGAGCCTGACGGTTCGAAGGAGCCAACGAGATGGGCTGGGTAGCTCTATCCAGGCTCCAGGACACCGCATAAGTGGCATCAATGGAACTACAGGCCGACGAGTGCCTACAGGCCCGGGAGGGGAGCAACGGTTTGCCCCGCCAAGTGGTAGCGGCATTTGGACACAATTGCATCGCAACCGACCGCTCCACCTGGGAAACTCCCCCGCGCTGGACCCCCATCAAGGGTGGTGAGGGAGGATGAGCCATTGGACCGGTTTCTGGCAGTGAAATGTGCCGTCCATGACCCAGTGATCTCATTATGCACCTCCGGGAAGAAAGGCACTGGGGTGGGGCCCTGAGAACCAGCGTGAGCCACCCCGAGAAACCAGTCGTCCAACCTTGAGGGTTCGGGACGCGGTGGAAAATTCCACTCGAGCCCGACACACTCGCACAGGGGAGATGGCCGTCTGCAACACACACAGGGGTATCAGCGCTGTGTGTGCAAAACCCCTCGACACGGACACCACCCGCCTGCTGAAAAGCCCACGAAGAGCGTGCTTGAATGTAGCTTTACTCTTAGCAGAAGGTCAGGAGCAGAACGATAGAACCGCTCGGCTCCGAAGCAAAAAAGTCTGCTTGCGCTGTCATCTCTTCTACCTTAGACTCACGCGGTATTAGCAGCACTGGAGCAATAATCCATGCCGATGTGTCATTGGCTCGTAGTTTACACTTTAAGTAGATTGGTCTCTCTAAGCGAGATCCCAATTCGTCGGTCATCCGACGTGACGTTGAGAGTGACCGACTGAAAGGGAACAATTATTAAGTGTGTAATTTGTAGGCATTGACATTTATATCAAATTTCCATATCTGTGGGATAGTCACTATGTCTACTGTTAATTACACTTTATCTATGCAACTTTGTAACTTTGCCTTAAAGAAAACTTAATTTTCAGTGTTAACTCTTAACTTTTATGTACACTAAGACTACTGCTAAATACGTACCATCTGCAAACACATCTTTTCAAAACATGGATTTGAACCAAGGGTTTATGTGCAGATTGTACCACACAAGTAGGTATGGGAATTAGTCATCAAGAGCCCTGCCAGCCTCACACTGTTGTGCCACTTGCTCTGTCACACCAAGTAAATATAAATAGCACCCCTAACCACATGCAGTCCAGTGAAAGTAACGCTTAAATGAATGCATTGGAATTTTATGGAAAACTGTAAAGGTGTTTACAGATGTGTGGCAACCACACTCAAGAGAATCTCCTTTTAGAATGTGATAAAAAAAATCCTGCATTAATAAACGTTTCTTTTTCAAGTACTAGCAAATAATACTCTTTGCTTTCTCTAACTGTTGATATAGTCTGTTTGGAAGAATTGTTTCAGGGTGATTTAGTGTCTGTCTTGATTTAAGAATACCTTACCTTATGTACATAAATAATATGTAACGTGTACCAATTAATTAATCTAAAGCAGAGATTTAGGAGATTTAGGCTTTAGGAAAAGAAATCTGTCTAATGAAGATAGAAGCCTATTCTGACTAAAATTAAATTCTGTATACAAAATTTGTGTCAGTTTGACAAAGTGGAGCTCTATAGAAAATAAGGGAGCCCGTAGCAGTGAAAACATCCCTAAGGTAACATTATTTTAGAGCTAGTAGCAGGAGTGCTCATTTGAGCTTCAAACTGTTGTATTAGGTGTTTAAGAAAATTAATTGAGGGATTAATATAACTTGAAAGGAGAATTTCGGGAAACAAAGTATTTAAAGCTTTGTGCTCAGCACATAGTGTGATGTATTTATTTTAAACAGTAGATTATCCGCTTTTTTGTTCAGGGCATGGGTTGAAAAAAAAAACTAAGTTTCCCTTGTTATTTATTATTTTTAAATATTAAATAAATAAGTACTTTTTAATTTTCATAATTCACAATGTATGTATAGTGCCACAATCAATCAATCAATCAATAATTAAATAAAAGTTCTCAATACAAATTAGTACAAGTCAAGCTGCGATACCAAACAGGGCCACAGGGAGACGCCAAAGACCACTAAACCTCCTGCCTTGACCTGACTGTACTACTATACGGATCCATTCAGAATCACTAAACCGCTGACCACCGCATAATCTAAAACACCTTCAGCCAGCGTCCATTATAAAACACTCTTGCTTTTAAGCCAAATACAATAATTTACTGCATCCGGACATAAGTCACTAGTCTGTTACAAGCCTGAAAAAGTGCTGGGACACTAACGGCTCAAATATAGAAGTACCTTGTCCATACCAGCCCACTTCAAGCACTGTCATTGTGTTATTAATATATATATATATATCTATATATATTAAGTATAGAGAGAGAGAGAGGAGAGAGAAGAGAGATGTACTAGACAGAACAGTCTTAAAATCGTAATTATTAGAAAGCACAACACACTAACATTTAGCACTAGATACTGATATAGATGAAAAATAATAAACAAGAATGTGTTGTTGCTGCTTTTTTTACATTTGATGTATATTTTAATAATAGATCAATCTCATCCCTTTTAAGTACAACCCAATTCCAAAAAAGTTGGGACAATGTACAAATTGTGAGTAAAAAAGGAATGGAAGAATTTACAAATCTCATAAACTTATATAATAGAATATAGATAACATATCAAATATTGAAAGTGAGACATTTTGAAATGTCATGCCAAGTATTGGCTCATTTTGGATTTCATGAGAGCTACACTTTCCAAAAAAGTTGGGACAGGTAGCATTAAGAGGCCGGAAAAGTTAAATGTACATATAAGGAACAGCTGGAGGACCAATTTGCCACTTATTCGGTCAAGTGGCAACATGATTGGGTATAAAAAGAACCTCTCAGAGTGGCAGCTTCTCTCAGAAGTCAAGATGGGCAGAGAATCACCAATTCCCCCAATACTGCGGCAAAAAATAGTGGAGCAATATCAGAAAGGAGTTTCTCATAGAAAAATTGCAAAGAGTTTGAAGTTATCATTATCTACTGTGCATAATATCATCCAAAGATTCAGTGAATCTGGAACAATCTCTGTGCGTAATGGTCAAGGCCGAAAAACCATACTGGATGCCCGTATCTTCGGGCCCTTAGACTGCACTGCATCACATACAGGAATGCTACTGTAATGGTAATCACAACATGGTCTCAGGAATACTTCCAGAAAACATTGTCGGGGAACACAATCACCGTGCCATTCGCCGTTGCCGTCTAAAACTCTATAGGTCAAAAAAGAAGTCATATCTAAACATGATCCAGAAGCGCTGGTGTTTTCTCTGGGCCAAGGCTCATTTATAATGGATTGTGGCAAAGTGGAAAACTGTTTTGTGGTCAGACGAATCCAAATTTGAATTTCTTTTTGGAAAACTGGGACGCCATGTCATCCGGACTAAAGAGGACAAGGACAACCCAAGTTGTTATCAGCACTCAGTTCAGAAGCCTGCATGATGGTATGGGGTTGCATGAATGTGTGTGACATGGGCAGCTTACGCATCTGGAAAGGCACCATCAATGCTGAAAGGTATATCCAAGTTCTAGAAAAACATATGCTCCCTCCAGAAGTCGTCTCTTTCAGGGAAGACCTTGCATTTTTCCAACATGACAATGCCAGACCATATACTGCATCAATTACATCATCATGGCTGCGTAGAAGGATCCGGTTACTGAAATGGCCAGCCTGCAGTCCAGATCTTTCACCCATAGAAAACATTTGGCGCATCATAAAGAGGAAGATGCAACAAGGAAGATCTAAGGCAGTTGAACAACTAGAAGCCTGTATTAGACAAGAATGGGACAACAGTTTGCAGACTGTTATAAAAAGAAGAGGGGATGCCACACAGTGGTAAACATGGCCTTGTCCCAACTTTTTTGAGATGTGTTGATGCCATGAAATTTAAAATCAACTTATTTTTCCCTTAAAATTATACATTTTCTCAGTTTAAACATTTGATATGTCATCTATGTTGTATTCTGAATAAAATATTGAGATTTGAAACTTCCACATCATTGCATTCTGTTTTTATTCACAATTTGTACAGTGTCCCAACTTTTTTGGAATCGGGTTTGTAGTTTTAACCACAAGTTCAAAATCGAGTCTTTGTTTTTTTTACTTTGGTTGTCAATCCTCAATGTCTTATCAAGACTTCTCATCATAATGGGTAATGATGCTTGACATAAGAGGAATATATGTTTTTTTCCCTAAACCTTGTTAAGAACACAACAATATAAACATTTTTGGGTGGAAATTACACATTACACTCCACCCAGTGCTTTGAAGCCATGCATCATTTGTTCTGCATGCACCAACAAATCTCTTTCTTTCTTTCTTTCGCACCTTGTAAGGCATCTACTAATATCTTTGCTCATTGGTGCCTAAATCTCTTACTGTCACTGCTTATGCTTTTTTGAGCTGTTTTATGAACGTTAACTGTGATCAGTTTGTGGTATGTGGTTCTGGTTAATTATATCCAAGCACAGATAATGAAAAATAATTTTAGTGAAGATTTCCATATAGTTTTTCTGTGGCTATAGTTAGCGATTACGGTAATCAGACAGGGCTTAAACCGTGCCATAGCTTGTAATAATCTTTGCTTGCAGCTAAATTACTTGACCACTCTGAATGCAGTCCTAGCATTCCCCAAATGAATCCCCCAGGCCCAAATGGGCAGATGAAAAGCATTCCTTAATCTCTAACAGTACAGTAAATATCACAACAGCCAACCTCATTTCATCACTATTGTGTAATTTACGGTCAAGAACATCAAAGATGTCTTTAACCACACTGAGAAAAAAAAAAACTTGTGTGTGGCTTATTTCCAAACCAGTTTGACCACTGCAGAAATGACCTCACACTGTCAGTAAATGAAGGCAGACAGTTAAATGGTTAAAAAAAACAATCTGTTATTAAGTCTTTTTTATTTTAACATTTTATGTTACATTCTTTTGATACATTTATTAGACTTTTTAGATTTACAGTACAGTATTTAATTTTTAGTATTTAACTAATATTTTCTTCATTTTTTTGGAACGAGCTCTGTTTTTCTCCATTCAAAATACTTTTGTCGCATATTTTGACCCAATCGGATCCCTGAATGTAATAAAAGTATTTTTTCTTACCACCTTATTTCATTTTCCTAGCCGTGCAGTATGTTAAAGGGTTCAAATGATGTTGCTAAAAAGGACATTATTTTGGTTGTATATTGGTTGTAATGATTCCAGTCATGTCCTCTTTTGGAAGACCAAACAAAGTAGTTTTGCTTTCACAACGAAACACAGCGTCACACACGGCGGCCTTTAGTGAGCGGAGGCCGGGGGCTAGAGTGAGCGGCGGCCGGCGGGCTTGCAGCAACCTCATGTGACGACCCCGTGCTTGACTCCGGCGATCCACAGCGCGAAGTTGATGTATTTCCTCAGCGACCAGCACGGATCAGCTCTAGGCATGACGAAGCGGATATCGTCCTCTTTTGGAAGGCCAAACAAAGTAGTTTCGCTTTCACAACGAAACACACGGCAACAACCAAACTACAGCAAGAATAAAAGTTACGCCATCTTTCTTTACATGAACATTTGGGTGGCATTATGCAAACCTTCCCACATCGTGACATAGACATGTGGGGACGTGTTAGAATGTGATCCGTTTTAGGTAGGTGTGGCTGACTCTGAACTTTGAAGAATATCTCTTTGGATTTGAGATTCTTTAGTCTTTGCAACTTTATAGATCTTATTTATGCACCAATAAATGAGGCCCAGAAAAGACACATGCGTTAACTATATTAAATGTGTACCTTGTATTGTTAAAGTGGACATAGGCAGAGCAGTTATGAATTTAATGACTGCTTAATAGTGGTGATTGACAGTTGCCCCCATAAGGACATTGTGTATGTATCAGTGTCTTTTGGAACGCAGAAAATGCAATACCATTTGATTATTGGATTTTACAGTGAGAAATGCATATTGGATACAAAAGCTATTAAACAGCTATGATTAGTCTGTCAAATATGAAATTAGTAGAAGTAAACTATCAATTGCAACATATCCCCAGCTGCCTCGTTATTATAGGGTGACCATGCATCCTCTTTTACATGTCCTGATTTCAGAATTGTCTGGTCCAGGTTTTATCTGGCATCTTCCTGCATGCCTGCATGCCATTGGTCAATTAAGTACAATGCCTGCAAGCTATTGGTCAAACTACATTTCAGTCATTGACTTTAGCAAAAATAATGGGAAAACAAAGTCAAAACCCAGACGTTTTTGACAATTTAGATAAAGTAAGACATATGTCAGCATGAACTGTTATTGCAAGGTTGCAAACAGTTCATAATTGCTTTCTCATTATTTCTTTCAGTAACACTTTACAAAAAGGTCCCATTAGTTAGTTAGTTAATCTATTAACTGACATGAATTAATAATGAACATTTGTTACGTTATTTAATGATATTTGTTAATGTTATTAATGTTATTTTAATATCTACATTGTTAGTTCATGTAGTTCAGGCCTATTAGATAATGTAATAAAATAGTACATTAAGAGAGGGTAATGCTGTTTAATCGGCGTGTTTTTAGTGCAGGGGGTTTAGTTCATGTTGGTAGGCCAATGGACGTTGGTTCTAATGTTAACAAATGGAACCTTAGTGTTCCACTTTATCTCATGTCCAGCTAGGACAGGTAAGCAGCTAGAGACTCACCACACCTTCAAAATAATCCAACTGAGGTGCGTAGACCAAAAAAGTTTCCCAAAGGTGAAGAGCTTTAAAAAATTTTGCACCTGAACATCAAAGGGTGAGGGTCGACAAGCTAGATAAAGTGCACTGTATAGAAGCATTGTTACTAAGGGGTTCGAAGAACAGCCAACGTTTTGGTCACATGTTGACCATTTTCAATGCCAAGCTAACTAGCTCTCGTACAGGTAAAGGTGCGTGGTAAAAGCCTGGAAAATGGTATAGTTTGTCAGAGGAGGGGGGGGTGGGAGGAGTGGGGAGGGGCGCGGTCCGGAGTGCGACCACACTATATGAGCTTCATTTTTTGTTCTGCTCTCAGTTTAACACATCCTTCTTAAATAACAGGAAGGGAGTGCATTCCAAAATAAAGTTGTTTGTGGCCACCTTTTATGTCCAACCGAAGAATTCAGCAAACTTAATTTTTACACCGAGTTCCTGCTACATTCAGGCAGGGGACACATGGCAGCTGTGAATGTGGTTTCAACCCGAGAACATTACGTTTTAGTAATGTGACTCATTTATCATTCTACTCCATTCATAGAAATCTTGAGGTCGATTGTGTCAGACTTTCCTCCCAGTTCTTTGATTCAACACTAGTGGAAACCTTGTAATAATGTACCATAGTAAAAATCATAGCAACGGCCCTGCAGATGTCTGAGACAAAAAGATTAGATTTTAACTCATCGTTAAACATGGCTACTGTTTGCATGCCCTTGTTTAACAAAAGTGATTTGTTAAGTAAATGTTCAACAAAGGTCTGGTTACCTAGCTGCAATCCACAGGAATACAGAGCCCAGTATACAGCATCATCCTCTGAAAAATCAAGGGGGAGGTTTAATGAAAGCAAGCCATGTGTCCTGCATACGATCAGATTCATAAAACTTTCCCATCTTGACAAATCCCAGGACTACAGCTGGTCATGTGCACCCTGAACCAGCAAGGAAGGCATACGTATAGGTTGTAATCTTGCTGTTAATCTCCTTTACAAGTCTCTGGCATAATATCTGATTGATATAAATGGGGAAAATCGTGTTTTTAATGCAGGGAACAAAAAGGAATTTCCTTGAAAATGAACTGTAAAGTGTGCTCGCTCAGATGACTCAAATCTCAAGCCCTGCAGTATTTGTATGAAGAATATATGGAAGAGCGGTTAAGTTTGTTTTCCAATTTTGCCATTGTGAAATACACTTTCTTAATGAAACCATGGAAATTATGTTATTTCAGAGCTTTTCATGCAGTGAATGGAGGAGCTTAGGAGTTTGTCAAGATTTGAGGTTTAGCATTTTTGCTTGTGTTTGGTCAACTCTGGTTCACCTCTGCTTTGCTTCACTTCATGCGCTTGTGCAGGTGGTGTGCTTCAGTAATAAAGACAAGCTTTACAAACAATATTGTTTTCCTCTGTAGCCAAAGAGAATTCTTCATTAGTTTGCAAAAGGGATCCAGGTTCACACAAGAAAGCCTGATTTTCAATGCCTTCTTAAATAAAAGGTGTGTTATGTTAAACATTGTGATTGAGGGAGCTTTTATAAGCCCATCGAAAGATATGACTAATAAATCTGAAGTTCTTCACACTCAAAAAACAAAGAGCAGAGCACTGTGAAAATCTAAGTAGTCCATGACCTGTAATATTTTTTTCCTGTCTGTTTTTTACTACCCCACAATGTGTAAGAAACATAAAATGTTATGACTTAGGAAAAGGAAAGTGTCTGATAAAATTGATGAGCACTTAATCTATAAATGTCAATCTTTGGAAAGGTTTCTCACAGGTTCACATATATGAATCTCTAAGTCCCCAAGGGCAGTGCTGCTTTGCACATGTTTCAGATAAACTTAAATTTTCCCAAAAGTAACATGGAAGCCAAAATAATGTGGAAAATGACTGTAGTGGTAGCAGCACGGCTGGGAAAAGCTGTCTGCATGGAGTCACATTGGTGTAGGAAATCTCAAAAGAGACCTAAACTCAGCTGATTTGTGTGCTGCCACTTTTGTTGACCCCAGGTGCTAGTTTTTTGAAGCTTTAATTCTCAACATAACTAAGCTATGCCCATAATTTAAGACACTTTTCCCTAGACAGTAGATACACTGACTCTCCTCATCAATATAGACCTCTGAACTTCGCATTCAAATGGATTTTACTCAATCTGGAACATGTTCCACCTGTTGCACAGGCATTTGGTTTTTGAAAGCTGTGCCTCTTGCAATTTATGCATGGTTTCTTTCTTTTACAAATGAATGAGCATGCATATTTTTTCAGATTGTTTAATCATTAAATCAAAGTAAAACTTACCTTACAGCTATAAAGAGCCCCTTAATAATGTATAATTTATGTGTTGCTTGGAAAATAGCTGATTAATTTTTAATGGCCAGCGACTAAGAAAAGATGATTTTTGCCTCCATAATTGTGTAGTTACAGCATTTACCAGCAGGGGCTGTCTTAACCATGCTGCTAACCAACCAAATCTTGACCCCTTAAAGCCACCTATTTAGTGGTTTGGTCTCTACTTTTTAGCTTTCTGCCCAACTGATTGCTCGCTTGGCTTCCTCCACCCTTGGCAGCGTCCACAGTTGTCAAGCCCCATCTCAGTCCTCAGAGTGGAACACCAGCTCTTTTCAGGGTGTTTTGTAGATGGCCAGAGGACACCTGCTCAGGCTCTGTTTATTTTCTTGCACAAACACCCAAGCAATGTGTTTATGATCGGAAAAGCCGAGCACATGAGTAAACATTTGCTTAAATCCCATCTCCCCTTCAACCTCCGTATAAACAACCTTATTTTGTCCTTTCCTCCTTTTTTTATTTTTTGGGATTTTTTGACGTACATTCTTTTCTTCTTACAACCACATATCTCGACACAATCCTATTTCTGTATTTCCCAAAAAGTCCTGTCACAGTTCCACCACCTGCTTTGAATTTGCTGTCCGACGGTAACAAGTTTTGATTACTTTCTTTTCTTTCCTTCTCTCAGTTTCTTCTTGCGAATATATATCAAACTATTTTTAAAACTCAGAAATTCTTAAAGTAAATCCAGATTTGAATCTCCAGCTGCCAAAATGAGCAACCAGACTTTCGGAATGGTTAAGTTGTACATTTTTGTTCCCCGTGCCAGGACATCTGTCTTCTGACACACCCTGTCATTATAAGAAAAAGGAAGCAGCATCTTTTGATTATTTTCATTCGTATTGCATACATTTTCACAGAAACTATGCAAGTCTGTCATAGACATTAAAAAAGATGTTAAAAACGGCCAAATTTATTCATTAATTTGTTGTAGCCACTCTGTGGTTGTGTCCTGTATTGAGTTTTTTAAAACCATTTTAAATGCACACTGATTGTCAGCGATAGGCTGACCAGGTTTGAAATGGTTGGGGTAAAAAAAACCTCTAAAAACCCCTAAACACTTCAGTTGTTCAAGAAGCACTATTAAACACATTAAACATTTTTACTTCTTCTGTGGTCCAAAGTTTCATGCATATGTTGGCCAATTTAAATCACATGTACAGAATTACAGCCTTCTTTTTATGCAGGCTAAGAAAATTCCTCAAGAAATGTGTGTTTATATATACACACATATACACCACGTATTTTCCACAGTTTATATACTTCGTTCTATAATATTTGCTTTAATTTTTATATTTCCCAACATATTATATATTATATATATATATAGATATATATATATATATATATATATATATATATATATAATACAGTATATATGAAGAGTTCAGATGCAAAGCCTCTAAGTGCCTTTTGAAATTTTCTTCTAAAATGAGCATTTTTCTCAGGCTCCTATGTTTATGTTTATGTTCAGTTATTTCACTTTAATGGCAATGAAAATAACCTATTCATTGCCATTAAAGAGAAAATACTAAACCTACACATAGGAGCCTGAAAAAAATTCTCATTTTAGAAGAAAATTTCAAACGACACTTAGAGGCTTTTGCATCTGAACTCCTTCATATACATATAAGAGCTATATTTTTATATATACAGTGGGTACGGAAAGTATTCAGACCCCCTTACATTTTTCACTCTTTGTTATATTGCAGCCATTTGCTAAAATCATTTAAGTTAATTTTTTTTCCTCAATGTACACACAGCACCCCTTATTGACATAAAAACACAGAATTGTTGACATTTTTCAGATTTATTAAAAAAGAAAAACTGAAATATCACCTGGTCCTAAGTATTCAGACCCTTTGCTGTGACACTCATATATTTAACGCAGGTGCTGTCCATTTCTTCTGATCATCCTTGAGATGGTTCTACACTTTCATTTGAGTCCATTTGTGTTTGATTATACTGATTGGACTTAATTAGGAAAGCCACACACCTGTATATATAAGACCTTACAGCTCACAGTGCATGTCAGAGCAAATGAGAATCATGAGGTCAAAGGAACTGCCTGAAGAGCTCAGAGACAGAATTGTGGCAAGGCACAGATCTGGCCAAGGTTACAAAAAAATTTCTGCTGCACTTAAGGTTCTTAAGAGCACAGTGGCCTCCATAATCCTTAAATGGAAGACGTTTGGGACGACCATAACCCTTCCTAGAGCTGGCCGTCCAGACAAACTGAGCTATCGGGGGAGAAGAGAGCCTTTGTTGAGAGAGGTAAGGAATAATCAACGCCCAAAGATCACTGTGGCTCGATCTCCAGAGATGCAGTCAGGAGGCCTGGTAGAAAGTTCTAGAAAGTCACCATCACTGGCCGCACTCCACTCATGTTGGGGCTTTTATGGCGAGGGCTCGACTGAAGCTCCTCCTCATGCAGACACATGAAATCCCTCATATGAGGACTCCAACTATGGTGAGAATAAAATTCTCTCGGTCTGCATGAGACCAAGATAAACTTTTTGGCCTTATTCTAAGCGGTATGTGTGAGAACCAGGCACTGCGTCATCACCTTCCAATACCAGTCTTCTCCAACCAGTGAAGCATGGTGGTGGCAGCATCATGCTGTGGGTGTGTTTTTCAACTGCAGGGACAGGACGACTGGTTGCAATCGATGGAAAGATGAATGCGGCCAAGTACAGTGATATCCTGGATGAAAACCTTCTCCATAGTGCTCAGGACCTCAGACTGTGCCGAAGGTTTACCTTCAAACAAGACAATTACCCTAAGCACACAGCAAAAATAACGAAGGAGTGGCTTCACAAAAATTCTGTGACTGTTCTTGAATGGCCCAGCCAGAGCTCCTGACTCTAACCCAATTGAGCATCTCTTTTGAGAAGGACCTTAAAATGGCTGGCCCCCATACGTTTATCCATCCAACCAGTCGTGGTGGTGGGTGGGTGCACAGAACTGGAGAGATCTGCAAGGAGGAATGGCAGAGGATCCCCAATCCAGGTGTGAAAAACTTGTTGCATCTTTCCCAAAAAGACTCATTGCTGTATTAGATCAAAAGTGTGCTTCTACTAAATACTGAGCAATGTGTATACTTATGACCATGTGATATTTCAGTTTTTTTTCTTTTTTAATAAATCTGCAAAAAGTTCAACAATTCTGTGTTTTTCTGTCAATAGGGGTGCTGTGTGTACATTAATGAGAAAAAAAAAAAAAACTTAAATGATTTTAGCAAATGTCTGCAATATAACAAAGCGTGAAAAATTTAAGGGGGTCTGAATACTTACCTTACCACTGTATATATATATAATAACTCTATATCTATATATATATATATATAATATATATATATATATATAATCCCTTTTGCTTATTTCAGTGGGTGGTTATGTGAGTTCATAGCTGTGTAATATCTATGTTTCTGAACTGAAAAGAAAAATGTGATCACTTGCCCGTTAGATGACTTTTGTTTTGAAGTCCTGTGTACCCTGTAGAGCACTTCCAGACCCTCTAGTTCTTCTACAGGCCAATTTGCGATTTCCTGGCTGATCCCAACATAATCTAGAACACAACACCCAGCACATCTGGACTCACGCTGCATCCTAATTACACAAGCCCCACTATTGAAGTCACGCTCCAGGCAAATAAGCCACCACCCCCAAAGCACCCCCCCCCCCCCCCAAAGAACACTAAGAGGACACGGGTATGTGCCTGTCCCTCAAAATGGTACTCCGACCCTCTAGCATTCTCTCATCCAGGTCGTGTTTTCATTACCCCGACAAATGTACAGAGTTGTTAGTGATGGCCTGGGATTCCTCCTATAGTACAGTCCACCAATAATAAACAGAGGCCAGCTGACACCCTCAGACACCTGCAAGCCTCCCTGACAGTGCAGGATTGTTCCCAGGCGGAGAGCACCAAGAGGCCCTGCTTTCCTCTCAAAGTGTTATCCATTCGAGAGGGTGCCACCATACCACCTGGACACACACGTCCGAGCCTTGAAAGAAATGCGTCATCTGTAAATCGGAGGAAACATCCTCATGAACCAGCCAGGCCGGTGATAAAAGAGTGTGTTCTCTTCTTTCAGTGCCACAGTGCTCAAGAGTGGGTTTGTGAGAGTAACTTGCTTTCTTGAGTCATCAATCCTGTCAAAACAGATGCAACACTTTTTTTAGATGTACTGCAGTGCAAAATTGCTGATTTTGAGTTAGACTACTAAATTAATATTTAGAGATGCATCAAAAAATTCTGTAAAGAATATTCTTGCAGTACTGTTCAAAAGTTTGTGGTAGTAAAATGGCGTAAAGGTTTTTTATTTTTTATTTTTTTTTAAAGAAATTCTTTATACGCTATGATTCTTATGTTGATCAAAAGCCTAAAAAAAGGTGTCACAACACCAAACCGTTTTCACAAAAATATTAAGCAGCACAGCTCTTGTCACGGTGATAATTTTGCTTGAGCACCAAATAAAATGATTTCTGAAGGATCATGTGACACTGATGACTGAATAATGGCTGCAGAAAATTAAGCCTGTCCATCGTGGGAATAATTACTAAAATATATTAAGTTAAAATATATTAAAATGAATAAAACCCTTTTATTTGTAAGTGTAATAATATTTCACAATATTATTTAAAATTGTACTAATAATATTTACAATATTACTGTTTTTTACTGTATTTTTTGATCAAATAAATGCCTCTTTGTGCACATAAGAGTTCCAAGCCTTTGGGTAGTGCTTGCTATTTGTCTAAGTTAAATTATTAAAAAGAAAGTTAAATAAATTGTTTTAGGTACAATACATAAAAAAAGAATCTAATACAAAACTAGGCCATGGTGCCAAACTTGTGACTCCCTATTAATGTTGAGTTGTATTAGATTGGTAGTTTTGTGTCGTGTTTGGCGAAGTAGACTTCTACAAATGTTTGTAATATCATACAGTTCCTTCATTACTGCATGTCGTAAAAATGTTTTCCTCCGTAAGAGGCTGTTTCCTTTCTATCAATACAGTAAAGTGAACTCTTGAGGTACAACACCTGTTCTTGTTGAACTACGGGAAAACAGTCAGTTTGTGTTTATTTTGTCATTGTTTTGTTTTAAGTGTAGTTTTTTTTATTTAGTTTTTAGTTTTTTAGTTTTTTTTAATATTCAGTTATCGGTTTTAGTTTGTTTTTTTTGAGTTTTATATTTGTTTTCAGTTTTTCAGTTTTTTTTTTTCCTTGTTTTAATTTTAGTTTGTTAGTTTTTTTTTTTGTTTTTTGTTTTTATTGTGGGGGGGATGGGGGGGAAGTAGTTTTTTTTTTTTTTTTTTTTTTGTCATTTTTTTTTTTTTTTTTTTTTAGTTCTATTTTTTTTTATTTTGTTATGGGTTTTAGTTTTCTATTTTTTTATTTCCACAGATCTGTTTTTATCACTTGGCCTGTGGACTTATGAGGGCGAGAGGAAACCTTTCTGCCGTTGTATGACTGTGGGCTAGAGGGTTTTGATTCCTCTTCTGCAATCAAAAGACGATCTCCAATCCTTGCTCTGCCCACTGTAATTCCTCACCTTTGCCTGATGATTTCTTTTCAAGACTGATGGGGGAGCGCAAAAGCCACAGATAAGGTAGCTGAATCAGCCCCTGGCCAGCTGTGAACCCGATAGCATCTGTTTAAAGCATCTAAAGGAGGACCGTTCCTTTTCAAGTCTGCAGTGCTAGTTATCTCACTTTTATCCTGCACATGTAAGGGAAAACCACAGATGGCCAGGGATCTGATAGAAATACAAATGTGATATCATTGACTATGCTATCAAAAAGGATGATTTCACAAAAGAAGTGTGACTCTGTCTCTTAGAGGTAAACAGACAAGCCAAAACAAAGATCCTCTTCACAGCAGATGTGGTTGGAAGTTATTCTTTCATCATTAGCATCCAGACAAAACAACTGCTGACTGAACTCTGAAGTGTGCAGAGTTCCTGTCTTCCATTCTAAAAGAGACTTTTTGTTGAAATCTGATTCATGATATGGACTGTTACACAATTTTATTAAAGGTGCATTTGTAACAGAATCTTCCCTATTGCAATTATTTATATCTCTCCTTTGTCTAGTTTGTCTGTATAGCATACTGCACTCCAGATTATTTTTACAGTATGTCCTCCTGTTTTTCTTGCAGTCCATCATTTTCATAAGGGACCGAAATTCTCACGGACAGGAAATATCTGGGTATATAGACTACTCCCACCGACTAAAATCTGAAGACTTTGAACCATATTTCAGCGGAAAGAAAAGGCTTATGCCAAAACCAACTGACTTAAGGTAAGCCTACATATATTATGACCCATCCATGATGATTTCCGGTTACTATTGTTTTAGTAGATGTGCTACTGAACATCTCAAAGTTAGATGTTCTCAGATTAATGTGCATGCATCCTTTGATCCCTGAAGCATTTGTCTTTCTAAAAAGGATATCCTCTCCAAAATATCAATATGCAAGTAATGCAGTGAAAGCAAAACAGACTTCCTGTTCATAATGGAGGAAGAGAAGGCATCTTTTTGCCCTGGACAGTGCATTAAAGGGGAGTGTGTACGTTATGAATGATGCCTTTTTCATCCTCTAATATTAATATTAGTCAAATAGTGATCCTCTGTAAACCAAGTTAGGAAGTCATAGCCATCCATAAAGAAAGCATCACTGATCTTCATAGAGATTTCCTTTAAGAGCAGTTTGTTTGAGATTAATTTGAGATTAATAAAAGCAAGCATCTGAAATATATTACAGGATAAATATACTACACTATTTAAAAAGTTTGGGGTCAGTGCCATTTTTTAGGAGAAATGTATGCTTATTCAACAAAGATGCATCACAATGACAGTAATTTTGTAACATTTATAATGTTACAAAAATGTCTGTTTCAAATAAATGCTGTTCTTTAAACTTTCTGTTCATCAAATAATCTTGAAACAACAAACACTGTAAGAACACAAGCAGAAAGCATTAGGTAGCACTACAATTTTCAACTGATAAAAATAAAGAAACGTTATTTTATAATCAAATCAACATATTAGGATAATTTCTGAAGGATCATGTGATACTGAAGACTGGAGTAATGGCTGATGAAAACTCAGCTGTGCCCTTACCGGAATAAATTACATTTATATTAACATTGAAAATGTATTTACAATTGTAATAAAATTCACAATAGCACTGTTTTTTTATTACTGTACTTTTATCAAACATAAAACATTTTAAAAACATAAAAACATCTAAACTCATACTTTTGAATGACATAGTGTAGATGTACATATATTTATAAATAAAAAAATATGATGAACCCCAAATAAATAATATGTAAACACAGTAAAACAGCAATACATATATGTAAGATTAAACTAAATGTAATAATAATGGGGTTTTAAGACATTTAAAGCTGGTATATCCAGTATGCAAGTATAGCCAGGCATGTTTTGGTTTTTAACTGCCACAGCAAATGATCTAATCAGGGTAAGTAAAGGAAGTACACTACAGCATAAGCATTCTCATTTCCTCTTACTCTCAGCCCCATCTCTCGTTCTCTCCCTATTTCTGTTTTAGTCCCTCTCTCTCTCTCTCTCTCTCTCTCTGTTCTCTCTTTCCTCCACCATCCTTCTCACGGGAACAATAACAGGCAGTGCTTGTGGTTGCCACTAAGATGGAGCAGATGCTGTGTTCTTCCCGTACAGATGCATGAATCCACACTACAGCTGACAGACTTTGACTGCCTCACCACAAAAATAAAAAGTACAAAAGTCATGGCCACCAGCTGAGGACAATCACCAAACCTTTAGTAATACAGAAGGAAAGTCATAGCTGGAAAGGTGGATAGATAGATAATTTACCCTCTTTATAGAAGACTGATTTCTTTGGTTGTATTGACTCAAAGCAGCACCTTTACAGATTTCTCACTAGTTCTAGGTTACCAGCCAGACTATTCTCTTTCTCCTTGATCCATAGAGTTACAGCTGGTGGATTTTTAAAACACTCTTAAAACTCTCCATCAGGCTTTAGTTTGGTAACCATGGAGCACTGAAGTACACAAACATCCTTTTCTCTGTCAGTGTTGTGTAGTGTAATGGTAAAGACGCAGACCTGTTATTAACGGCACAATAATTGTTTCCACAAAGCCCAGGTCTTTCACACTTTTGTAAGTTAGTATGGGTGGGGTGCCATTCAGCTGTGCTATGAATATTAAGCATTTCATGTTACCGGGTGACATCTCTGCAAGGACAAAAAGGGACCAAAAGGGGCAAAGAATATGTTCAAATCACATGTGTTGCGGCACTCGTGCGTTTTCAATCACAAAACGAATAGACCAAATGCCCAGAAAGCCCAGCCGGTCTTCGAGCTTCCTCTGACTTAAAAATGTAAAGGCTTTGGAGCATTTTCCTGCCCATCTTTTCATGCTTTCTGTTAAAATATCTCACATCTGTCCTGTTTCTTCGACCAAAAGTAAGTGGTTCACCATTGCATAAAAGTGGTCAACCCAAAAATGCTAATTGCTATATGGCGTTTCAGTATAAATAGACACAGAAAATGCTGTCAAACCTTATTTTGAAAAGGAGGAAGTGAATATGCATTCTTACTTCTAAGTCTGCATATATTTTTTGTGAAGATCAATCTATATAGGATTAGAAAGTTTGATCCAAAAGCAAACAGAGCAAGAGCTAAACTTGTCATTTCATGCATCACTGTATTTCTCCATAGAATCTGGCTCTTTGTGAGGGTCTGCCATGTTTACGTGATGGCACTCACTCCGATGGCAACCAAAGGAAGTCTTTCCTGTGATGTAAAATGGCAAGCTCAGACCCTGTGAGAATGTTTAATTCAGACCATTACTTTTTGTTTACGTCTTATTAGCCAGTATTTTCATTTCAAGCTCTCTTTTGTTTGCTTTGGTGACCAGCACCATGGTTTCTGCTCACCTTGACAGGAAATACTGTAGCGGACAGGGAAGTGTGAGGTGTCTTTCCATCATGCGTGCTCTCTCTTACACACAGAGCCATATGTACTAAATTATGATAAACTGGAGTTCTTTCAAGATGGTACAGCCATAGGATGGGCCTGCAGAGCACTGAAAAAAATGGGCTTAAATCGCTTTTGTTAGATTTTCTTACATTGGGTGTGTAAAGAAGAGCTGATCCAGCGCAACCATCTTCCGGTGGTTTTAGGACTCAGAACATATGTGTAATTTGTTTAAATACTTGACACCACAATGACATTAATCCATGATTTAGTTAATAGACATATTAGTTATTTATTAGATAGTTCAATGTCCAAATGTCCAAGTGTCTTTATACTGCACCAGGGATTGCTACTGAACTAAATCTTCCATAGCTTTAAATCAACTGAAGGAGGATCGTGTCCCAAAAGGCAATGATTTATATCCTTGAAGTTAAGGTCATAACTTCTTATAAACAGCATCTGTAAAATGTTTTAGTAGTAGCATTGCAGCAGTGCAAAATGTATAAAGCTTTGGCTGACGTCCACAGTGTTATCATGACAGAGAATGAAATGCTCTTGCATCCATGTGCCTCTCCCTTGGACTTATAAAGAGCCTCTCCCCAAAGTCCAGCTTTGTTCTTGGACCACAAACTACTGCTTGGGAAAAGCTGAGGTCCATTTGAGCAAGCCTCGCTGCCCCCGAGTGTGACATTTGGAATTGGTGTTTCTGCAAAGCAGCTGTCTTCCAGCAGTTGAGCTTGTGATGAGAACCACTAACACGGGCCAGACAGTCTCTTTTTTCCATTATTGCTCATTGCGTGCGTTAATTACATTTAGATCAATTCCCACTGCCATTTTGAGTGGCCTGCTGGGTCTCAATCTTTACATTGATCAGTGCAGACAGAGGAATCTTTTGGTTGTAGCTGTGAGAAAGTGTTTTTTTCCCTTTAGCCTGGAATGTCTTGAAAGCTTTGTAGAAGCTCATGTGTGAACATAGATTTTTGAAGCTGGACATCTATTCTTGAACATATTCAAATAAATATCCAAGTGTCTCTGTGTTCAGTTAGAGGAAAACTGATATGTTAATGAAAGTTCTGTCCAACAAGCATGCCAAAGGCTAAAACAGTAAAATGGCTAACTTTCCAAGTAACAAACCTTCCCTTTAAGAATTCACATGAAAAATGTAAGCACGTACACTGTAATAAAAAATATACAGAAAAAGCACTGGTGATTTTTTGCCAGGACATTATCTGTTACGTTTATGGACATTTCCTTTAACCCTAAAACAACACAATGCAATGTGTAATTCAGGTAAAACACCTGTGAAAAATCAATACAGAATTTTTTTCTTATTTACACAGTACATTGTGTCCTATTTTTTTCTTAGAGTGACAAAATATACAAATCTTAAACATGTTTTACATTTACAGTACACAGTGTTTTAGTCCTTAGTTCGTTAAAAAGTAAAACCCTGCATTTCTGATACTTTCTCACACAGAAAAATCCTGATGTCTTGTAATTTGTGCTTAATACATTTAATAGCTGTACCTTTAATACATTTCCCCATTAGATTTACTCTCTACAGTTAAAATATAATGGTGCTTTGTTTCCTTTCTTTTAATTGAATACGTTCTCCAGCCATTGAAGTTGTTTTCAGTCATTTTCCATAAAGGTGTTTTAGAAAGCAACCCTCACTTGTAATTTTGTGGATGTCAAGAGCATAATTGTACTATTGTCTTCCACTTGTATCAGTAGTGTAGATCTAGAATAGAGAAACAAAATGAATGGCACTGATTCTAAAACATTGAACAGATTGAATTCCTTATACAACTTAACACCTGGCTTTCCAAGCGCACCTTTTATCAAACTGGGAACAAATGTGTTATTTCATCTTTTTTGTCAAAAGCACACAAGACACATCCTGACATTTTGTCAGGTGAAAAAACTTTTCTTTCTTTCTTTTTTTTAACTGTAGTTTATATACTACATTATATTCACTAAAGCCATTCATCCATCACTGTAGAGTTTTTGTCAACACCTTTGAAGCATGCATTTTATTATCTTTAGACCATTATAAACTTATTAACCCTAACTTTATCTTCAGCTTCTACAACTGGGGAACACAGGTGGCCAAACATAATGCCAGCTCAAACTATGAGGTAATCACAGAGAATCCAAGCGGCCTGCTCTTCAAGTGCAAGAACGACAGGAAAACCTTGAATGTTGACCCAGAGGTGAGCATGTTTGATCTCAGCAGACACTAGTAAACAGAGAGTGCTGACCTCTCTCAGCTCTCATTTAACATCCATGAGTAAATGAACACCTGAACTATGTTAAGCTGAGTATTTGTTTAATGAATAACTCAAGACCGAAATACGATTTACAAAGGAACATGGTATAATTTCCAATACTACTCCTTTTCGATGCAGTTCCTAATCAGTTGATTATGGCAGATAATCATGCAGAAATGTTCATGCATTTTCAAGTCTTTTTGAAACCCTTCTGGCGTGATATCAAATAGCTTCCGTGTGAAGTGGAAAGATAGTATTGTTGCAACTGGGTAGCATTATTGTTCCAATCTCTGGAAATATCCATCAGAGTGGGTTAGAAGGAACCGCGAAATTTGGTCCTGGAACCTGTGCCACTGTTTTTTTGCCTGTGTGCCCAGGAGCTATGAGTGCATGCTATTTTGGAAAAGAGGCAACGCTGCAGACTGGCCTCTTTGAACACAAACTCACCCAGGCTGCCTCGTTGAGGGCGAGATGGCAGAGGCGAGTATTGCCTGTGGTCGAGCACACCCCGACCAGGCCGGCTATTAAAAACGAGGGGAGGCTAAGGAACCCAGACACTGAAACCGCCCGAGCACCCAGAATCCAACCTCAGGCCCCCACCAGGCATGACCTCATTGCCCATGTGGATGCATTCCTTCATACAAACTGGCGGAATTGTGACATATTAAACCCTGAATTTGATTTGTTTGTTTGTTTTATCGCCCCATTAGATATAGCCAATGTTGTGAACGTTTCAAAATTATAAACCCAAATTCTTCTTCTTTGGGTTATGTTCGCATTTGATGAAAATATGTTGGTTATCCCTCCAAAGTAGCAGTTGGTGGTTTAGTTTGATAACCAGTCCTTATAAATCAACAGCTAATGCTTTTCGTTTGCTTTATTTTATTTTTTGGGAATGTTCAGCATATGTTTGCATTTATCCTTGCTCTAAACAAAATGTGTATGTTAGCCCAGACAAAATGTACAGTAAATACATAGAATGAATGTAAACCTAAATCTTCTGACAGTTACCCTTTAATAACAGATCCCAGCTGGCTTAAGATCTTATTTATTCTTGGTGGAGGCACCCTATGGAGTCCATATTTTAAAGTCACACCCAGACTGATGTTTAAACATCAAAACACATTTATACTAAATTTATACATGTATTTTTCATCTACTTTAGTACTATAAATAGAAATGTAACTACATTATTGAATATATTAATTGAATATCATTAAATAAGTAACACAATGTCTGTATAAGATCAGTAGAGTTGACAATATGCAGTGAATAATGTTTGTCTCCTCTAAGTAGAACTTGTATGTAACAGATTTAGACTTTAGCAAAGTAGTTTTCATCCATTATGGGGAAAAAACAGTTATGAAGTACTTTCTTCTGTTGCAATCAATTTGATCTGACATACCAAAAACGATCCAATAAATAAAACTGTTCACATTTTTTTAAACACTTCAATCAGATTAATCCTAATTATTATATCTCTAACCCAACAGGCAGCACCTGGCGATAGCTCCGTCCGAACTCCTGTCCAATGTGACCTATATGTGCATGTTGTCATTTATGACCACGTCACCAGAAAACCCGCAACCAGTTCCTGTGCACCGCTCTCCAATTAAATGTATTAAAAAGCACTTGGAGCCTCTAATTTCATCTACATTAAAGCAGTTTTAATCTTATATATTTCTGACTTCATATTGTGCACAACATCTGGATGCGTAGAATGGCATAAGCACTGCATTTTGATCTTTAGGGCCAATAATCATTTAACAGTGTCTGAATAAAAAAATACTGATTTCTTTTATGTGTTGTTATTTTTATTTTTTATTAATCACTGTGGCCATTTTCAAATATTTATCATCTACAATCACACATTTGAGGCA
This sequence comes from Sinocyclocheilus anophthalmus, assembly GCA_018155175.1. Lineage (NCBI taxonomy): Eukaryota > Metazoa > Chordata > Actinopteri > Cypriniformes > Cyprinidae > Sinocyclocheilus > Sinocyclocheilus anophthalmus. Next base: position 203,827 of record JADLZN010004862.1, read on the forward strand.
CTTAGTGACAGGACTCTCAGAGACTGTCTGATGATGCAGTCACTTACTTGGAAACCTGAGCTTTGTATTGTACTCTTATCTAAAACAGCTCCTCTGTTTGTCTGAACAAATCAAAGATAAAGCCCTTTAGAAAGATGGGGGTTCTTTCATGTCCCCGCATGACTGCTTGTAGCTTCATTTTGTCTAAAAGCTGCCAAACACTCCATGAAATGGACAACGACACCCATTCCACATGATTTCAGATCATGAGATACTGCAGAGAGTTCCGGAATTAGATATCCATCAGTCAATAATTTTGTCTTTGCGAGTTTACAAAAAGGAGTCAGCAAGATATTGCTATGGTGGTGGCTCATGGTGGCCATCATGGTACTTGAATGGTTCCAGTTCACTCTAGTTTTTGGCCAAATTCTGGATAAAGGGCTAATTAACAGATAGAAAAATCACACTACGGAAGTTAAACAAATGGCAAAAAGAGCAGCTTTAATCCACGCTACACTGAATATGCAAACAGACAGTCGCTGAAACAAACAGTGACCAAATCTATACAAATTTACTGCTTAGATTTCTTTTTGTTTTTGTGTTAGTAATACATTACCATTCAAATGTTTGGGGCCAGTAAGATGTTTTTGAAAGAAGTCTCTAATGCTGTCCAAGGCTGTATTTATTTACACAAAATACAGTAAAAACAGTAACACTGAAATATTATTACATTTTAAAATATATTTTAAAATGCGATTTATTCCTGTGATGGCAAAGCTGAATTTTCAGAAGTCATTACTCCACTCTTTAATGTCACATGATCTTTCAGAACTCATATCTAATATGGTGATTTGCTGCTCTGGCATTTTTATTTTCACAGTTGACAGTGTTTTGTTATGTTTTGTTTGATGATTAAACAGTAAAAAAAAAAAAAAAAAAAAAAAACGAACAGGCACTGATTTGAATACACATTATTTTGTAACATTCTAAATGTCTATACTGTGACTTTCAATTTAATGCACAATTGCTGAAAAAGACACTTACTGACCTTAAACCTTTTGTATTTAGTGTATTATTTATAACATATATTGTTAGTACCTGTATTATACTAATTAATTTTTCAGTCAAGGGAGTTACTCGGACGGTTTTTTATATATCTATAAATAAAAAAATAATGATATATGATTATACTAATAACACACTCATAGTCTCCCACATATCTGCAATACAAAATATTACAATCAATCTGACAGAAGAAAAAGTGTATATAGCTACATAAAGTTTCTGTTTAATCACCAGGATGAAGGCTGGAGAAGTGGGTGGTGATTCACCCACATTCATAACTGTTTAACTTAACAGGCCACGGTCCTTATTCATGTGGTGGAGTGGAAGTGTGATGAAACTGCCTACTCCAGTCCCTCACAACGACACAGCTCATTCAAACACCTACAAATCAACATAGCAGATGTGCTTGTGAAAATCTGGGTTCTTATCCTAAAGTGGACTTCCAGAGTTTGGTGGGAAATAAAACATGATAAATATAGGTTACTGAGGCAGGCCACATATTTTCTCAACTACAGCAATTACACCTCGAGTACAGATCTGACAAAACCATGTCTTGAAAATATGTCCACTGGCATCAGATGTCTGGGGTGGGAGTCAATCACTTCCTCCTCAGTGATCCTGAAAGCGAGACCGTGACAGAGGATATTGAAGCCGTGCACTAGTGTGCGGAGGGGACGCGCGGTGCAGCATCCGGATCAGACTCCGCTGTGCAGGATGTGTCTGCTCATCGCCATTGAGCTCAGCTAAATGGGACAGAGAGCCTTTAATGCTCCCCATAAGCCATGCCATTCAGTGCATCAGCCCAGACACACAAGCTTTGCTGAGAGACGTTTCACGGATCTCACTGTCGAGCATTACAACACAGATCCACATTACTCATAGAGACAGCTGAGAGCGTGCATAGTGTGCGACGAAGACGTAAACGTTTGTTTTGATGCCCCAAACGTGCCCTAAGACGATAAAGAAGGTATTTTCCACGTCGTGTAGCTATTTTCAGTGTGGTAGCCTATATATCGCAAAAAAATAGTTATTCCTCTATTATTCTTTCTTTTTGTCACGTAAACTTTCCTCACGCATTCGAGCTCTTTGTAAAAAAGAGTTATTAAACGAATCGGACCTTTTCAGTAAATCACTTCATAAGGATCACAAAAGCGGTCTGAACGATTCGTTCTTGAATTGGACTGAATAAATAAGAACGGTTCCCTAGCCGAGTCGGTCAAAGTGGATCTTTTGAACAAGTCCGACTCGCAGTTGACAACCGAATCATTGAACCGAGAACCTTGACCAATGGTGTGAATAGCCTACTACTACGACTACTTCATTATCTAAATATCAAAATTGAAATATTGTGTAGCCTATAGACGTTTAGAATTGATTGTATGACCGTTTTATTGATAGGCATTTGAAACAGAGTTATTAAACGCACAAAACTATTTCAACCAAGTGATGTGAATCAACTTTAGTAGAGTTTAGTGTAAATGCAAATTACATGAATAGTCGCCAAGTGGATTTGTGAGCTGAATCATAACTTCAACCATGTGAGCAGTGCTTATAATAAACGTTCTTAAAACTAGTACAAAGAGAGGGATGTTAGGGAACGCGTGGTGACGTAACAGCACAGTCTGTTCAGTGAACCGGTTATTTGAAACGAACCGTTCAAAAGAACCGATTCGCGGAAATCAGTCGGATTCCCAACACTCCGACTGCAACCATAAGCCCCCATATATTACTAGCGCAACAAGCTTTACCTTCAATGAACGCAGGGAAGAGGCGCGATTGGCTGAGAACAGCAACGCTCAGACACAAAACCGAGGATCAAGCCTGACCATCAGGACTACAGCAGATCAAACTCACACGGACATCCTCGCACATTTTGCACAGGGACTGTGATATCTGCTGCAGGAACGTCGATCTTTGGAAACTTGCATTTGGACTATTTTGAGTACAACAAAGTGACATCTTGTTTAAATTTCCCCCTTCTTTTTCTCGCTGTCTTTGCCTTATTTTGGGGGTCCATGTGATGCTCTCCCTCTCAAGAGACAAGAGTTTGGAAACGCATTCAGCACTGATATACTACACCTAGATCAGCTTCAACAGTCCCGTACCTCCAGCATGGATCGCTGTCAACGACTGTTTATCCTCCTGTTGGGATGGGGTTATCTGTGCTGTGGATACTGTGCTGTGCTTAAAGCACCCTTCATGGGTTTCTCAAAAGACGTGCAATTTGGACAAAAAGTGGAGGCGCAAGATAAGCAACATGCAAAGAAAAGCGAGCAGGACACGCTGTCAGAACACATGCAGATGCTCTACGCCAAATACACCAGTGCGGGATTCCCTCTCAAAGATGGGAACACTGTCCGCAGCTTCAAAGGGCATTTGGGTAGGTGTTAAGTTCATTTCATAGTAAAAGACTAAATGAAGTAATGGAGTCGTTAATACCACCTCACCTTTTCTCTTAGCCCAATTTAGTTAAAGTGTTGGTGTGTTTATTAATTTTGAGCTTGATCTCTTAAAGGGAAAGTTCACCCAAAAATGAAAATCTCTCATTTACTCACCTTATTGCTTTTATCAAAATGTACTTTTTCCCATAAAACGCCAAAAAGTGCTTGATGCGTGACAGCATGTTTACATTCACTTTAAAATGCATATTTTTTTTCGCAGTAATGAAATGGGACGATGCTGTCATCATTCCATAACTCTCCTGTATATAAAGTAATACAGCTTAAGTACTTGTAACACTTGTGGTTGGCAGTGGTGCAATTACACCTGTTGATTTGCGTGAGACAGCAGCTCGAGGTGAATAGCTTATCGTATAGCGTTTCATAAATCTTTTTAGACGTTAGTTTTAAGGCTTTAAAACGGATGTTATTAGATGTCGATAAACGTAATGAGCCAACATCGGAGGTGTTGCTCGTTGATTGTAAAACGAGTCTTGATGTTTTGCAAGTGGATTCAACGATTTTGATACTGTTCTGTTGTTTTTAAATAAAATGTACTTTTAATATACCTTTTCTAAATTACTTCTAGAACTTTAATGACTACAGCTTCTTTGCTCACGCTGAGGCGCTCGTATGATAGTCACATTGCGCCAGTGTTGCCAGATCTCTCATCAAAACAAGCTCGAATCAAGCGGCTTTCCACACCGCAATAGTATTGTGAAATAATGAAAATAACCTAGCAATCTAAATCACGGAATAAATCTTGTTCGTGCACATTTACGGATAACTAAATGGTGACGGATTATTAATGGCATTATGTAGCGTGCAACTTAGGTTTTAGAGATTGTTCGTACATAGTTCGAAAAAAATCCACCCAAAAGCGCAACACGCGAATTTCCACATTTATGAGAGTCTGAAAAAATAACAAGCCCACAGTTTCTTTTGACTAGTGGACATGCCAGCACAGTCCTGCACTCATACCGCCCCCTAGTGTTCTGTTCTGGTCTTAATACGCTTGTCATAAGACATGATTTCGAACTCATCTTTATTAAAACTCAGTGGTCATATGTCAATGACAAATCCACAGACAAAGTTTGTCTTCTGAAATATGAGTTTCAGATGAAGAGTGATAGTAATGCAATGCTTTTTTTGAATTGTTTGCTTGTTTTTTCTTATTAGGGACCATCAATAATAAGCAGTTACAGATCTTCAACCTCACTTCCCTCTCTAAGTCTGAGGACGTTCTCTCAGCAACGCTGCACTACTACATTGGCGACCTGCAGAACAGCAGCCACAGATGCACAAGGCACAAAAGTTGCGCTCACCATAACCTCAGAAGACAAGGTCATATTCACCTTGATGTCTGGAGCTTCAGCTTTGTGGATAACACCACCAGAACAATCGGCCATTTCTCCATTAACATCTCCACAATGTACCGGGACTTCATATCATGGCAGTGGAAAGACATTACTCGTGTAGTCAACCAAGCCAAGCGACACGACCAGCTTCTTATAGGCATTGACATTGACTCAAAAGGACATCATCCTTGGAAGAAACTCTTGTCAGATAGGTCTCCTTACATTCTGGTCTACGCAAATGACTGGGCTATCTCAGAGCCTGAGAGTGTCGTGTCCACCCTGCAGAGACACAAAAGCAGACTGGTGCCTAATCTTCATATGCTCGAAATACATAATCGCAGTGCCTCCTCACAACATCGGACCAAGCGGTCCGCCAACATCTTGCTGCCGCTACAGAACAATGAGCTTCCAGGCCCAGAGTACCCTTATGAGATACCTACATGGGATGAGACCAGCCCTTATGATCCAGTGGAGAGTAAACCAGTCAAGAGCCCTCGCAAGAAGCCTCGCAAGAATCCACGGCTCAAGAACCCTCTCCTGCAGTTCGATGAGCAGACCATTAAGAAAGCACGTAAGAAGCAGTGGAACGAGCCGAAGAACTGTGCTCGCAGATATTTAAAGGTTGACTTTGCAGATATCGGCTGGAGCGAGTGGATTATCTCCCCCAAGTCTTTTGATGCATACTACTGCTCGGGGTCATGTCAGTTCCCCATGCCAAAGGTACATTGTTTAATTATGGTTCCACACATTTTTTGTAGAAAGTTAGCTGGATGAGTTTTAAAATGAAGCACCCATTTAGTTAACTAGCGCAACTCTAATTTGTTGTGAGACAATCTACTTGAGAAGTGAATAAGCAAAGCAGCGGGGAAAAGGACAGAGACAGGCATGAAGGCAAGTGATTTATAAGCACCACCTAGTGGTAGTCAGGAGAACAGCTGTAAATCATTCAGCTGACACTGTGGGCAACACAGCAGTTCATTAAACTTCCATTATCACACCATTTGTCATTCTTCATCCCAAAACCTTCCCATTGCCACTTTGAGATGTTGCTACCAATGGATTTAAAGAAACACAAAGTCTAATTTACTTCAGTAATGTGGCAGTTTACTGAAGTTTATGTTTATGTAGTAAAGCTGATTATAAGATTCATTTGTTTCATATTCTAAAATGTATGTGGATAAACCCCTTACCATCCCTTCAGATAAGAATGGATTTGATCTTGTTTTAGCAAATTAGGGATGCGCAATGTATCAGTACCATATCAGATAAATTAGATATTAAAGTTTTAATTATCAGTGTCAGTGGGTTTAATAGTGCATGCCCATTTTTCTTCTGATTAACATTCACTTAAAGTTCGTCTTTAAAAAGCCTAATAATATAATAAGACTGTTAAATGTCATCTTTAGCAAATCTCAAAACAATTATCCATTTATTAATTATCCATTTATTTATCATATCATATTATAATGGCTAAATTCACTTTTAGCTTTAAAAATGGTAGATTTTTTGTGTTTTATAACTAATTGATTTAGATAAAATAGTATAGCATTTTAATATCTACAATTTATTGGTTATTGGCCAGAATTGTAACATTGGTGCATTACCAATGTTTTTTTTATACAGTTTATTTTTTTTGTTTGTTTTAGTATTTTGTTTTTTTATTTTCATTTTTTAAAATGGTATTTTATAGTGTTAGTATTTTAGTACTATTTTCAGTTAGTTGCCAAGGTAACATTTCTCATTTTCATTAAGTTTATGTTTTCTCTACTATTTACATTTTATTTCATTTAATCTTTATTTATTTTAGCTATTTTTAATATGGCTTTTTTTATCAGGCTTGCTTTGCTCTTCAAATGATTCTGAGCAAGTTTCTTTTCACAGACATTGGAACATGGCTGGATTTGCATGAATCCATGAATCTACGATGTTTTACTTCTTTTTCACCCTTTAGTGTTGTAGTGCTTTTGACTGGTTTATCAAAAACAAACTGTACTGTCCTAAACCCAGTAACAGGTTCTGAAAAATGTCTAACCTCTTGCACTTTTGACCTCCTCCAGTCTTTGAAACCTTCAAACCACGCCACCATTCAGAGCATCGTGCGGGCGGTGGGGGTGGTCCCGGGCATCCCAGAGCCCTGCTGTGTACCGGAGAAGATGTCTTCCCTCAGCATCCTCTTCTTTGATGAAGACAAGAATGTGGTCCTCAAGGTCTACCCCAATATGACAGTGGACTCCTGTGCCTGTCGGTAAACGCTTCGGTCTCTTTCACAGCCTCCCTCCCTTAAACCGATTCCCAATTTTTGCACTGGAAGAAAGACTGAAGATGTTCGTTTCATAACCCTTGAAGAACTATCTCCAGCTTTAAGGATTGTGAAGAGCAAAGTGCTTTTCCATTAGGAATTCATTACTGTTAGCAGGAGGCGTCAAGCATCAGTAGAGATATGAGCATATGAAGAGACTGTCTGTCTGCGTTTGACCAGGATGTTCTCATGTTTCTATAACCTCAGCAGTTAAGCATACAGGGGACAAACATTTGCTGTCATCCATCATGTTTCTGTACAGTTTGTACGATCTGTCATTATTATAGCTATATTTTTGCTACAGAGGCATTGATTGACTCTCATTGTTCATATTCTATGGCTGCTATACCAAGGTAGACTTTACTCCAGAGCCCAAATGTGCTGAAAAGAGGACTTTTGGGGGAAAAAAGAGAAAGAAAAAAAAGATTTCTATTAAAATGATTACCTATATAAGTTACATATTCAGTTTTCCACATTAAGCTTAAAACAGTGTTTAATTTCTGGGTGACTCTGTATTGAATGTCTTTAATCTTCAGAAAATATATATATTTATTTTCTCCAAAAATGTGCATTGTTACGAGCTTACATGTAATAGTATTACATCACATTTTGTAAACATAATTTTGTTTAGTCAGGCTTTTTTTACTTGCAATTGTAAATATGTTCAATCATGTTTCCATCTGACCTACTAATACAAGTTGAATCCTCACATTTAGCCAAATTCATAATGTATATGCACGCGTTCTGTTTCAGTTTTGTTCACGTGAAAAACTTTTCTGCTGTTCCTCTGAAAACTGCAAATAGATTTCAAAATGAGAAATGTTTCAGATGATATGTTCAGGAAGATTATGTAGATTATATTAAGCCTTTGTCTCTTTAACATAACAACGCCTATATAAAGTGCCTTAACACATTAAAAAGTTTCATCTTCTAGAATATTTATATTTCACAAAGATGTGTAACTTATGTAATGTTTTATTTTGGCAGAACATTTTAAGTCTACCCGTTTATTTTGATAAAATGTGATCATTTGTTCCAATAATGATATCTGTTCTGTTCTGTAATGATACATTTTGTTCTGTTTTTACTCTGAAATTAGCATAGAACTAAAGCAATGACATATCGTAAGCTGCATGTTCATAAACGGCGTGCATCCAAGTTGGAGTTTTTGTTGATGTAAAGTCAACCTATGGACAACAGAGAAATGTACACATATACGTAAAAGTGGACTATTATCTTAATATATAACACATACATCAAGAAACACTATGTAAAGCACTCCTTTAGGATTTGTGTAATATATTTTTTGGAAGGCTTCCACCACACTGCGTTTTGTAAATGTTATGATGTAGGTGAAAGGATGTGCTTTGTATTATAAGCTTCATAAGAAATTATATTTGTATATGGAAATGACCTTTAAAAGCATTTATTTATTTTCTGTATGATGCCTTCTGTATCTTCATTTTGTGAAGCACAGAGGGGCTTCTTTAAATATTCATGGAGCTTTGCGGCACAAAGGTCAGACAGGGGTGCAAAAGGAAGCAATCACAGAATGCTTATTTTTGGAACATCTCCTTAGTTGAAAGAAGCCCTTTTGGCAGACCATTCAAAGAAAACTCAATAAAGTTTTAAGAATTATGTAGCCACGTGTTATCTGTCATGTATTGAAGGACTCAAGCCCTCCGGCCAGCACAACTTTACTGAATATTGATTGCATTGTTATGCAATCAAAATTATGTTGAGACTGTTGCATCATGGAACACGATGTAAATGGCTTAATGGGTCAATGAGGACTGGAAAGTTACCACACAAACATCAAACTCCATTATTTAATAGATATTCTCATTTACAAATCACTAGTGTGCACTGACGGCTGAACTTAAAAAGTGCTGGGAACAAAACTGTACATTTCAGCTGACATTTTTATTTACAATTACTGCAAAGTAGCTTGTAGAATGACTAAACAAAATCTAAATCCTCACACTAAAAATGAAACATTTTTCCTATTCACAAGGATAAAATAAGCAAGCGCCAAGCATTACATCAACACAAACATATTTGGCACAGGTGCAGAGGTTACGGTCACCTGAAGTACTTGAAAGAGCTCTAGGAAAAGTCACTAAAAATACTATTCACATATGTATGCTTGAATTGCTAACCTTTGAAACTTCATCAGTGGCATTCACAGTCACAGGTGGTTATTACCTTCAGGAGCTCAAATATGTGACATAACCAGCAACATCTCACCTTCTTGACAAACCACTGACCCTTCTGCACTTCTAAAGGTAAATATTACCAATGGTTTCGCACTATCCTCTCTAATGCCCCGGCTACATCATTCTCACAGACTGATCCTGCTCTGACATCTCAGTGGTACAGTTTCAGTCAAATACAGCAATGTTTATCATCACAATGTATGAGTATATCTGAACACGGTGAAACAATTCCCTTCTTATGTCTGTCCTCCTCTGCTGTGCCTCCCACAGCACTAACAGCAGCCTCCGGTCAAGGAGTCCATTGTTGCGGCACATACACTGCTTCTGTTGGCTTAATGGTCTGAGGTTCCTTGGAAGAAAGGCTGGCATGTTGGAGAAGAGTTTTGTTTAACTCACACATGGGTGCACTGAGGGGTCAGTTAGAAGTCTGTGTCCCAACCCGACATTTCATCTGGAGGGATTTCTTCTTCAGGAGGATAATTGTCAAAGTAACTGTGGTCAGTGGGTCCCTTCACCTGGAGGAAAACAAAGAAAAAGAGAAAACAAGATAATATTCTGATACATTACTGTTTAAAAGTGTCAGTAATATTTGATGTATTAAACTGACCAAAAGCGACAAGACTCTTACATTGTTACAAAAAAGTATATAAACGCTCAAAAAATTGCTGTTCTTTGAAACTTTTCTATTCATTAAAGAATCCTGAATAAGAGTTTCCACGCAAATATTAAGCATTACAACTCTATTCGACAATAATAAACTTTTTTTGAGAAAATCGGCATTTTAGAATGATTTCTGAAGGATCATGTGGCGCTGAAGACTGAAGTAATGGCTGCTGAAAATTCAGTTTGGCCATCACAAGAATAAATTACATTTTAAAATGATTTTAAATTGTAATAATTTGACAATATTACTGTTTTTGATGAAATAATTGCAGCCTTGGTGATTGTAAAATAAAAAATATGTACATATATTATTATATTCGGTATTATATATGTCATTTTATGACACATTCCTATAACATAAACTCTGTCCAGGTAATGTAGGTGTGTTTTACCTCTCTTTTAAGTGGTGATATCAGACTTCTGGATTTCAGACCACTCCAGCTAAATCCTGTAAACCATCTAAACACCAAAAATCACCATTGTCAAATTTATGTACTGCAGGTGATTATTATTATAGTGTTTATTGATGCCCAGCTTTCAGAATGTTAAATGCAAGTGTAATGTTTCCTAACATGATGGAAACTTGTTTAAAACATCCTCAGAGTGACTCGGTGGTACAGTAAATCAAGAGATCTTGGGTTATTTGAGCTGCCATCATTGTGAAAAACCAAGCATACTGTTGTTTTTAAAATGCTCGGACTAATATTTTGTTCATATGTACGAGATGAGTACTTCAAATAACTTTTGAGGACATTCTTTAGTCAAACAGCACCAGAATGTGACTGTTGTACTCTCACCTGTGTTTTTTAATATCAGTTATTCCATTCTTCAAATTCCCCAGTCGCTCTGAAGGGTTTTGTCTTCATGAAAAAAAGAGGACAGCAAAATCATATTATGATTTATAGCAGTGGGACCTGAACAGGTTCAGAAAACATGTAAAAGACATTAAAAATTATCCACGATCATACCTGCACAGCTTTCGAATAAGGTCACCAGGCCTCTTGGTGATCTTTTTAGGGAAGTCCATCTTCTCCATTCCTTTCAGAATGAATGTGTATATAATCATCTGATCTGAGCCAGTAAAGGGGGGGCTTCAGGAACAATCAGATCAAATATGTTTCAATTTGATACTCAGAACCGATGTTAATTTTGACAGCAAATTTTGATTTAGTTTTAGTCATAGTCTTTTGACTAAAATGCCATTTAGTTTTAGTCATCTGAATTGTTTTTAGTTTTAGTCTAGCTTTAGTCGACTAAATATCATAAGATTTTAGTCGATTAATCTACAGTAAATTTAGTCGGCTAAAATATAATGGGTTTAGCAGTGTTGGGGGAAAGTTACTTTTAAAAGTAATGCATTACAATATTGCGTTACTCCCTAAAAAAGTAACTAATTACGTTACTTAGTTACTTTTTATGGAAAGTAATGCGTTACGTTACTTTTCCGTTACTTTTTAAATATGAGCAGGGCTTGATTGTTTTTAATATAAGAAGTTCTATTTATAGCAAATGTAAAAGCCATTTCACATCTTTCACAGGCTGAAGTCAAAGTAAATTCACGTCTGTACAGTAGAACACAAGAAGGTTCAACACTCTTCAGCAGTAAAAAAACAATGAAGCACAATTGTTAGTTTATCTAAAGTCATTTTTGCTTATTAGTATGGTTGAACTGGATCATCAAAGGTCAGCAGCAAAGACATCAGTTAATAAAATGGGATTAGATACATTTGTGTTATTTAACATATTTAATTATTGCAGGTTTGCGTCATATTCTGAGTTTGCGTTTCAGTGTTTTAATTCATTTTGATGAATACTAAATCAGTTTTTTTGCGAGTGGGATGAATTAATGCACATTCACATTTAGTCTAGAACTACATCATGTTCACACAGCGCACACAACACCTCTGTACTCCCGATTTCTCCCAATATAGGGACAGGAGACTTGTCAGTCAATAAATGGGAAAACAAAGTAACTTGCATTACTTTTTTGAAAAAGTAACTCAGATATTTTCTTGTAAATTATAAAAGTAATGCGTTACTTTACTAGTTACTTGAAAAAAGTAATCTGATTACGTAACTCGCGTTACTTGTAATGCGTTACCCCCAACACTGGGGTTTATGGTACAGTGCATTTATTAAGCATTTCTCAAAATTTTCCAAACTCATTATATAGGTTTGATATTAAGGTTTTATCATGATAGACACCAATTTAACTGCGGTGACACACAACCACTTCTCATGAAGAACAAGAACATGGTCTTATATAGGCTAATTATGCATTCTTTATAACAACTTGTTTACCACATTCTTCATTCTTTCAAGCAGACATTTATTTCTATAAATAAATTTAGATTAATCTTTAGGGCTACTAAAGTTTTTCAGTCAAGAGCAGTGCGTCTTTCATTTGTTGCTTGATTAACATCAATGACTCGGACAACAGCAACTAAATTAGGCTGCTATCCCTTAAAACCGAATGCACTTCTGAATTGTACTGATACACGTTCTCCCTGCTGTTTCACTTGAGACTTAATCAACTGTGTTTACGTGAATACTCGTCAAAACGGACAATTTCGACATCCTTTTGTGTGTAATTCTCCGTTCATGCGAAGCGAAAGAGTACTCATGCTCTGTGAGATGCGCTTTCTGTGCGTGTACGCTTGTGTCTGCGCTCAGAAAACCGGACCGAATTGAGTACTCTCTTGTGTCGTCAGATTTATCCATATGTCTGTTCTTCTCTTACTCCCACATATTGACATTTTTGAACGTTTTATGTGACATGCAGCAAGTGTATGTTAGTTTATGTCCCGCCGGTTCATAGGCCTGTGTACGCATCTAACCTCCGAACCACGCAGCAGATTCATTCTGAATGAATCTCTTCCCAAATCTTCCCTCCCTAACATTTTCGTCTCGTTTTTATTCGTTGACGAAAATGTCAATAGATTTACCTCATAGTTTGTCATTCAAAAAGAGTTTTAGGTTGTTAACATCTAGTTGTCGTCGGTGAAAAAATGTTGTTGACGAATAACACTGCTCAGAACAAGTCTTTTGTATGCATATGTATTAAAAAATGGCTTCCACAACACGGGGTTTATGACAAGAACATGAAAATGTAAGCTGACGCAAACCTTCCTGTCAGAAGTTCAAAGACCAGAATTCCAAGAGACCAGAAGTCCACACTGAGACCGTGACCTTTACTGAGAATGATCTCAGGCGCAACATACTCTGGAGTCCCACAGAACGTCCAGGTCCTCTGGCCACACTTGAGCTTCTTAGCAAAGCCAAAATCCACCTGAGAAAAGATCCTTGGAATCGATATGGCTGCACTGAGTTTACTGAGTGAGGTTTGCTGATGTAGCAGAGGAGCTTACCAGCTTGACATATCCATCTGTGTCCAGCATGAGATTCTCAGGCTTCAGGTCTCTGTATATGATGCCATTGTTGTGTAGGTAGTCAAAGGCCTCTGTTACGCAGCCCACACAGAACTTGGCAGTGTATTCATCAAAACTCCCTCTGTATTAAAACAGAGACACGTTTAGCTTATGCATTAAACCACTGGACACTGACCACATGAAATGGAGCTAACCTGTCTCTAAGAAGACTCCAGATCTCTCCACCCAAACATGCCTCCAACAGCATGTACACATACTTGTTGTCTTTGAAAGTGCGGTACATTCTAAGTGAAAAATTTAGAGATTAGATCAAAACATTCATTGCCACTGGCTTTTCTCTTATTTGGTTACGATCCTTCTCTCTTAATTTGATTAAATGAACACTACGGGGATCTGTGAGTGTGTCTTAAAAAGCAACAGTGAACTTCAATTATTATTTTTAAGATGTTCCAATATTTCCTAAAACTCACAAGACTAAACAGGCATTACTAAAACTAGATGAACATACTTCGCAATGAGAGGAGAGTTTGTCTCAAGCAAGATCCTCCTCTCGGAGTAAATGTGTTCTTCCTGTCTGTTATCCACGATGTGCCGTTTCTTGATGCATTTCAGAGCAAACGTCACATTCTCATTCTTCACTTTCACCTAGAGCAAAACTGGCGTCATTATTGCTCATATTATTCCCTCGCTTCATGGAAATGGTTTTTGTTGGTATATTTAAAATGATGAAGAGGAAGTGTGATTATTGTCAAGAAGCTTCTAACCAGTTCAACTCTGCCAAAGCCTCCAACTCCCAGTGTGGCAATAACCTCGAGGCAGCTAAGGTAGTGGAGGGGGGGGGGGGGGGGGGGGGGCAGTTTCCCTCCCTCTTTCAGCTCTATCATATCATGTGACACTGGGGTGGTGGGAGGAGTGCAGCTTCCTGACCCCCTGGAAGAGTTAAATTTTATATAATTAAATGAGCAAATTTGTGACATTGACCATTGTTCTGCTGATAAAGTCATTTGAAGTGGTCTCAGATTTTTGGACCCCACTGTATGAATAAATAGGTGGACTGGGGATTCAAATACTTAAATCCAAAAAGTAAAATGTGCATACGTACATGTTATTAATTATATGAGTTATATTCTGTCAATTGGAGATTGGTGGCAAATCTCAGCCTTTAGGCTATACTCACTTGAAAACACTGTTTGACAGCACAATGGAGAGGCAAAAAGTCACGAAGATGATATTATCACTGTTTAAATTAAAAGAAACAGCTAGTACTTACTTAGCATTTCTCTTCTTATCGTCCCGTGCTAAATTCTCCACATAGCTCTGGAGGTACTTTTTAAGCTCATCAAAAGTCCCAACAGTCTGAGTGAAGGTTCTAAGAAAAGGCCGCTGTTACTGTCAGCGAGTACAAAAAATCATAAGCAACTCTATGATGATCTTGAAATGGGAACTCACTCTCGATCAATGACAAGGCATTCCACACCATCCTCATCTGCGATTATATTCGCAGATCTGACATCATCGCTGTGGTTTGACAAAGCACACATTAAGTGCATTAGAAACAAACTGAACTAAAAATGGCTCCTAAAATGACAGTTCTGTGGATTTGATTGTAATAATATTCTGTTAAGTCAAATACACGTCGACAAGACAAAGTTGCTCTCTGTTACTGCAGTAATACAAAAAGTCCTCATTCGCCAAAAGGTTATTGAAACAGGATTAAAGTGGGGAAATGAGAATTGAGCTGGGGATTGAAGACGGACAGCACCTGATGAGGGCCTTCTCTCCGAAATAATCCCCTTTCCCCAAGGTGTTGATGATCTGAGGCTCTTCATGATCCTGTGTGCTCTGTGTGACTTTAATCTGGGCAACACAGAAAGACAGAGGTTACGTTTCAAACCAGTTTAAGAGAACAAATGTAAACGTCATGATCTGTATTTTGGATTTATGGTCCAAATCTATTTTTAATTATATAGATTTCATGTGTGTTGAGATAATGCATCACATATGTAATCAACAATAATGACACTGAAGAAATGGAGTTAGTTCGCTGAATTTTGATTCATTCTCAATCCTGTAAAATGATACAGAAAATCACAATGACCTTCTTGACCATTCTGATAGCCAGTTTTTGGTGGCTGGCACTAATGGCCTAATTCCCAACATGCTCTCGGACATGGTGGCGACGGGCTGACGAGAACCATCATTTCCTGTAATTAAATCCTCTCCCCCTCAGTAAAACACCCCCCCCCCCCATTTTGAGCGACAGCGACGCAGAAACCAACAGGGGATCCAAGCCTGACTAGCTCATGCTAAACAGTTCCTGTTGCTTCCCAGTGGAGAGTCCTGTCTCTTAACCCCTTCAGTGTCGAATAACTGATTTATCTGAAAGCGTTCGACCTCCCACAGACCCAGAACAGCATCTGCAGTGAAGTCCATGAGGATTAGTGGAGTGGAAAAATGCTGCCTCGAGTGGGTTAAATCACTTTTTGTTTTTGTTTTTTTTGGTGGTATATAGCATAACCTCTATACCGGGCAGTAATAAATACTTCAGAAATGTACCTGTTGTATTCAGTGGGCTTGATAAAGGGCTATTCACTATATTATTACTAAAAGTTTCTGGGAAGGACAAAATCAATAATGATCATACTGAAAAGGCACATCAACCTCCATCTTAAATGTGTTTGTATTTAATTTTAAGCAACCCCATGGAATGGGAAACAATTCAGTGTTAAGCATAATACACTAATGCAATAAATGCACAGAACCAAGTCTAGCAAAACAAATTGATGATAATATATTGCAAATTACCTTTCCGTTGGCAATTATGTAAAAGGTGTTTCCTTCTTCTCCCTCCCGGATGATGTAGTCTCCTTTATTATAATACTCCTGATCAGGAAACACAAGACAAAACTCATTTAGCTATTGATTTAACCATCAAGCCAGTGCTGTCATATTCCCGGAGAGATTCATATTCCCATGTCTGCTTCTACAGTGATATAAGTAGATATGCCTCCTACATTTACTGCTTACGTACTTGTCAAACTTACATGTTTGACAAGTACAAAAATGTGTTTTCACATTAGCAGTTAGCAGTTTGAAATTGTATTGGTGACATTAAGGTAGCCCTTCACTAACAGTTCAACTTCTTTATAATAAATAACAATAACTGTTGCATTAAACTGAATAACTGAACTGATCAATGAACTGGTATCCCTCCAATTCAAAAGGAGACCAAAAATGCTTTCAAGTGATTTGCAAAAATGATGTTCTATTTACAGTGGAATGGAATGATTCAAATGACATTGAAACCTGAGTTCCAAACGTAATCATTTAACCATTCTAGAACATTGTCCGTCAGAGACATTCCAAGGCATTCATTTCTCTGGTCCATGTTCTCAAGTGATCTCCATCCCCAACTGTCTTTCTGACAGAGCTCTGCTGTTTCATTAGAGAAGCTCTCTAGGCATGCCACACTCCTCTGAGGGTCTCAAAACATTTGTCTGCTCCTAGTGTCCTGTCTGCATTCCATTCCCCACTGCTTAATGATAGAGTTCCACATTATCTGCATGTTTCAGTCCAAAACATCTGGGCCACTATTGGGTTACATTGCTTCCTTACCCCTAGAGAGGGGAATATAATCAACTCCATCGGGGTGATTGAATAACGACATTCTCCCATTCGACCCCAGGGGCCGACAATCGAGAAGAATGTCCTTGATGTTTTTTCAGCATGGAAGGACACGAGGAGGCTTATTTGACATTGAGTTGACAAAGCCCACACTCTTTTAGAAAAACTCACTTTGGCCCCTCATGGTGAAATGGAATAAATCGGTCAGCAGCCTGTACTGGCTGCTACAAACATCTTTAACAAATCACTCGTCCCCTCAATTGGAGTGAACACTTCGCTCAGCCTTAGTCAAATAAATATGGTAACAATATACTGGGCCAGAGTGAAGAAAGATGTAATATCAACAATGTTTTGTCCCTTTGGATCTAGCCATTTGAAAACAAGTATTCACTACAGATGGATATATTGGATCTGAGAGGACTGGTGTTTTTTTTTTTTTTATTATTATTAATGCTAAAAGGTTTTACTTACCACCTCTAAGCAGTCCACAATCTTAGTTAGTTTGTCCACAGGAGACTGCAGAGTGAACACTAAAAATAATAATAATAAATAAATAAAATAAAAATTTTAGCGACATTGCAAGATCATTTGATTTTCTAAATATAACTTTTGCCATTTTTGTCTCTTATGCATTTAACTCAACATTAAATCAGTCCAGTGTTCATCTGTTATAAAATACATTGGTTTATTTATTTATTTATTTTGATCTATGTCTGTCATATGGCTAAACTAATGCAAGCAATTTAAGACTTCCCCTTCGACTCGGAATGAAGTGATGGTTATGGAGAACATTTGTGTTTATTTAATCCTATATAAGATTATATAAGATAAGATCTCTCAATATTTTCTTATTAGAATGTCTTCAAGAGCCCTCAAATTGAATTATTGCATTTTCCTCCTTTCATGTTTGCTATTTAAACTGATAGTTATATAAGCAAGGTCACAGAGGTCACTTCAACCAGTGACTTTCATTATCAATAGCATGGCTAATGCCACCCAAAAAAATCCTAGCGTTGTTTGATCTCCACAACGTTTTATGCAAAAAACGCTCTGTGGTGTTTTCTGGTCCAGCTAATGCTTGGCTACACATTATGTGGTAGGACACCACAGTAAACAGTGGGAGGGATGAGCAGTTTGGATTACCTCCTCAGGAAGTTGCGGTATTGCTCGTGTCGAGCCTCGGCAGTCATCCGCATGATGTTGTGAAAAACTTCTCGATCGAGGGCCCATGTTTTCACATTGCTGGCAGCTGCGATCATAACAAAACCGCAGGTAAGGGAAATACAAGAAGCTTCCTCGTTCCTTGCTGAGTGGCGTCCATTTAAACTTCAGTGGTTCAGTAACCAAGAAACAACAGCTGCTTCCAGTAGGGTCATTAGGAAGTGATTACATTTTATCGTAGAGGAAGAAAACGTCTAATAGGTTTTGAGTATCAACGACTCTTAACAGTCACATTAAGAATTAACCACTGAAATATAATGACTTATAATTTAACATTACTGGTAAAAATCATGTTTTACCACACATCTGTGTTTTTTTAGGAGTGGGAATAAAATATATTTATGAACAGGCTTTTGACATCCGGCCACGCGAACAAACAAACAAACAAAATTACTGCCAAACCAATAAGATTAAGGCTACAAGACAACACAATGTTGTTTTAGTTCTCGCTGGTGTTTATTTGATAGCCTGTGGCTACATGAGGCCAATCCATGGTCACAGCATGAAATAAACCCACCGAGCTGCCATGCAAGGACAATTTGAATTCTCGGTTAACCAATTATGTAACATATTTGTCAGAAACAGCTCATTGAGAGAAATAGAATGGAGCCCAAAGGAAATACTTCACCTTTGACCGAGGCAGTCCTGGTGCAATTGTACAAGATGGCTAATTCACCAAATGTGGTCCAGACTGCTATCGATGTGAGCAGCTTGTTGTGCTGATAGACATCTAGTTTGCCATCTGTAAGAGAAAACAGTACTTAAACACAATTTGTGTTTTTTGCACCTTAATTCACTTTGGTTTGTCCTATTCATAAAGAGAAAATAGTTGTGATTTATATTGAATGGTGGTAGCTAATGACTAAAACTGGCTTAAAAGGGTTCCTCATACAGTATTATCTTTATATTAAATTTACATTTAGTAATTTTGCTGACGCTTTTATCCAAAGCGACTTACAATTGAGGAATACATAAAGCGATTCTTCTTAAAGAGGCAAACAGACACATGAAGTGCTTGAAATACCAAGTTTTAGGCATTGTTCAAATAAGTACAAGCTAGAAAAGCTTTTTTTTAATTTTTTTTTTTAAATGAAGTCAAGTAACGTTTAAAGAGATGAGTTTTCAGCTGCCGCTTGAAAATTGTCAGGGATTCAGCATTCCGGATAGGGGTGGGAAGATCATTCCACCAGCCAGGAACGGTGAATGAGAATGTTCTGGAAAGAGATTTTGAGCCTCTCTGTGATGGTACCACGAGGCGTTGCTCACTCATAGATCTCAGACTTCTGGAGGGGGTGTAGATTCGTAGTAGTGAGTGGAAGTAGGTGGGTGCTGAGTCTGTGGCTGTTCTTTATGCAAGCATCAATGTCTTGAACTTGATTCGAGCCGCAACCGGCAGCCAGTGCAAGGAGATAAAGAGAGGTGTAACATGGGCTCTTTTGGGCTCATTGAAGACTAGTCATGCCGCTGCATTCTGAATCATTTGTAGAGGTTTGATTTTATTGATTGATTGATTTATTGATATTAATGCCTATCAGTTATTATAATGGAATAATACAATAATTTACTCAATTTGTACCTGCAAGCACAAACAGGTGGTTTCCCGGCTCTCCTTGTTTAATGACGTATTCTCCCTGATGGTACGTCCTCTCATACATGCATTCCACCATGTCTTTGACCTGTTGCACTTCAAGTCTTCTCAGATACTGGTTCTTATTCAAAGCATCTGTGAGGAGCTTCTTTATACTGTTAGAAACACATTTGTTAGAAGATGAACAATGAAAAATGAAATGTCCAAAAGAATACTGTTTAGCTTGAAACTGTGATAGCGGTAATGTTGTTATTCTTTGACTGTCACATTATTCATATTATTTAAGATGGACTAATTGGACAGTTCACGCTATGAAGCGCACCAGTTGTTTCATTTTAAGTGTTAGAATAGAGACAAGATAATGAATCTCAGCATGGTGTTTTGCAGGCAGATTAGACCAACTTAAGTCTCCTGACATAATGAGCATCCGCACATGGTCTCCCAGAAGCTTAGCATATGAAAAACACTGACTAATTACCAACATAAAAAAATGGCACATCTATTTTAGCTCTTTGAGGATGCTTGATACAATAATGAATATTCCTGTTCAAATACACAAACATACAGTATATAGCACGTACACATTACATGACCTTTTAAGGTAACCTGAAGCCTTAGAGTTCACAAACATAAAGCACATTTACTCATGATTTTAACCAATAGTTAATCAATCCCTAATTCACACAAATCTGCCAGTTAAGCAAGAACACATTTAATTCAACCGATTCTTTTAAAAACAATGAATGCAACAAATTATGCTTTGACTTCGCTTAGAAGTATTTTGTTGGCCGAGCAAAATATACAAAATAACCTGCAATGCTGTATCTAAAAAGTTAGTCAGTATTAATTCATCACATATTGCAGACATTATAATATAATATAATATAAAATCACAGCTATCCTCTCTTTTCTTCTCTTCACCTTTTGCTTAAATATACACAACCCAACAACTACCATGACCACAACTGTCAATCAAACATAGTAAGGAACTGCCTTTGTGATCAAAAGCAGAACATGAATCAGATCTCTCACCTTTGTTCTTTCCAGACTCGTGCACTCTCAAAGTAGAACTTTGGTATACCGCTGGAATCATATGTTCTAGATGAAGGTTCGGCAGAAACTCCAGCTTTTGCTCCTTTCCTCCTGTTGAGGGTATCTCTGAGCAGGCCAGTGAGACACTGACTGACCCTTTCTTTGATAGGTGATGGCAGAAGACCTAACTCCCCTTGATTCTTCAGTGCATCCTGGAGCTTGCTGAGCTGTAGACACTTGTTCCTCAAAGTGTCAGAGATCTCTGAGATGGTCTGTCTCTGCTGGGCCAGCTGCTCCTCTACATGTTTGATCTGAAGCTCTTTGGCATTCAAGTCTTCATCCTTCTTCTTTAGTTGATTCTCCAATTCTTCCACTCTAACTCCGAGAACTTGAGAAACCGAGCTTGATTCTCCATTGTTTTTGGATTTGGTGGAGCCACTGACCTGCTTAAGAGGGTTCAGCTTCATCGATCCATTTCCCATTTTGGCACTTTTATTCTACAATAAAAGATGATCAAGTTCAATTTGCTGTGGAATGGCATCACACAATACAATTAAAATGATTCTAGTCTAATATGATTAACAATTATAAAATATTTAATATTTTAGTCTTAACCTTTATTTTTCTTTTGATGCCAATTTAATGGCTTGAAAAATGTATTTAACATTGACATACCAGGCTGATACTTTTCCTAATCTTATAAGAAGTGATTATAAACAAAATTAGAACTTACTTATTATTGCTTAACTTATATTACTTATGTCCCATATATAAAACAATAGGTCTATATCATTGCAATAAAATCCAATAATTTTTTGTATTTTTGAAGTGATCTACTTTAGTAATAGATTTAGTAATATTTGCCTACTGTGTTTTCATTAGGTCAAGTGAATTTAGTAAAACATTTGAGTTCTTTTTAATTTGTTATTTATTCATTTTTACCCATACATCCAGAAGGTCACAAGGACAACCAGAGCTTGAGGATTAAATATGTGTGTGATTGCACATGGTGTGTTAATTTAATATTGAACCTATTGCCATTTAGTCCCTGTCTCAACACAGATTTCTTGATAAATAATATAGATAATGCTGCTGGTTTTCTGGGTGTGTGCTGATCAGATCTGTTGTCAGATTTGATGCTGGCATTTGTCCCCGGCAGAACACAACTTTGATGGTAAAGGTTAGGGGATCCTCCCAAGCCTTTCATCTACCTGTCATGTATTGAGGGGCTTAGACAGTGGCACAAGACACAGAATGATGGTCCATATTTCCATACCTCAGATAAAAAGAGAGAGCGTGCGTTTTACCAGAGATCTGTTGGCCCCAGTGATTTAGACCTGATCAATAATTTAGATGGCACCCGCACCCCGTGAGTGTGCAGTATGCTCTTTCCTGGACTATCTGGTGATGTCATTCTTTGCTGCCCTTCATTGATGGAAAAATGAAATAAG
The DNA here is from genome assembly GCA_018155175.1 of Sinocyclocheilus anophthalmus. Lineage (NCBI taxonomy): Eukaryota > Metazoa > Chordata > Actinopteri > Cypriniformes > Cyprinidae > Sinocyclocheilus > Sinocyclocheilus anophthalmus. The sequence goes on from JADLZN010004862.1 coordinate 226,150, forward strand.
TTGTTTCGTAATTTGCTCTGGGTTACAAATGCACAATGGACACTGGTCACTCCCACCACAGAGAAAAATGTCTGAGCACAATCACAGTATTTACAGTACAAGAGCTTTGAGCAGACCTCATCACATCCCTATACATCTCCACACAGAAACTTTGTTAAACACTGTATGCAACTCAGTAAGGCTGTTATTTTGTTTGCATCTAATCTGGATGTTGAATTCACAGGATATCTGATTATCTTTATGTACTTACATCCATGAGAGATTTGTGTTATTTAATTTAGACAGGATGTTTACAGCAGGAAATACATATTCAAGGTAATTCACTTGCTATATGCTAAACACAAATACATAGAATTACAAATAAACCTAACCTATAAATCAATACATTTATAACGTTTTTTTCTAACAATGCATGAATGACAAAAACTTCAATAATCGTACTTGAAGTGATACTGAACTGCAGTTTATAAGCCTATGGCGCTCTTGCATAGCACATACAGACGTTACACCTGCTCCTCCGTTTTATCTTTTAACTAAACGCCGCTGAGAGGCATAAAGTTTCTGAATGGTTTTAAATGACAGGAAAAACCTACCGTTTTCGTGAACAGGAACTCTTCTTCGATGACTGAAAGACAGTGTTGTGTGTTTGAGGCTGCAGCCCCAGTCAGCGGCACCGTTAGAAACCACCACACACACCACACATACACACACACACACACACATCAAACCATCCCAGACATAGCTACATATAGGTTACTGGCAGCATGTGTCATTTCTCCACAATAACTACACTCAGTCCCTTTAGCAGTCTTCATGACAGCAGGATATTTTATTGATCTCTCTCTCTCTCTCTCTCTCTCTCAGTTTTATGTCATCACTTGATTATTCATTTATTTGTTGATGTTTTCTCCTGCTGAGATGTTGTTGTTTTAAATGTCACATTTTAAATATTTAAATTTTGTGTATTAATTACAATATCTGTTTTTTTTAAACAAAACAAACCTATACTTTACTATATACTGAAGTAAAAAGTGTACACACAAACTAATCCCGAAACTGTTTAGAACAGACTAGACTCTTCCATCATTGACACCGAAATCCTATGGAGTTTACGGACCGTTTCTATGTACATTCATGTATCCAGATAGGAAGAGAGAGAAAGATAGAGAGAGAGAGAGCGAGAGAGAGAGAGAGAGAGAGAGAGAGAGAGAGAGAGAGAGTTCACAGTGCTGGACTATTACAGCAATCCCAGAGTCAGTTGAATTGATTTAATTGCATTTACGTGAATCAGAGCCAGTGAGTTGCATCAGAGAGGCTGAAGCCTGAGGCAATTGAAATGACTAATACATCATTCAAAGCTGTCATTAATATGAACTGTGCGTCACATATTTTCAGCAAATATTAATTGAATACTGAGATTATAAACGATTATTCAAACGAGTTTTTGTTTTATGTATTCCTATATTTTATACATGTAAACACAGATACATTAAATAATACATAGCCTATTACAAATAGATATTATCACAAAATTATATTACAAAATTCTATATATATTTTTTCAAACCATCACAATTCCACTTGCAAGAGCTTTACTGACCCTACTGAACAAATATACAGTTGTCTTAGAAATCGGATGGCTTGATAGTTGAGCAGTAGATGGAGACAGAGGCCCATTTCTCTTCTCCTGCATTACGTTGAATGTGTACAGTAGCCTACATCATGTACATCATGGCTTTTTTAAACATTGTTTTCAAACATTGTCATTACAGTTATTATAATTTATATAAATACATTGCGTATGCTACATACATCTGCATATACAATATAAATTGGTGACAGATCACTGACTTTCCTCATTTTAAATCAACAACTTTCAGAAAATGGCTTGTTCTGACATTTTTGCTGCGCCCTCCTCTTTCCAAAATACATCATTTGGTGCCATCATTCTTGCGCTATATGACTCCCAGCTCACTCCAGTCTGCTGATCCTGCATGGACCTAAATCCTGTACAAATCTCAGGCTGGATAAATGAACATTTCCAGCTCAACCTAGCCAAAAAACTCATTACAGCATCACTGTTCATCACTGTTCATCTGAACTCATCAACAACACCACCCCCAGGTGAGTCAGGATCTTTGGAGGACTGTCTGATGAGCTGAACTTTACAGACTGCACAAGGCCAATCATGAAGACTGGTCGGCAACAGGAGGCCAAAACTGGCCCGCGCCCGCAGCCAAATTATTTAGCGACTGGTTCTGAAATAGATCTGCCATGACAGCAACAGTTACTCACAATCACTTCGTCTTTAGTGATTTTGCCTTCAAAAATCTGCGGTCGCTACTCTACTTTATTTCATTTATCCAGTGTAAAACCCGAACACCACGACACAAGTGTGACTTTTAGTTAATGACTGTCCTCCTACAGGATTTAACACTACCAGTTACAAAATACACTGTAACAGTCTGTCTCAGGCAATTCTAGTTGCATTTTTCATCAATTAATTTCTTAAATTATCCTTTGACTATATATATAGCATATTATGTTCTGGCCCGCCATCTAGGGGGACTTTTTTTTTTGGCCCGATGCCAAACTTACTTGCCGACCCCTGCTCTACAACATTTATTTATTTTTTTGTTTGTTTAGATTTACTCATTGCATAGAACAGGATTCTATCAAATTAAAAATATTCAGGTTCTATTTGAAAACTCATTCAAAAACACCCCCCCAAAAATTTCAAACCAAACCAAACCCCCCCAAAAAAAAAAAAAACAAAAAAAAAAAAAAAAAAAAAAAAAAAACAAAACAAAAAAAAACAAAAAAAAAAAAAAAAAACCAAAACAACATAAAAAAAAAAAAAAAAAAAAAAAAACACCATAAAAAAAAAAAAAAAAAAAAAAAGGGTGACAGTAAATTTTTCCCCCACCCCCCACCCCCCCCCCCTTTCCGGACTTTCACATTGTTACACTTTTTTATTTTCAATTTTAAAAAATGTGTAAAAGTTTTAGCAAAATTATTAAGCAACACTGTTTTCAACAGTGATATTAATATTTAAAAAAAGATTCTTGAGCACAAAATCATAAAATTCAGCTTTGTCATCACTGGAATAAATGTATTACATTTTTTAGAATATATTAATATACATATATTACAATAGAAGTTTTAAGTTGTAATAATATTAGGCTACAATATGTAAAGCGGTGAATCATTATTGGCATATTAATATCAGGATGTTTCAAAGTTGGAACATAACCTTAAATCAGTAGGCTACAATAGTTGTTGTAATAATATTATTACAATACTGATTGTTACATAATATTATTATTAAAACCAAATGTTATGGTTTTATTTTTCATCAAATAAGTGCAGCCTTGGTAAACATAACAGACTTCTTTCAAAATAATAATAATACAGACCCCAAACTATTGAACGGTCTTCTCGTCCCCCCGTCTTTTCTCCTTTTTTGTTTACCCCCGGTAGCGTATCATTAGGAGGTAAATAAAAAGAAAACCTTCAGTACATACTATACCTACAAATAATCTCCTCCGAATATTATTCACTTAGCAAATCTTTTTAATATGAATATTCTGCCTATTGAAAATGACCGTTTCCTAACAGAACTGACACAAAAACACAAGACGTCTCAAATAGCTTCATTTCATAGGCATTCTTTAATTCCACTTTTTTTCTTGTTCACTCCATACCACTATTCATGAAGTTCTGCCTGAACGATCAAAATACATAGCAATATACAGAGTGGAGAAAAAGACACATTTACACAGAAAAAAAAAAGAAAGAAAAAAAAGTTGCATTGTGGCAGTTTCCATAAGAAAAAGGGACTGACTGACATTAACTTCATGTGTGCTAGTACCTTCAAATATTAGTTTTTCCTCATACAAACTTTTATAAACATTATAAAATATTATAGGGCAATATCTGATTACTATAAAACATGTACCTAGTACAAAATAACATAGAATATAATAAAGCCTGTAAATATCTTTAAAATATTTTAAAACAAAGCAGACAAAAACAGGACAACTACAGATATTTTTGAGGCCAATAAATAAAATCAAAGGAAAATAGAAAATATTAACAAAATAACAGTAATAAAATTTAATACATCATACAAATGGACTCAAATCCCAACTAGCACAGACAGGTATGAAGGGCCTTCATGTAATCGACTCCTCCCTGATAAGTACAACACGGGCCCCTAGCCTATATGTCATTTTCCACTTCACCACCAGAGGCCGACATAACACCATTCCCCTCTGCTGCGGCCAAGCGTGTGTGCAATTATCACACAGTGAGCTGTACTTCTGAAAATATCACCAAACTGTAACACTGACAAACGAACACTGTCTTTCCATCAACAGTCAACATACGTCTACAGCGAAGCCTTGACAACAAGAAAAAAAGAGATGGGGGAGCTTATTAATGCTGCAGAATTATCACAAAAGAGTTTACACAAGAAAGGAATTGACATCTTTATTCACAGAAGCATCCAGTGCATTCGGCAAGCCCTCAGCGGGTTTATCACGCACACATCAATGGTCACTCACAGAGGTTAAAGCAATGCATTACTCACATCTCATATGCATAAAAAAACTGACAAACACAATATCAAAAAATAGTGACAACATCAATCGATACTTAAATTAATGCTTCAGGTACAATAAAAATACACAGTACTGGAACCCAGTACACATAATGCTGGTTTATAATCTTTTTTTTTTTTTCCTTTTCCCCAACCTGTTCCAATTGAGTTTACCAACCAGCGGCAAACTCATACAGTCAACTGAGAAGAACGACAGCATAGACTGGAATTGGTTTGTAGACAAGGGACATGTCATTTTTCCTTCTGCTCAAATCATGCTTTAAAGAGGCGGGGGGGGGGGGGGTAGTACAAAGTCTGCCACAAAAGAGATGCAAAACAGACTGAATATCCCAGTATGCAAAGCCAGAAAGAGAAGGGGTCCTTGTAAAAAGATGATTCGTCCTTTCAACATAAAAGGCACCGTTCAGCAAAACATGGTGTCATCTCCCTTGAAAAACAGGGATACTTCTCACTTTTGGAGGGGGCAAAAGGGGGACACAGCTTGCTTGTCAGAAGGTTCACTTGATTTTGAGCTCCTCACAGGATTTATGTCCTGTTCAGCAACGAGGACCTACAGAAATAAAGAAGAAGAGTTGTTAAATGATTAGAACAGCCAAATACAATTATTCAAAATGATCTATCTTAAAAATGGAAAAGCGAAAATACAGAGCATTCGATGGTTTGTCACATTTTAACGACAAAAAAAAATGTGGACACGTTGTGTAGTGTCTGCCCTGTGTGCTGATCCAAGTCCAGTGCCCTACACCTGATAAATCAAGTATAAACTGGTTTCAGACTAGCAATAAAAGACAACTTTGCCCTATGGATATTATTCTTCAGCTGGAATGTCTTTTCCTGGAAGCTCTCTGCCTTGTTTCCTGGAGGGCTACTATCCTGAGAGTCGAGTGGGGTGGAGCACGAACTGCTGATACAGACAGAATCTGGTGCTGTGACAGATCCTGTCGCAGTGGGAAAAAAAAAGCAGCCCACCGTTTGCCTTCGCTACTCTCGTCTGGTTTCCCCCATCTCTCTCTCTCTCTCTCTATCCATCCCTCCTGAGCTGTAAAGCTATCAGGAAACGTGACTAAGCAAGAGCCAAGAGGTCTCATCCTTTCCAAGCACATATGTGTGTGTATCTATCGCTGCGTGATCTTTGGCAAGCATTAATGGAAGATGTTTTGTCGGTTGTTCATTTATTTTTTATTTTTTTAAAGTGACAGAATACTGTAAAACATGAAGTCTACACAATATAATTATTTCAGTAATTTAGATTGCATGTATTGTTCTAGTGAGCAAACTATGTGCAAAAAATAATAGAAAATGATTTTTCAAATAATAATTAAATCAAGGTTTGTAGTTATTGACTAATGAATTTGCACGATTAGCGATTGTTATTAGTGAATATTAATTATTTCCAAATCATTCCAATTCTGATCGACTTTGTGAAGTGTCTCACTGAAAATAACATTTAAAAGAAGGATTCGCTTACAGATCATATATTACTATGGATTGTACAGTATGTGCAATAACCTTACACTTATTTATCACCCTAAACCCTAGTACATCCCTACAACTTATTTTATTTTATTCTATTCCTATTCCACTCTATACCACACTGTACTCTACAATTTATCTCGAGTTTTGTGGTTTATATTGATGCATTGTGTATGGTATTCAGCCATTTGTTCACTCTGGGATTATCTGAGTTGTTGTTGTTGTCTCAGTGTACTGGAAGTTTGTGACACTATAACAAATTCCTTGTATGTGCAAACATACTTGGCAATAAAGCTCTTTCTGATTGTGAGCATATTGTACTCTAAAGTAGTACTATTTAACATCGAGAAGAACAGCATTACTAGAAGAAGGTACATCCATTATAGAATGATTGTTTTTATATTTTATTCATTATTAATGAGTATTTTTCAAGGCCTGGACAACACAATTTAAATTCCCTGATTTCTGCCTGACAGTGGGAACCTTTCTTTATTAAATCTGTTCATTAGCTATTCATTTGGCAAACAGACGATTTCTTTTAGCACGTCACTACTCTTCAGACAGGTCAGGAATAATCTCAGCATCTGAATGAATCATATCATACACACCTGAGAGATTTCCATCTGTCTTTCTCCATGTTGTTCTCTGGTCCTTCACTCTCATATGATGCCAGATACAAAGCTGTTGAGAGATGATTGAGAAGACGAGTGTGTCAGCAACAAAAACAAAGCCACCTGTTTTCTTTCTTGAGGAATGTTCTGAACCTGTGTCACTTGGTTATTTAGCGTGACGGCACTTCACACCCGAGGCAATCATGACAAGTGCAATTGTCTTTGTGTCTGGGATCTTGTTTGCTCACTGCGCAACTATCATTAGAACAGGTTTATGACGCGAGTGGCAGAAAATGAGTGTGCAGAAGAGCTCTAGCTCAGACAGGAAGTCCAAATTGACAGAAAAAAGCAAGACAAAATGCATAAATTATGTTTAATTAGCAAAACCACTGTCTGGCCTCAATGTTTGCATTTCAGAAGTTGAAATGAAGGGGCATATGATTGATGTTCGCCACTGCAAAAAAAATGTTCCTCAACTTGATTGCAATTAATCATAAACTAGCATTAAAAAACATCTGTACCATCTTCACTGAAGACCGGTGCGGTCAGGAGATACTGCAGAATCTTGCGGTCTCTGTCAAAAGGACACTCCACCTTCTTCCATGTCATGAACTCCATCACTTGTTTGGCCAGCTCCCAGAATTTCTGCAGCACAGTCAAGATTCATTCTGTTAGAAATCATTGCCACTGAATTGATGCCCTTGAAACTTAATTTCAACAGATGCATACGTCAATGGACTAAATCTGGATGCTTCCGTTGCTACGTGACAGTGTTTTCTCAACCATCCTTTGTTATTCAGTAGCTGTGACGGCAGTTGTTGCCATGCATCATGTTAGCTCGCATGTATCGCGCCAAGCCAAAGGGCAGGAATTACCTCCAAATTGACATGTCCGTTCGGGAGCCTGTTGGCACATCCTTCATTGAGGAAGTAGATGTCTTTAATCAAGAGGCTGAAGAAAGGGATAACAATCTGAAAGGCAAAAAGGGAACACAAGATTACATAACAGCTATAACTGACCAAAAACTAAGAGAAAAAAAACATGCAAACAAATGGAGCAGCCTCACTGGAGTCCATCTAAGGGTTATTGTCACCGTAAGATTGCACTAGGCAACCGTTTTTACAACAGCTTCTAGAAGCCTACAGGGCACAGCACAACTGGATCTGCCACTTTGGAGGGCAATAGCAATGATTCATGACACAAGGAAGCAGTGATGTGTACGTGACGCCAAAATCTAAACTCCGCTGTAGCAAATTCAGGTATAACATGATAAACAAAGGTGTCTTTAAATATAGGGGTCAATCTCCTGTATTCAAAAATAAATAAATAATTTGCTATTAACATGATTCTAAAAACTAGAAAATGTAAATATATACAATACGTTTATTTAATTGATTTAATTTATTTTACAATATGAATCAATTAAATCATTCCATGCCATCAACATCCTGAAAATCTTTTCTTTTCTTTTTTACATTTATTTATTTTTGTTTTACATTATAAGTCGTTTTAAGCCTAAGCATCACGCCAAAACTGAGAAATAAATAAATAGACAAATAAATAAGCCAAAATAAAACTATTGCCATAATTAGAGTGCAGACCCATGTGAATAGTTAACCTCAAGTTCAAATCAAGCTTAAAATAAGCACAATATCCATCGGTGAACAAAACAAAGGGTCAAAAATACGAGCAGTCAAACCAGTTGATGAGTTAAAGACATTAAGAGAGCAGTAATGCATTCCTGATTTAATTAGTTTACAGTGGAAATTCCTGTCCTGGAACATGCACTTATTCTGTCTCTAATATCTTTAAAGTAATAATGCTTGTCAAAGCCTAAACGCATCTGATTTTAGAGAAAAACAAGTGACATGGGCCACTGTGATGCAAAAAAAAACTCCCCCCCCACCCCACCCCACGGAAGAGCCAAGCATTCCAGTACTGCTCTGGAACATTCTGTCTCACCACCCAAACCCACACAGCGAAGATCTCCTCCCTAACCAGTCAAAGACGCAAAACAATCCTTACGAACCTTAACAAAAACAAACAACATATCCAATATATATATATATATAAATATATATGAGAACACTCAAAATAGTTGTGCATTTTAACGAAGAGATTAACAGTGTTGAGCTTCCTTTTGGCACACTCAGATGCCGGATGGATTTTATTGAGTTTGCTCACAGAAAACACCGAAGAGCATCAGAACATTTTGTTAACTGGCTGAATGCCATGTTTTTATAACTAGAATGGAGCATATTTAGCAGAGGAAACAGAATGTCCCATTTGATGCCTTGCCCTCAGCAAATCATCCTCAAATGGCCCACTGTCCTCTACCCTTGTTATTACATAACTCTCGGCCAAAGAGGCCAGACGCTACCTCAATTTAGTGTAAATACAAAGCTTCTGGACTGGGATCTGCACTTTTAAGCCAATCACTGGCATCTTTTATGTAATGAATCTGATTTTATCATTGTCCTCGCTGCGTTTGTTGCAAATATCGATACAACATATCACACACTTCAAACAACCTTTTTATAAGTACATAATGCCCGAACCCAAACACTGTTATGAAACCAACGTTTCTATGATTTCTATGAGAAAATTCTGCACATTACCTTCTCTCTGCTGCTATGAGCAGTGATAGATCTCTGAGTGGCTCCACGCAGCGCTGTTCTGTAGTTGTAGAAATTGCTAGAGGGATCCATCTGGTGCTGCGAATAGAGATAAAAACAGGTTTAGGCACCAACCTCAGGACTTGGCCTGAAAAATGTAATGTAGTTTCTACAAACAAAAGTTTCTAATGAGCTCTAAGCCCATTAAACATGGTTAGGTCTCCAAAGCCAACATGAGTCACTCTAGTTACTATTCATTATGAGACATTCTTTAATGGGAACCAAGTAAGATGATCCATGTCACGCACTTTCAATCTTCAGTCAACTTTTTGCCAGCAGGTGAGACAACCACAAAGGTTCAGTTCACTTTAGGGCTGCACGATTATGACTCATAATTGTCGATTATTCCCTTGAAATTGTAATTGCGATTATTAATTACAATTATCACAATTTACATTGAATGATGTTTATACCATTATTTGATGCAACTGCATGCCGTATTTTTATATGAAAATAAACAAGCTGAAAAACCTTTAATGCTTTTCTATAGTATTAACATTCAAATGTCAAATATACATCGGATTGGTTTCTTCTTTAAATGATAAAAAAAAGTAAAAATATGAATGGTATTATAATGTTATACTAAAACTAAAACAATGGAAAAACCCTTAAGATAACATGTAGAAAGAAAAAAAACATATCTTAAGCGTGCAGAATAACATAAGTGGACTTGAACGATTAATTGCCGCTTTGAACGATTACGTAATTGTGGCATCCATAATTGTAATTGCGATTAGAAATTCAATTAATTGTGCAGCCTTAGTTCACTTAAACCAGTTTAAAGAAGCAGGTTCATAGGTACACAATGGTTCAAACATTTGGGGTCAGTAAGATTTTTTTAATGTTTTTAAAAGAAGTCTCTTATGCACCAAGGCTGCATTTATTTGATCAAGGCCATTTTAAGTGAACAAGTAATAACCTTTATTAGGGACTAGTGGTGAATATCTGCAGCTTTTACATTAAAGATTTCGAATCTACAGAGACGCCATGACTAAGCCTTTTATCATACAATCCTCCATTGTCTTAAAAGTAAAACTAGAGGAAGACAGAGTGAGAGAAAAGAAAAAAATGTTGTGTGTTGAGATACAAAGGCTGAACCTCCCTGAAGACTAGACATACAGTCCCTATTTACACATCAAAATGCTGAAAGCCACAAGGCGAGACCGAACAATGTGTAGGTGTGTGTTTTGCGTGCATAAGTCATTTATCAAGTTCAAGGCCTTTGCCTGTCTAAAGATAAAGCAAGACCTAAACAAAACCCTCTTTAGACAGTAAACACAGTGTGCAGATTCAAAATTATAGCCTTAAAGGTCTCAACCCCTCTCAAATTTGGCCTAAACTTGTAAACATTTGCACACCCCCTCAGAAAAATAATGACACAAAAGCAACAATTCTCGCCCACTTGGGACTAAAATTGGCAGAATATGGTGTCCATATCGTCAGGGGTTTGAGCATTGTGCATGCATGAGTCACGGGGATAAGAGCCAGGGTCGGACACTTAATATGTTTGGTGCCATGTCAGCACTACATGTTCAGTGATTAAATACATACCTCTAGTATATCAAATTTGGCGGTTTTGACTTTGCCCCAGGTCTTCTTGAGTCGTGACACTGGACTCATGTTCATCCCAGCTGAAAGACACATAGAAAGAGACACAGGTCAGCACACTGTTTCCTGTCAGAAGTGCAGTTTCTCTATGGCAAATAGAGCAGTGTAAGCCCATGAGCCCACGTGAACAATGACATTAGCAGGAGCATCATTTCCCTCCGACAATAGGTGAGGCTTATAGAACCGAGGGTCACGGTGGGCTTCTGCAGTCAGCACTAATGACCATCGCCAATGACGCGGTGGCCACTGGTGTTGACTGGAACTCATGGTAGAGGTGGCCGCACAGCAAACACACACAATCAGCAAGTATACTCTGTACATGACAGCACACGCCAGCAGTCCTCATTTCTACCTAAGGTCTATGACTTAATGATGACACTCTAGTTAACAGTTTCTGAGGCCTTCTAAATCAAAATCACCTCAACGTATAACTTTCGACGTCTTAGAATCTCAGTTTAGTTTTGGTCTGACTCAGTTGTTGACAGTGTTCAGGCACACTCATGTTGGCTATGATTTGGTTATAATATGAATATAACTAGCAACTTTTCAGGATATAAAGCCATGTTCTAGACGGCATTACACAATCAAAGTTGATGTTTTAGTAACACGCAAGATACACAACAAGTTTGTTAGCGACCCTTTGACACGGAGTTATAGCTTAGTAGGTACTCCTAAACGCTCGGCATTGAGGCTTGCAGTGTCTATGAGTTAGTTTATACAACAATACTGGTTTCTGTATTTTAACTACTATTTAAACAAATGTCTTATTAATATTGTTGTGCACTTGTAATAAAACATATTTCTTTAAATTAGTCAAATGTGTAGTTGAAAACAGTTCTGCTGCTAAATATTTTTGTGGAAACCATTTTATATTTTTTTCTTCAGGATTCTTTGATGAATATGGCTTTGGCTTGAACCCAAATATTTATGGACAGGTGTTAAAAAGCCAGATACCAGCGAACAGACAGCGCGATGGCTCCGTTGTCCTTGTAGTACACAACCAGGGATCCTCGTTTAGAACAAAGGAATAAACTGGATGTTTTTGACGTCGATAGATTGGGCTGCCGGTTGATTTTCACGGATTGTTATTTGTAGTTTGGTTGTCCACGTTATTTGTTTAAGATATTCACACATCGCATGAATATGTTGTGATCTGTATCTAAAATTCAGTCATTTCAGATGTTTTCTTGCCCAGTTTTAAGCCTGAACAATAGCAGCAACACTATCTATTCATCTACAAGAGAGCCATCTGAGGCTTTAGTACATTAACAATCTGTCTATACTAACAGGTGTCAGGCCCAGAGCTCCTCCGGCATACTAACATGAAACTAGAGCGAATGATCTTTCAGGTCTAGCCACGTGATGCTGACGCTCCATTCACGTCACATAATGTACGCTGCCTCCAAAACACACAAGCAGGAGCGATCAACCTTTCCCATGACTTGTTTGTTCTCTTTCAGTGACTTTAATATCAGCGCTCCATCTCCAGGGAGAGAGGCTTGTGTAAGAGCCCTGGCCTGTGGGCTCGTCTCCAGGGAATGGCCAGGGAAAGGACAGCTGGTTCCACTCCCTCCCTCTCACAATCCCCGTCTCAATGAGTCTGTCCCTCGCTCAGTCTATTGGATTGGTCAGCACTGACCATCTACCTGAGGGATGCTGCTCCCTCGATCCAGCTCTCGCTCACACAGGCTGAACTGCTGCTTCTTCTCCTGGTCTCTCCACTCCTGTTCCCCTACCCATAATGCCTCAAGCACAGGCCTAGTTGGGTGCTTGGAGAACTGAGTGAATGATTAATGTAGCTAATCATTATTTTATTATATTATTGAAGGTAAAATGTACTATATATATTATCAGAAGTCTAACATAAACACAAAATTGTTTATTATTATAGATTACTGAAAAACGGATGACACCGATTAGTTCAAATTTGATCAACTAAAGGCTAAAATTAATTATCTAAACCTTGACGCATAGCTAAATAAGACTCTCCAAAGCACTCAGCAAATAAAATAATATGAGTCTGTAAGAGGTTTGACATTGTTGTGCGTGTTAAGCGTACAAGAGCAGGCATTAGAAAAGCAAACCAAATCCTGCCAAAAAAGCAAACTGTATTATCCAAACTGATTTTGTGGGGAACAAAAGAGCTTTCTGTAGCAAAGTCTTGCAAGGGACGGCAAAACACTCACTAATGATGGCCATGAGCGAGTTGAAGTTGCCAATGTTGAAGCATTCTCGTGCCACGTCGATGAAGAACTCAATGACTCGAGCCCGATGTTTCTTCTTTACAGGCTGCATGAGAATATCAAGCAAATAATTTATGAACACCAAAAAGTGATATTTATAACAATGCTCATTAAATACTTAATACTTCAGGAACATTCATGATATAAAAGCTAACGTTACCTACACTACCATTCAAAAGTTTGGGGTCAGTAAGATTTTTAAAAATGTTTTGAAAGTCTCATGATCACAAAGACTGCATTTATTGGGTAAAAAAAAAAAAGAATAAATAGAGAAAATTGTCAAATATTTTCACCAATTTGATGAACAGAAAGAACAGCATGAGCTCAGGAACCTACTGACTTTTTTGAAAGGTGGTGTATATTTTTATAAGGCTTATATTTAAAATCACATTAGAATCACTAACAGTATCATTAGCAATAGTAAAATCATTAGCAATAAAAGCAGATGATTACCATGCAGATCTCCGTCGCCACCAGGTAGCTGAGTCTGTTGAACCACTCCACATAAGCCTCCAGGTTACTTGCTTTTTTGTGATCACTAAAGCATCTCTGCAAGAATCACAATTTCAAAAGGGTCAGTATCATCATTCAATTACAATGAGGCTTGAGTTTGGTCAAGAGCTTCATTTAGGACATTGTGCCACAACGTTTTCCAGTTTAGTTTTCAAATTGTCTTTATTATGGATGCGCATTTTATCTGTACCATACTGGTCATCTGCCAATGTCTGCATTTTTTATTTATCGGTATAGGTCAATTTTATTTTATTTTTATTATCATCAAACTAGCATAGATTCCAAATATCAGCTATTTTAACTTGTCTCTATCAGCCAGAATTTTAGCATTGGTGCATCTATTTTTCACCCTAAATTCTGAGCTCTAAAACGTTTGGCAGGAATGTAAACAGTTCATCATCGGTAGAATATAGCTCTTTAAGTGATCTCACAGAACTTTACATGCTGGGATCTGTGATTCCTACAGTCACAGCCCAAGAACAAAGGTCTCCGAGATGACTGATGATCTCCAACAAAGCACATTCAATCAGAGAGCTTGTTTGCCCTGAAGAGCCTCCACGCTCACTGGGCCTTGTGCTATTATCCGTTTAGGGAATGTATACAGACACTTTGTCTGAAAGCTCGGGCCACTCTAACCCTTCATTCCTCAAATTCCTATGGTCTGACTGTGCCGTCCGTCACACAATACCCAATCCACCCTACTCTACTTTTGAAGGACAACATCAGAGAGCCACGGCGGTGCACAAGGACCCTCTGGAGAGACGGCGACCAGAACAAAAGAGAAAAATCACACGTACCGCCTTGACACGGGCTGTTGCCTAGCAGCCCAACGGCAATGGGCATTACGAGGCAGGGCTGAGTAAACTTTTGGCAGGTTATTGTGAGAAACCAGTTGCTAGGCTTTGGCCACAAAAGGACGCTGTGTGGAACGTGAGGAGGGAAACTTGGACGGTGATAGATTAGACGAGGAATGTGCTGTGAATGCTGTGTGAAAGAGGTGACACCGCATTGAACCCGAGGGTTAACGTAAACACCGTGCGTATTGATTTGTTGGAGTCAGATATTTGTTGTAGTAAGCGCAAGACATGACATTTGCATTGTATATATTTTAAGTTGACCTTGCTGGCCATAAACAGGAAGGGACTATTACCTTGTCGTTATCAAGAGGGTCTTTCTGAACAAATGCCTGAATGAACTCCTCTGGTCCGATGTAGCTCAGTCTTTCCTGAAAAATTAAGATGATGTCAACTTAACCTCTGCAGTAAGTCCAAACGGTCACCTTGAAAATAACTGCACAGATTATTGATTTAATAAATAAAGCAATTAAAAACCCACAGTGAGGTGAGGAATGTAAGGTCATGTAAACCGAGGAAGTTCCACTCACCAGTTCAATGTGTGTGAGTTGCTGTGCCAGGGTGAAGGGGTCGCTGCAGATGGTCAGAATGTCTCTCTGGATGGACTGAGGTTTGGTCTTCAACACAGTTAATCTGTCAGTCACAGAGGAGTTAATCTTGGCCAAAGCCTCCTCGTACTGACTCAGTGTGGTGAGCTTACGGATCAGCGTTTGTGTCATCTGTTGCACCGCCTTGCGATAGAGCTGAAGAGAGACGGGGAGACAGAAGACGTGGATTTGCAACCATGCTTTTATTGACCAGAATGACAAGGTAATCATTCATTTGAAAGACTAACAACAAAATGTGTCCCACACTGATAAGAAAGCTGAGGGAATGCACAATGTATTTGCCCTGCAAACATCTAATGGACTTCCGGGCGTATAATGGCGCCCTTTCCTCTTGATCGGTCAGCTATGACGGCGGTGCTGCTCACGGGGTCTAACGTTCCAACATAGGGTCTTGAGTATGTTACATAAACGATTAATGCAGGATTACGAAACAGCAGCACTTCATTCATGTCCTTCAAAGGTTCACAAGAATCCTGAATGCCACCCACTTCCCCTCGTAACACAAGATGGGGTTGTGTTATCTAATAACAAGTGCCTGACACAGTTCTGGACTTCTGTTGTGTAAGGAGAGGACAGCAGCGGTCAAGCCCTGTTGCTCAACATCAATCGGACAAGAATCTACATCCTCTGCCTGCTTGACAACCAATGGACATCAAGAAGACTACCCCACACCATGAATTTAAAACAGACTACTTAAAGGAAGCCTTACCTAAACTGGTTACTTAAAGGAAGATAAAATAAACGCATTTGATAAAAATTTACTTTTTTACAGGGCTACAGCGAGGAACAATCACCTGAAAGCCAATCAGAATCCACTCAACTGAACAGTTTAAGCATTTAAAGCGTCAGACAACAAAACTGCAGCTCTTATATTGAACAAAATTTTATTGTCCATTTGTGTGTACTCTAATATAGTTATCAATATAGCTATCGTTCGTGGTGCAAACGGGCTTTAAGGCTTTTGTTTAACCATGAAGATATAAAAAGTTGGCCGTTCAAACATTATGCTGATTGGTTGTGGGATCTTTCATTTCTGTCAGGCTTCTGTACTCCTTTCTGACTCGTAGAAAATAAAAAGTGCCCCATTAATCTGTTGTGCAGGAGGTCGGTGGCGCATAAATCCATCTGGCTCAGAACAACCTGAACATAGTGTAGATGCAAGAGTATTGATGATTTGACAAGAGAGTGAGTACAGGAGGAGACAAGCCCTTGCAGCACTTTAAAAGATCACAGAGAGTCTTAATATTCCCTCTTCAAGGTCCACCATATGCTGACACATTATTTTTAGCAGGAGTTCTTGGCGATGACTGCTTGACATTTTGAGCGGCAGATCAGACAACTCACTTGTTGTGGGAAAAATAGAAAAGAAAGCTGCTTGCCTCCACGTTTTTAAACCTGGCATGAGTGTGCGACAGCCGTCCAACATGGCACAACCTCACAGTACAGATCACTCTAGCATAGACACACCACACCCAGGTCAAGGGTGAATGCTCTCCATTACTTTCCCAATAAACAGGATTTGTGCAAAAGGTGTCCAAATGTGCACCAAATGGCTGTGTCTGCAAATGCACAACTGGGCCCTGCCTTTCCTATACAGAAGACCACACGCGTAATGACAATCTTTGCTGACCAGAAGCCTGAGGACCAAACTGTGGTTTGGAGACAGATGTTACGGCATCTATTCTCAGCTCCTGCACTGAAAGCAAGAGATCCGCGACTCAACTGCCAGTAAAAAGACAGAACAGCAGGTCAACAAACTGCTGGCAAACTCGTCAGGACCACTGAGGTCTAGGAGAGGTCAAAAAATAAAAGGCCTAACTGGAAACCACTTCATAGCGGTCTTGTTATAATGGGCTGCAAGCACTGGACAGTGCATTTGACTCAGATGGGCTTATGTCTAGCTATAAATACACCCATTGTCTATTGTGTGGCTCTGACTGCTGTGAATACCACGTCAATGTAGAGTCAAGTGCTACACTGTAACAGACACTCTCATTAACAAAATTCACGTACGAGTACATGCCGTTCAGATGGCGGGAGAAAAACAGCGACTGAATTACATAATAGTCAACTTATTGATGGAATGAACCATGAATGAATTCTTCACACTATGAGACGCTCTTTTCATGCATAGATACACATCTACCAGATAGTCATAACTCAAAACACAGATTACATTTGTCTCGCCTACCTAGCAAATGTAAAGATCATAAAGATACCTTGAATAAAGAAAACATGAAGTGGTCACTCCGTTAAAAAATAAAATTTTATCCCCATCAGTATGTAAAAATGGTACACAATAAGGGAAATAACTTAATAAATAAATAAAAATGCAATAAATTGAATAATGCTAAAAATGTTAGTGTAGAAATCTTAAGTATTTTTTCAACAACAACAAAAAAATAAATATTAAAAGGCAACAAAAAGACATTTTAGAGGTTTAGGTTTTGGGTCACACATGACATTTTACCACCTTAAATAATCATTAAAAGGTCAAATTATCTGTTATTTGAAAAGACGTATTGCCCTTCTTGAAACATAGTGCATTTTATGTATTACATTCAGACAATTGTCTTATTTTGATATTGACTTTATACCAAAAAACATTTAAATTCAGAAATTAAAAACTTGCTCGTCATATAAGAGGTGTACTCAGGTATGAACTGCATTTGAATTTTCTTTCAAATAAATACACAGGTCAACTATGTCACGGACCCTAACACAGTTACAGTTCTCCATGTTGTTGTATTTTTAGTGTACATGCAGTCGTATTAGTTTATCACCCCTTTCACTAGATTGAGGAGGCGGTGCAACACGCACACATTTCCTCTATGAGCTGAGCGGGGCCGCAGAAGGTCATCGATCTCCTGGGTCAGGATAAAGCAGATCAATTGTCACACATGTGTTTACTGCACAAGCCACCAGAGGATGAGTCCTGCTTGTCTTTTCGAGTTAGTGAAACCCCATTCATTTGAATCTGATGGAGCGATGTCCATCTTAAACTGTCTATTCTAACTAGTGCCCTGCTGTTAGTCATTACACTAATGCTCGCCAACCATGTGAGATGACCAGAGCGAGCTTCTGCAAATCTCTTTTTATTTCACTGTACATTAACTAAATCAAGAGCTCACAACAGGAGGACTATTCAGATGCGGACGATAGAGAAACAAAGGGACGTTTGAGGACAACACTTGATGAGAGCTCCCAACTTTATCCAGATTCAAAATGAAGTGACAGGCGTCAAAAGGATGTGAGCACAATGGAAGGACGATAACTAGATGTAAAATAAAATCGAATCATTTAACACAACCACTGCTGGTTTTTGTGCCCAGGAAGTTTTAAAAGAACCTAGAATAAATGTGGTGAAAAAGTCCCTTTGATAAAAAAAAATGCTAAGCCAGTAACATGGCAACAAACGAGTCAGCGCTAAGAGAACTATTTAAATGCAGCCTGTGGAAAAGCACCAGTGAAGACAAAAGCAGCTGAACAAAAGAGCTCTCTTCTCACTCCTCTTGTCAGAGCGCTTTGGACTAAAGAAATCTCACCCCCCATTGCTCAGGTGTTGACACTCTTCTCACCCAACGTGTTACATCCTACGTCTTAACCAGCTGAATGTTAAAAAAAGCCATGCTAAGATATATAAAGGTGTTTTACACGGTCTATGCTAATAGTGGTACTAAAGGCATAAAGAAAAGCTAATGTCTTTGACGCAAGTGTTCGCACCTATCAGGTGACTATTATTTCAAAACGGTGTTGCGTTTAGCAGACATTTCCTCAAGAATGAAAACCTCATTGTTTCCGCTGAAATTATCTTCCAGCACTTGGAAATGGCAGACTTACTTCATCTCCAGTACTAAGACGATGCGTTAGTTCCTTCAGGCTCTTCATCATCCTCTCATCCCTGAAGTCATAAGGAAATGTCTCCGTCCACTCAGTCAGCAACTGCAGAATCTTGGGAGCAATTTTCCTGACTCTTGCCTACAGATTAAGTAAAAAAACAACAACACTGTAATTGCAAATTATTGTCCTTGGTTCTCAAAATAGAGTAACCATGAAGACTGAAGCCACTTTGTATGACAATCAGTATAAAGACACCCTTGTACCTTATCAGCCTGAGGATCAGTGAGTCTCTGCTGGTCCACACACAAATGGCACACTTTGGACATCAGCTCATACGGGTGAATAAAGAGACGGGAACTGAGCAGGAATGTGAAGATGTATGTCTTCTGTGAGTCAATAAAAATTAGATCAATGTTGGTGCAACAATACAAACCATTAATATCCGTTTTACATTATTCTAAACAAAACTAACATTGGACAAAGCTACATAAAATGTATTTATATTTCTTGAAAATAAATCTGGTTAGCTAGACTACACCTCAAAAGGACAACTCTTATTTTAAATAAAGTTCTTTGAAATGATACAAAGGATTTATGTCTCTTTAGATCAATTTAATGAATCCTTGCTGATTAAAAGTAATTTCTTTTAAACCCAAATTTTTGAGCAGAAGTGCATATTGCTAAATTATAAGTTGAGACCAATTGCAAGTCACGTTTGTGGTCTCGGTGTTTAAAAAATAAATAAATGTGAGATATGTTTTCAATACTCAAAATCCAATACTGTGAATTGGCTTAATAGCTACTTTTGACACTCTATATACTCACATCAGGATAGTAAGCCACCGTAGGGACCAAGTGCTCAATTAGAGCCTCCAAGGACCCTGACACCAGGTTGTTTTCATGGTAATACAGGCCTTCATAGTCCTCTTCCTTGGCCTTATAGAGATTCTTGTTGTAGACATTGGACCCATACATCGCTGGAAAGGGTGACGTTTGAGGCATTTTGTCCTGTTGAAGGATATAAAGAAACATCAGTCTGAGGAGCCTAACCTAAGCACAAACACAATCAAAAACAGACATTGATGCATGAACTAGTTTAATTCGTTAATGCTGAGCCTCCATCCTCAACTGAAAATTTTGTTTACCTTTGTGTAAAACACAAGGTCCCCAGTATCATTATAGGAAGCTGAGTGGAAAATTACTCTTCCTCGGATGGACGACTCGTGGGGATGAATATGTCGCGATTAATCTCAATGTGCAAACACCTTCCCTGATTGAGCCTGAGAACTTGAGTTTAATCTCCATTCGCTTCGTATTTTAGACTCACTAGCTGGCTCTAATCCACCATAATAGCAGCTGAACATACCGCCGGCGGGTTTCACTCACAAACACCAACAAATTAATCTTCACAGTGCTTTTACCTCACGTGGATGTACAACACAGAGGTTCTTTCAACTACGGGTTGACACAAAAAACATGATGACCTATGAGATCTAGTGCTTCTGAAAAGAAGGATTCTTAATTTCCCCCTCAAAACCAAAACAAGGCCCATTACAGATGAGAGTCCTATGAGTCGGTCAGCATTAGCTAGAGGTGATAAGCAGCCAAAAGCAGTTCTTCACCCACACAAAGAGTTCTGGCTCACATTGCCTGCCTCCCTCCCTCCTACTTCTGTATCTTCCAGGCTCTCGTGGAACGGCAGAAAGTGAGTTTTGCACATGTCAATGCATCACATAATCACGCGGGCGGCTCCAGTATGCCAGCACGAGCTTCTGTGCCATTTCAGAGCTCAGCCCGTGACTTTAAGTGAGATTCCTGGACACAGCGCATATGGGCCCCTCAATAGAGGCATTCACAGCTACGGCACGGGGCGTCAAGGGACACCCCGAACAATGTGCAGCCCCAATGGCCGCCTGCCTATTCAGGCCCGCAGGCGTTTGGGTGCCAGATTCGGACGGGAGTGCACAGGAGGGAGGGGGTGTCGTACGATGATGTATGTTCTCAGTCCGCGGCCCCCCACAGAGACCTCTTCATAAAACCATAGACATTAGCATCAAAATGGAGGCCCAAGAGGTCAAAGCAGCAAACGCCCCCCTACGCATCTGCTTTACCATGTGTTATACCATCTGAGCACGTCAATGAGATAAAAAGCAAGGAAGGCCAAATTATGTCAAGAATTGACTTTGCGCTCATCACCAGAAATTGACAATTTGTCAAGTCCTTTATGAATGATGCCTCTGGGAACCGCGTACGGTTATATTCTCTGACTCATATTCTGTAACAGAATTTGCCAGAACTTTCATAAAAATAAACCCTTTTTTGTTTTTGACAAAGCAGTATTGAATAAACTCTACTTTTGTTTCATTATATGCCCCAAAAGCAGGACAGCCCTGCGCATCGGCCCAAGCAACCCTATTAGTGAAGCCCCCAGGCCACAATGCAAATCTGCTAAAAGTCAAAGCCCTTTTAAACTCTCTAGGCGCACCAGCTGCTACTCGACTGAATTCTGTGAGTGAATAAAACAAAGCTGAAGCTGATTAGTAGCAGGGATTCTGGATGTGTTTACTTTTTGGTTGCAGGTGTCAAGTATGGCCAGCCACATGTCCTCTCCTCTGTCCTGCTTAAACAAACACGAAGCACAGCCTTCACCACAGGGGCTGTGTAGTATATAAGCAAACAAAAAAGCCCTTGCTTTCACACAATTACTGAAATGTTTTTTGTCAGAGCTTTTATTTGGCATCCTTGCATGGCTGCATTTTAGATAGTTATGACTGTCTGAAAGCTGAAAACATTCAATCCCACCCACATGTTGACTGTATTGTTGATAACTGAGTCTCTAGATCAAAACGGGCCTCCTCAAGCATAAAGCAACATTTAAATAATCACTCTGATCTTTGGGGTTACCACACCTTTTGACTAATACATTTCAATGGTTTTACACTCATTTATCCCTACTGGATAAGGATTTTTAAAATTCACTGTATATTGAAATTGCACTCACAAGTCGATAAAATAAATAAAAAATAAATGATTCTACAAATACTGCATACATAGCAATGGAAATGTCTTGTAAATGTCAATATCCTAAGTAAACTGAAAATACATTGAAATATAATTTTTATATATAATTTAAATCGAGTTCGAAGTTATGTTTCAATTGATAGAATACTTATTAAATAAACAGAAAAATTTCAATTTAATAATACATTTTAATTTTCCATGATATTTCGATGACTTCCTGAGACCAGTTTTCATGGAAATCACAATTTTAACGTTCCTTGATATTTACAGGTTTTCCATGGTTGTGGGAACCCTGTCTAATGCAAATGTGGAGGTTAAAACAACAAACCCAAACGTTCTGGAGTGTTTTGAAACGGCATCCTCAACAAAAGGGTGTGTTGAGCTCATTGGCATATTATTA
The DNA here is from genome assembly GCA_018155175.1 of Sinocyclocheilus anophthalmus. Classification (NCBI taxonomy): domain Eukaryota; kingdom Metazoa; phylum Chordata; class Actinopteri; order Cypriniformes; family Cyprinidae; genus Sinocyclocheilus; species Sinocyclocheilus anophthalmus. The sequence goes on from JADLZN010004862.1 coordinate 248,617, forward strand.
GGAGCTGTTAAGTTGTTGTGGAGGTCTTGTCTTTAAAGGTCGCTTCATAGTGAATATAAAAACAGCCAAAGATCAAGACTTTAACAAATGCGAAGGATTGATCACTGCTGTGATGACAGAAAGACATGATTCCCACCCACATTTCTACAAACAAATGTCTGGTGCGTGGACCACAACACAGTTCTATGTAAATTGACAAATTACTATAATGTTACGAATATGATGAAATGAGGAAATAAACATGTCTGTTCATAGCGCTGTAATAGACACCAGTATTACACAACATTGTCGGCTTTCAATAAATTCAACAAGGATTAAATTGAGTCTTGGTCTTTTGGTTTCTGTCAAAGTGGGTTACATGTTAGCCTTGGGAAACGAGCAGGTGTGTGTCCGTGTGTGTGTAAGACGTTGGGGGAAGGGAGCGATTGCTTCACTGAAACTGCTCGAGTGTGTCTGAGTAAATAAAGGGCTTGGCTGGCGGTACAGATTGGCAGGGCATAGTGTCCTTCCCACAGCACTTTGAGCTACCTGCATGACTGGTATCACAGAGGCATAGTCCAGCCAAATCACAGCAAACTGATGCAGATCAGCTTTTCAAAACAGAATCAAAATGTCTCAGACACTCTTCTTTCCACAATCTTGACCAAACACAAACCCTCATTTTGATTAAAAAAGTATAATATAAGACTGTTGATAAACAACACCGATTAATCAAGTAGATAAGACAATCTGCTTAAGCCCCAAAATAGCTTACTTATTTGATAGTGGGGAGAAACACATGGGTAATGATCATCTGAAATCAACAAGGGAATATCAACAACAACCCTCCAGTTTCCACACCCACCCAACACAAGACCACTACTGCACTAATACATATGAGAAATGAAAAATGATTTCCCCAGTGAATACCCTCAGCAAACACTCAAAACTCCATAAACCTGGCATCTTCATTCTGCAGTGCAAACCATCAGTTTAGTACACAGCATGCACACTATTTTTTTTTAGCTAATTTACTGTAATTTTATATCATCCTAAAATATAAAATGCCTTCCGTAGACATTTCAATGAAACTTTAAGATCTCAATGGGTTATCCAGACTTGGAATTACAGTTCTAAAATTCCCTCTTATATCCAGTTTTCTCCGGCTGTGGGAACCTTGTCTGAATTACCATGTAACCAGCAAAGCAAATTAACATTACAATCCTTCAGTAAAATATTATACAACAAAGTACCATGTAATATAAAATAACATGCATTTAAATCTAATTATAAATGAAACCAGTTTAACCACCAAACTAGTACACCAAAAGTCTAGAATAGAATATTAATTCCACTAACAATACCACAAATAACCAATAGTACATAGCAATCATTCATTTCCATGGTAGCATATCAAATTACATGACAGCTTGGTTGTGTTCTACATTTGTTGTGCATTGCATATCACTTGTTAAGAACTCACTATCAAGACCACCAGCATACCTAGGGCAACACCACAGGGCACATTCTTCATTAATGTTAATATACTTAAGTCAGTAAGACAGAAGGTGAATATCGTCAGCACATAATATTTGTTTGCCGGTTTATATGCAAGTAAACTGACTTAACAGGTCGTAATGTGAAATAAAATCAAAATGCATGCAAACCAAGCCGCGTATTGAATGCATTATACATTGCTCGAGTTTCTCACCTCCAAAGGGACCGAGACTCCGCTGTAGATCAGCCCTGCAGAAGTTTGGCGATGGATGGCTGCGCAAGATGAACCTCCGGACATATAACAAGCTTCAAAAAATGATTCTCAAAACATATGAATCTAAAAAGAAGTCACGCTGCGTATTCCTAAGTCATACGGATAACGACTGTGACAGTCAAGCGCATGATCCTTATTATAAATATATCCAGGCTGTACGTGCGACGTGCCTCTCTCTCACGATCTCAAACAAGTGTGAGCTGCTGATCCACTGAGCGAGCGAATAGTAAATTATAGTAGGCTGAGCCGTAGATTCCGAGATAGCCAATCAGCGAACAGCACCAGACACCCGAGTGCATATCAGCGCGCGCCCATCAGTCTATACTTGAAAACAAAAACATATGAGATTTTCACTAAACAAGACGACTGAAAGAAGAACTAATTGTCTGCCTCAGCGAAAATCCCCTGAAAATAATCTTCATGGTTACTTACAAGTTCGCCATTATGTCCTGAAAGATAGCTGTCTCATTTGAATCTAGCAGGACTAATGAATTTATCAAAAATAAATGTATTGATTTGTTCAAAATATACATATTACAAATATTAGCATCATGGGCAGTGTAAATGGAAATATTTGTGGGAACTCCCTCATGTCTTAAGCTGATGATACAGGGGGCAACTTTTTGGGCACTTTCTCGCTGAGAATGGGTAACAAATTTCTATCTGGATACTTTAGATCAGCTGTGTCTCACCTGGTTGCCCATTGATGGCAACATTAACCAAAGTTGCCCCATGTATCATTATTATCATTTTGAAGACAGCAACGGATAACACTGTAGCACAAACTGCTAATATATTTATGATATTTTGGTAGGCCTGTATGTAATGTTTACCTGCATTATCTTTAGCTTAATTTTAAATAGGTTAAATTAAATCTGTGAAACACAGTATATACCCCTGTCTCATGTTCACTGATACTGTGCAGGAATCCCCCACACTAGATACTGCAGTGAATACCTGAAAGAGTTCACAGAGAGGTTTTCCCTCTCTCATTGTAGGTCAAGGAGCCGAGAGTTCGTCACCTCTCACACCTATATGAGGTATGCTAAATGAGCTTCAGTAGCATGTTCTAACAACAATGGTATCAATCTGTCTGTCTTTTAAATTGACAGAACAAATTAATTCACCTGATAAACTTGAAGGTAAGAACATTACCAATCAAATCACAAAGTTACTCCATGTGATAATAAAAAAAAAAAACAGGATTTCATGTCTATGCATATTTGTTAAGATGCAGAGAAAAAGCAGGATAATGTGTGTGCTGGGGTCCTGACCACCCTCTCTGGGGTTATATGCATTAATGGCTGGCTGACTGTACATTATCTCTCAGTTATATTTCCGTAAATGTGTGTGTGTGTGTGTGTGTGTATGTGTTAAAGTATCAAAATCAAATCTCTTAAGCAGACCAGCACCATAAAATCACAAAAAATAACAATAATAATAATTAAAAAGCAAACAGAGTAGCACAAATTTGTAAAGATTTTAAATAAAAGGCATGTATGAATCATCTTAAAATCTGCATCACAAAAGACTCTTTAAACGTTGTGTGATAATTAGGATGTTTCTTCATGCATTTGACAATGAGTCTGAATAAAATCTGAATATGGGGAGCATTATGTTTGAAAATAACCATTCACAGGTCTCACATCTTGGCTAACACCTCCACAATGGGCCCACAGTTATGTAACCTCTGTGTATTCAAAGTCATTGTTCATTGTGAAGAGTGTGTGGAGGAGTTCATAGAGATGAAGAACTAACAGTTAAGCTCTCTGCAAAAGTTAATACTACTAACAGTACCAAACAGCAACAAAAAAGTTAAAGAGAAATAGCTACAAGTCAATTCAAGTCCAGTCGTTCTCCCCATTAAATACACATTTGAGCTTAGTCAGCACAGACTGTCTGACCTAGCTTCCCCTTTGCTCCAGAGGTATTCACACCCCTGTTTTGTTGTCCTAGATGGGGCATTATGAATGTGAAAAGTGAGAAACAGCATGAATTATTTAAATGTTGGAAACTGTTAATAAGAATGCATGATGAACATAGTGCCTGCTGTTCCATTTTATTTTATTTTTTTACTTCAAAGATTAGTCCCTAAAACAGAAGATGTATATAACAAAAGTTAAATTGAAATTGATTATCCCAATCAAAACTTCTACATTTCAAAAAGAGTCATTCAAAACACAAAAGTCTATGTGTATGGGTATTTTTTTCACATAAGAACAATAAACATGGACATTCTCAAATCGGGGTCCTAACTCAAGAAATCCTGGCACATCCATTCTGTGGAAACAAATGTACTAGCAGTTGACAAAGATGATCAGGCAGGCACTGTGTTAAGAACAACAGTATATTAGCTGTAGTTAACCTAAATACTAATGTACTGCAGAAACGTTAGTATACCATACCATACCATACCATACCGTAACATGCGTGTGTTAAATCTCCATTACTTGAGGGTAAGGATGTCACAATCAGCTTTGGCCTTTGATCTTTGGTGTCACTCTGTTATCATATAGTTTAATAGCCACTTCATTTCAAGAGTGAAATCATTAAAATAGATTAACAACACTCCATATTTACCAGTTGCAAGAATAATATTATGCGAAATTGGGTGTGATTTTGCCATAAGTAAATATAGACAGATAGAGACATTCAGTAACTCAGACACTTTTCAGACATACAAATATCTAACTCAAGATTGGCTTACATCCTATATGAATTCTGACCCAAATATTTTGTCAGCTGAGGAAAAGCACTCAGACTCCAGTCCATCAAATCAAGAGCCAGATAGTGTTTACCTCTGCACTGACTCCAGACCAGCTTTCCCCAACCCAATTTCTAACTTCACAATCATTGAGAAAAACCAAGCTGGCCTCAAATCAGGTATAATGAGTGGCAACCAATTCCAGACAAAGGGCAAAAGTAGGTCAGTACAGTCTACTGCTTCTTCTACTCAATCATCATTCATAGATCCTCATTATTAACTCATGTTACGTCAGATGATCACATGCATGGAAAAGTCCAAGCATGGAAACCAATGTGACTCGATGCTCAGAATTAGCTTCCAAATGAGGAACAAGATATGCGTGCTACTTCCTGACATTTAATGTTACCAAAAAAAGCCTTTGGTAAAAATGTGACAATAGTTAAATGAAATCCTGCTCTATTTCTCATAAACCTAACTCTGTAACTTTTTTTGTACATTGTTTTCAATCATATTCATCATCATATTTTTGATTCTAAATAAATTAAAGTAAAATTAATGGTAAACTGCACTAAACTGGCCATCTTTTATTTATTACTATATGTCTACCATCATCAATATGTAATATCCCACTCTGGGAACTTTTTAGTGAAAAGGCCTTACCTTTTCCTTGAAGTCCAAGTACTTAAACCCAACTCTTTTTCTACCATTTACAAAACATGCTGAGACATACAGGATCAATTTTACTCATAGTCTATATAGACTTATTCACAACCATACCAGGGAAACCCCAACCGGCAAGTAAAGAATGGGCGAAGTACTTTCCCAGTCGATTTCTCTTAATGGATTCAAGTTTTACATTACGCTTTGCAAACTGATACAGACCACACAAGAGGACCCCTAAATCCACAAGTCAGTTAGTTAAATGCAACCTGATGATATGAAAATATGATTTGCCAGTAATGTGGTCCATATATACACATTTCCAGAGTAATGTCTGAAGCACAATTTTTTTTCACAGTTGGCCTAGTTCACTGTTTGCGTGAGCCTGAGGAGAATGCCTTTATGTCTCTGCCTGACAAAACCTCTCACATCCCAGAAACCAAAAAATAGGGCATCTCTAACTGCGGGATGTGACTTTTGAGAAACCTTGATGTGAAGTTCAGTAAATCCTCCCACTAAAAAAAGCTCAACAACAACAGTGAAAAAAATTCTGTCACAGAGATTTGCGTTTCTTCTGAGGTGACCTCAGCACTGAAGACTTTTCATTAGAATCACTGCGACAGATAATAACCTATTGAACTCAGCCCTGAAGGTCACAAAGATCTCGCCTCTCAGAGATGCCACATGATACAACATGTCACAGATGGAGCAGATAAGATCAAAGGACAGGTGTAACAGCGAACAGAGGCTTGGCTCGTATTCTGGGAGAATCAACACCAAATTACTGAAGGGCAAACACTTTTATCATCACTGTTGAAATTGTTGTCTCAAAGTGTTTCAACAAATAAAAAGAATACATTTTGAATTCTAAAATTTATATATTATTGGATATATATTCATACAAATAAGCACAAACACAGCACTCTCCACCCAGGTGCGTAGGAGACTGGCTGCCAGCGAAATGAACAGGAAAGCTGAAAATACTCCATGTTCTCTCGGCTCCCACATACACCGAAGGTCAAAGAACATGAACTCCTACCCATGTTTCTCGGGGGTAAACACAATCACACGATGTAGGCTCAGACCTTACTGTAGGATGTATATAAACAATTACGCGAACATCCGGATTACAATGTACACACTATATGCAGTATGAATGTTCACACTACTGGGATGCACGCCATGAATTATGCAACATATTTCTTGTCAGTTCTGACACATAACAGCATTAACTGCTCTCAGCCATCACAACACTGACCACCTTTAGACCTATAAGCCCTGAACTGCATATAAAGCCTATGTATGATATAGAAGCGTTTCTTTGTATGTCCTGTTCCCATCTGGATGCTACGGTAAGTAAGATGGGTTGCTGGTTTGTTAAGTCAGTCAGGGGGCAAAGGACTGTCTTGTGTCCATCTGTGACTTTGCTGTCTGAAGGAGCGCTGACATTTTAATTATCTTTGACTGAGGCAAGAGATGCAAGGCCTCAGCCTGGGAAAAAACGGCCTACAATAGACAATGGGTTATAAAACTGTCTAAATGAGAGGCATATGACATGAATCATGAATATGTAGGCGTAAGTATGATGTCCAATAAAAAGTCAGTCAAAAAAAAACTTAAATTAAATTAAAAATAAATAAATAAATTAAAATAAAAATTGAAATAAAAAAATGACCTTGAAGAATAAGCAAGCAAGTATACATAAAATGATAATCAAAGTCAATATAACAAACGACTAAATTGATTCAAATCTCCAAAATCGTCTACAAAAAGTCACATTATGAACAAGAGCTGTGAGAATCATGTTATGTGCTTTGGGAGGGGTCCCAAAGCATATGAAACAGCAGCTGGAAGACATTGCGTGTGCGCACGTGGAGTGGCATTAATATATGGGGGGAAGGTTAGGAAATGGAGGAAACTAGGAAGACACCACCCAGACAAACTCCCTGTGACCCACATACCCTCCCCTCTTCCTCCCCCATCTTCCCTCCACCTTCTGGGTAGAGACGGCTTGAGAGCTGACATTCCATCCCAACCCCCCTCTGTCAAAACAAACAAGAAGACCACCTGAGGAAAAGGAATTGTTTTGTCACATTTTCAAGGGTCTAATCTTAACCAGTCAGGGGTCCACATCGCTTGCATGCCTTCATATTACACTTCAGATTTTGGGTACCCAAGACATACATGAGAAATCAATTCTTGATATTCTATTAATAACTACGTTTCTGTGTATGTTACACTATACTGAAGCATGCTGGAAGAAGTTTGTTTTTGCCCTGCTTTTGTATAGTCATTCATCAACAAAGGCTACGAAGACCTTCATAGAAAGTAAATATTATGTAATGGGACAAAAGACACAAACATTGTAGTGAGTTGGATTACGTCAATCACCACGTTTACATGCACATGGATATTCAGAAATTGGCAAGCATCATGTAAACACATTAACCAACATGAACAATAACCAAGATTAAGCCAATATTCTGGTTTCTAGAAATATAGACATAGCTGACATATTTTGTACCATTCAAAAGTCTGGGGTCAGTACAAGACATTTTATTTGAAAGAAATTACTTTTATTCAGCTAGGAAGCATTACATTGATTAAAAGTGTCAGTAAATACATTAATAATTTTCCAAAAGGTTTTTATTTCAAATAAATGCTGTTCATTTGAAGAATCCCAAATAAATATGAATCACCTATTTTCAGCATTGATAATGATACGAAATGTATTCAAATCAGCATATTAGAATGATTTATGAAGGATTATGTGACACTGAAGACTGCAGTAATGGCTGCTGAAAATTCAGCTTTACAATCACAGGAATGAATAGCATTTTAAAATAGATTCAGCTAGAGAACAGTTATTTAAATTATATATTATTTTTATATTATTTATTATATATACTATTATTAATTATATATTTCAAAGTATTACGGGTCTGCTGTATTTTCTAATTTAAAAAAATGCATTGGTGAGCATGAGAGACTTCTTTTAAAAACATTTAAAAATCGTGCTGACCCCAAACTTTTGGAAGGTAGATACAGGCATGGGTGAAAATTTTACTGTTGTAAAACTTTAAGGAAGTATATTCAAAAACATTAAAAGAAACATCATCTAAAATAAATCGCAATTAAAATAAAAGTTTGTGTTTACATAATATATGGGTGTGTATTGTGTATATTTATTTTGTATATATAAACACACACATGCATGGTTATATCTAAGAAAAACTATGTTACATTATATATTGAAAATATTTATATATAATATAAATTATATGAATATAAATATATACATGTAGATATTTTCAAAATATATGCTGTATGTGTGTGTATTTATGTATGCATAATATACACAGTACACGCACATATATTATGTAAACAGAAACTTTTATTTTGGATGCAATTAATTGCAATTAATCATTTGACAGCACTAATATAAACTCTTAAACAGAACATGGCCTGTAAAAAAGACTGAATTTTCATTTTTGGTTCTCAGAAACCTAATGTAACATGCAACCATGGTCACATTATAATGAGGTACTTATCAGAAAATACATTCCACAGAACATCACCATGAGATTCCACCCACAGATTTCAGAGAATGCAGCTAAGTGGCTAAATGTTGTTGTCAGTAGACGCTCATAATGATGTTCCCAGTAAAGGCTGGGGGAGGCCACCGCTTCCACCATCCATGCTGAACAGCTGGACAGGCCCACTTGTGTGTTTGTACTCTTTCATTAATTCCACCAATGCAGATGACACTTGCTCAGTCAACTGGCTGCATAGCTGCTGTTTCTATTTTTCAAAGTCGTCTACTGGATAATCTCACATCCCTTGGGAATGGTCAGATATGATGTCAGTGCCGTAGAATGAAATAACGAGACAAAACAGTCCACCACACACACACATAAAAGATAATCTGTTCAGATTACATAAGAACTGTCCCTTTTCATGGTCGTCCAAGTCAACAGACGAGAACCACTGCCCTCGCTTTCAGCCTGCGACTCCACTGGAGGCAGGGGAAAAGTGAAGATGCCATAATTCAGACTATTTATGTAACAGCATGCACTCAGTTTCCATAAAAGTTTCTCTAGGTTGTGTGTGCCTATTCGAACGGGTCGCTAGACTGTCTGCTCTGACCCCGCTCACAGCCTTCGCCATCATGCCACCAGTGCCTGAAACAATGTGATCGCAGATGGCAGGCATGCCACGCCAAATGCCACACAAAGCAGTCCCAGATGGAGCCGGCCTTGGATTTATCTGCCTGATAAAAGTGTATGGAGAGATTGCACATTTTGGAGATAAAAACAGCCACATTTCTGTGTAGGAACATATGACCTTTCCATCATGTCTCACTTCTTACTTCCAGGCTAATTCTCCTTTTGATCTGCTAATGTTCAGACCTGAAAATTGGGACAGATTACACAAGATCTCCTGAAAAGGAGGGGAAGTTGGACTGGATGGACAATGCACCTATTATGCACTTTGGTACTGTTTTGGGTTCTTGGACAGGAGCATGAGGCCCTTTTTTCCTTCCTGTTTAGCTTGTTTTGAATATAGCTTTTCTTAAAATAACCATTGAGACAAAGTGATCAGTAAACAGCTTGCCATCCCACATTTGTGTAGAATGGAAGCTCAGATTTGATGGAATTCATTAAAGTCTTTCCCCACACAATATGAAATAATTTTTTCTAAGAAGAAGTTGGTAACAGAAAACAAAAGCTTATTATTAGTTCTCCTAAAAAGGTACATTCCTCATAAAATGTATTTCTCTGACATTTGTACACGATTAGTATTAAATAACATAACAGTGTGAAATCACAACTTCTTCAATGGAAATGCTAAAGTTAATATATAATATTAAATCAAGTAATGAAAACTCTTCCTGAAATCCAACTTTTAGGAAACTACTGAGCACATTTCAGCTGTGACGTGACCCTATGACCCAAACACTGCTATGAATCCATGTGGATGTTACGGTTTGAAAAGGATTGTTATAGAATGATAAACTCTTATCAGTATAACAAATCCTTTCAGAACAGAAATATCCTTATTAGCGATTGAGGGTCCTTGTATTATTCTGTAAAAAGAGTGAAGATCTGGTGATTCTAGTCACATTCAAACCTGCCTGTGTGTGCTCATGCTGTTTTTCCCAGGGAGGCGAGGAGTGAAAAGGAAGCTGTGCAGCCCATCCCAACCAGAGAGAGCTATCAAAACACACACACACCCTCCCTATCATAATCTCTCCACGTTGTAAAATGCTTTATGCATGTCTTGTTAAATGTAATACAAACCCAATTCCATAAAAGTTGGGACACTGTACAAATTGTGAGTAAAAAAGGATGACTAAATTTACAAAGCTCAGTAAATATATGTTTTTAATCATATAAAATATACAGGTGGGTACGGAAAGTATTCAGACCCCCTAAATTTTTCACTCTTTGTTATATTGCAGACATTTGCTAAAATCATTTGTTAATTTTTTTTTCTCATTAATGTAAACACAGCACCCAATATTGACAGAAAAACACAGAATTGTGACATTTTTGCAGATTTATAAAAAAAGAAAAATGAAATATCACATGGTCCTAAGTATTCAACCCTTTGCTGTGACACTCATATATTTAACTCAGGGGCGGGGGGGGGGGGGGGGGGGGGGTGGGGGGAGTAAATTTCTTCTGATCATCCTTGAGATGGTTATACACCTTAATTTGAGTCCAACTGTGTTTGATTATACTGATTGGACTGATTAGGAAAGCCACACACCTGTCTAAATAAGACCTTACAGCTCACAGTGCATGTCAGAGCAAATGAATCATGAGGTCAAAGGAACTGCCTTAAGAGCTCAGAGACAGAATTGTGGCATGGCACAGATCTGGCCAAGGTTACAAAAAAAAATTTCTGCTGCACTTAAGGTCCTAAGAGCACAGTGGCCTCCATAATACTTAAATGGAAGACGTTTGGGACGACCAGAACCCTTCCTAGAGCTGGCCGTCAGGCCAAACTGAGCTATCGGGGGAGAAGAGCCTTGGTGACAGAGGTAAAGAAGAACCCAAAGATCAATGTGGCTGAGCTCCAGAGATGCAGTAAGGAGATGGGAGAAAGTTGTAGAAAGTTAACCATCACTGCAGCCCTCCACCAGTCGGGCTTTATGGCAGAGTGGCCAGACGGAAACCTCTCTTCAGTGCAAGACACATGAAAGCCCGCAGGGAGTTGTGAGATGGTGAGAAATAAGATTCTCTGGTCTGATGGCCAAGATATAACTTTTTGGCCTTAATACTAAGCGGTATGTGTGGAGAAAACCAAGCACTGCTCATCACCTGTCTAATACAGTGCCCAAAAGTGAAGCTTGGTGGTGGCAGCATCATGCTGTGGGTTGTTTTTCAGCTGCAGGGACAGGATGTCTGGTTGCAATCGAGGGAAAGATGAAGCGGCCAAGTACAGGGATATCCTGGAAAAAAACCTTCTCCAGAGTGCTCAGGACATCAGACTGGGCCGAAGGTTTACCTTCCAACAAGACAATGAACCTAAGCACACAGCAAGAATGGCTTACAGACAACCCTGTGAATGTCCTTGAGTGGCCCAGCAAGAGCCTGAGCTTGAACCCAATCAAACATCTCTGGAGAGACCTAAAATGGCTGTCCACCAACGTTTACCATCCAACCTGACAAAACTGGAGAGGATCTGCAAGGAGGAATGACAGAGGATCCCCAAATCCAGGTGTGAAAAACTTGTTGCCTCTTTCCCAAAAAGACTCATGGCTGTAAAAAGGGTGCTTCTACTAAATACTGAACAAAGGGTCTGAATACTTAGGACCATGGGATATTTCAGTTTTTTTTTTTTAATAAAACTGCAAAAATGTCAACAATTCTGTGTTTTTCTGCCAATATGGTGTGCTGTGTGTACATTAATGAGGAAAAATAATAACTGAAATGATTTTAGCAAATGGCTGCAATATAACAAAGAGTGAAAAATTAAGGGGGTCTGAATACTTTACGTACCCACTGTAATTAACAAATAAGCCACCAATGTTTGAAGTGAGACATTTGAAATTGTCATGCAATATTGGGCATTTGGATTTCATGAGAAGCTACCACATTCCAAAAAAAGTTGGGGGACAGGTAGCAATAAGAGGCCCCGGAAAAGTAAATTGGACATTATAAGGGAACAGCTGGCAGGACCAATTTGCAACTTATAGAGGTCAATTGGGCAACTGATTGGGTATTAAAGAGCCTCGCAGAGTGGGTCAGTGTCTCTCAGAAGTCAAGATAGCAGAGGATCACCAGTTCCCCCAATTGCGCGGGAAGAAAAATAGTGGAGCAAAGTATCAGAAAGGAGTGCCTCAGGAGAAAAATTGCAAAGAGTTTTGAAGTCTATCCTCACACAGTGCATAATATCATCCAAAAGTCAGAGAATCTGGAACAATCTATGGTGCGTAAGGGGTCAAGGCCGGAAAAAACCATACGGATGCCAGTGATCTTCAGGGCCTTAGACGGACTGCATCACATACAGGAAGTACGTTAATGCCAAAATACACAACATGGTCAGGAATTACTGCCAGAAAACAGGTCGGTGAAAAACACAATCCAGTGCCATTCGCCGTTGCCGGCTAAAATTCTACAGGTCAAAAAAGAAGCCATATCTAAAAATGATCCAGAAGCGCAGACGTTTTCTCTGGGACAAGGCTCATTTAAAATGGACTGTGGCAAAGTCGAAAACTGTTCTGTGGTCAGACGAATCAAAATTGAGTTCTTTTTGGAAAACTGGGACGCCAAGTCATCCGGACTAAAGAGGACAAGGAAAACCCAAGTTGTTATCAGCGCTCAGTACAGAAGCCTGCATCTCTGATAGTATGGGGTTGCATGAGTGCGTATGGCATGGGCAGCTTACACATCTGGAAAAACACCATCAATGCTGAAAGGTATATCCAAATTCTAGAACAACATATACTCCCATCCAGACGTCGTCTCTCTCAGGGAAGACCTTGCATTTTCCAACATGACCATGCCAGACCACATACTGCATCAACTACAACATCATGACTGCGTAGAAGAAGGATCCGGGTACTGAAATGACCAGCCTGCAGTCCAGATCTTTCACCATAGAAAACATTTGGCGCATCATAACGAGGAAGATGCGACAAAGAAGACCTAAAACAGTTGAGCAACTAGAAGCCTGTATAAGACAAGAATGGGACAACATTCCTATACCTAAACTTGAGCAACTTGTCACCTCAGTCCCCAGACGTTTGCAGACTATTATAAAAAGAAGAGGGGATGCCACACAGTGGTCAACATGGCCTTGTCCCAACTTTTTTGAGATGTGTTGAAGTTATGAAATTTAAAATCAACTTATTTTTTTCCCTTAAAATTATAAATTTTCTAAGTTTAAACATTTGATATGTCATCTTTGTATTCGGAATAAAATATTGAAATTTGAAACTTCAAATCATTGCATGTGTTTTATTCACAATTTGTACAGATGTCCCAACTTTTTGGAATGGGTTGTTTTTAACTGGTAAGGGTTGTGGTTACATTATTTGGCCAATTAAAATGGCTAATATTTTTAACAAATCAATCGGCTCACACACCCTATCCACCAATCCACATCAGTTATGTAAAAGGAATGATCGGGGGTACCAGTGAATAAAATGTAACCCAACGTGCATTTAATCTATTTACAGTGACAGACGTTCACAGTTCAGATTATTGCTGAAGATGATACTGCAGCTAAAAGGATATGTATTTACTTATACGAGAAGCAACAATAAGTAGAGCATTGGTTAATTTCAATTCAAGTTTATTTGTATAGCGCTTTTCACGATACACGATACACGATACAATGTTTAAAATGGTTGTCTGTTTGTTAGAAAGAAATTCAAAGCCTTTACCATCATGTCGTGTGGAAGTCACATTAAATATTTATTTGCAATAGGTGAACACCGTATGACACTGACATGAATTGCTCATTAAAAACGCAGCCTGTTTTATCACGATAAACTGCTTCGTGCACAACCGTAATCGAGTGATTCTCAGTTCTGCCATGAATGCATGTATGATGTAATACACTCATAAACAACATAAGCTCAAAATGTAGAATCAGGATTAAAGCTTTACATCTGTTCAACAGTGTTCAACAGGGGGTCTGCAGCAGTACTGCAGGGAGTACGCCAATTACTATTTGAACTCATGATTAAAAGATGCATCAGAACAAAATAACAATTTACTTCAACCAAAGCTAAAGTTAAAAAGGTACAGACACACAATGTCTAAAAAACAAAAGTTAACCTGGACAATAAATACAGACAACAAAACTGGGCTCCATGCTGAAAGCACAGTGTTGACCGAGAGCTTTCAAAGCCCATCTCTGCCTGGGACGCAAACCCCTGCCCTTGTGCTGTCAGTCAAGACTCAAGACACCTCTACCAGTGCACCTGCTCATGTTCACTTTCTTCTCAGCATGCATGCTTCTGTACAACTTCACTTTAACCAAGAGAGGCAGCTTGCTGATATGTCTAGCTGTAATACAAATTGTAAGAAGGGAGGAGAGCATGTTTTTCACAGCTGTGGAAGTCATTACATAATGTAATGGCATGTCAGTCAGCGCTGTATAAGGCTCATCTGCTCTTTCTGGGTAAATATTATACTTTCTTACCATTTGAATGTATATTAGCCATGCAGATGCTGAGTAAAATACAAATGAACCAACAATCGCATGCAGCTGTTTTGATTAATGGCGATTTCTTTCATAAATGTCACCGTTCATTGTTTCTATGTAGAGAACAAAATAAAATATTTAGAATAGACTTCAGGGATCACATCCATGACGTAAATATTAAATATCATTATGCTAACCAGTGTGCCTATCCAGTAAGTGATTTTTTTTTTTTACTTCACATGAATATGGATTCACAAAGCTAGAAAATTACAGGACACATTTCAAGTAATTACATTAATTCTCTGGAATGCTACTTCAATTTCCATCCAGGGATGAATTCCGTTAAAATCATTTATGTATGGTATTTTTTTTTTAAATACACTGGAAACCTCATGCTAATAATATTGTAATCAATTCTTCTTATTATTGTAAAAAGGCCCTAAACTTCCTAGTTATTTCATCCTAAGGTCATGGAAGTGACTCGGGGTTGTACATGATCAGTCACAATGGTGCTTTTGCAACACTATAACTGCTCCTCAGTAAATAAAAATATATGTACTGTATATATATTTTATGATGTTAAAGCTTTATTCAGACATAACTCTGCAAGAACTTAAGCAATGGAATAGTTATCATGCCTTAGTGATGATGCAGAATCATCAGCTGGGACATCATGACCTTCTGAGGAGCTTTTATATCCCAAGATGGGGTCAGAACTTTTTCAATGCCAGGCAACTGAATGCTTAATATTTGATATGATGATTCCACTGACCTCTCCTTTTGTCTATTTGGCTATGTTTTGGAACTAACTGTGGTTTTATTAACGGTTTCCAGTGGTGACCACACATAGAAACGTTTCCTGTTGGGTAACGTTTCTATAACAGTTGTTTACTGAGCAACATTCAGACACTGTTTTATATCCTCATCCACAATACAACATGTAACATATATGAACTGACAAAAAGATCTGAGATCAGGCTTTAAAAACTTGAAAAAGTCTTATGACACATTGACATGGCGCACATGAGTACTCTTACATAATAACAGTATTTTGCTTGTATAAAAAAACATACTTGCTTACATAACTAATATTATTCAGAACCCTAACCCTAACCCTAACCCAGTCTATATAAAACAAAGGAAAACTAATTTAAAATCTAGTTTAAACATGGGAAATTATTTCAAATCTACTCTTTGGCTGTTTATTAGTACTGATTCTCCATGACCAAATTTTTTATTCCTTAATCCTACCTCAAATACCCAAACTTAATCACCTTACCGACTAATAAGCACACACACATCTAAATGAAACAAAAACAAAGTGAATCAAACTTTTTGACTATTGCTCAATGAGTCAGATTTAATATTCAGTAGTTAATTACCACTCAACACAACAACGTCGGTCTATAAAATTGACCCTCTACTTTCACTACCTGAGAACATGTTTTAGCTTCATGCTGTGGTATCATTTGAGACTGTGTTTAAAGGGGTCATGAACTGCCTTTGTTTTTTATTTTATACTGTTCCCTGAGGTCCACTTATAATGTAATCAAGATTTCAAAAAGCATCATCATTTAAAAGTAATAGGCTATTTTCTTTCCTGTTTTGACCCCGCTCATATGAACGCACTGTATGAATAGACATGGCAGATTGTAGACTCGGAGGTAAATGCCCAATTCTATGATTGGCTAACAGTTGTGTATGTTTTTACGTCATAAAGTGGCACATTCCACAACCTGTCATTTTGGCAGACTGGCTTCAATATAAGACTAACAAGAAAGTTTTGAGTTCTGAAAACTTACAGGATGTTTTATAGTACAATGGCCACTTATGTGTCAAAAGATCAAGGGGATTTTGCTTTCTCAGTTCATAACCCCTTTAATAACATGATATATGTATAATCACTCTACCTAAATCTGATCAAATATATAGTACCTAAATAACATTTTAGAGCTCTAAGTTTGTTTTTAGATTTCAGTAATTAATTTTTACATAAATGTTTGTTTTTAGCATGGAAACCAAAGAACGTCAACAATACAGAAAGCAATATCAAAGAGAGTAACAAAGAAAATCTAGCCTACTTCTTAACTGTGTGACCGCTTTAAAACCCATAACTGTAGCCTTCTGCTGAACTTTCTCAAATTGTGTCAGCACACCAAACCCTAACACAAAACATGCAGAATCACACAAGAAAGTCTGACAATAGCTGCTTGACTCAAAGTCTCAAGCACGTCAATCAGACTCATCAGGGAGGAGGAGAAAGAAGATAGGATGTTTTACAGACACAGCAGTGCTTATACAAATACTAGAGGTTAATTTGTCCCTGTCTGTGCAGTGTTTGGGTAATTATACTATTCATGTAAGCTTCCAGAATGTTTCCTCTTACCTGGTTGTAAATCAGCTAATTTCAACCCTATCTGTCATATTCTCCTAAGACCCAACAATTTCCTTTTGTGACTGCAGAGAACATTTGGTTTTTAAACGTTTGTGTAATTGGTTTGGCCATGGCAATTTCTAACTTTCTTCCTGAACACACCTGACTTAGAATAATAGAGCGTATAGAAATTTGGCAGAACATGTAAGATAGAATTAAAGATAGAATGCTAGAACAATAGATAGAACAATAGATAGATAGAACAATAGATAGAACGATAGATAGAGTGCTAGAACAATAGATAGAACGATAGATAGAACAATAGATAGAACGATAGATACATAGAACAATAGATAGAACAATCAGATACCAAAGAAACAATAGAGATCGAGCGATAGATAGATTGCTTCAGACAATAATCTATATCATATACAATAGACACTAGAACATAGATAAAGAACATAGATACATAGACATTAGATACGAACGATAGGATTAGTGCTAGAACATAGATAGATACGAGAATAGACATAGATACAATATCATAGATACGATAGATTGAGTGCTAGAAACTAGTATAGAATGATAAGTACATAGAACAATAAGATAAATCAATACATATAACAATATAATACTGAATCGATAGATACAGAGAACATATCAATGACATAGAATCAATAAGACACAAATAGATAGAACTTCGTCTTCCATAGAACAATAGATAGAACGATAGATACATAGAACAATAGATAGAACGATAGATACATAGAACAATAGATAGAACGATAGATACATAGAACAAATAGATTAAATAGATCCATAGAACAATAGATAAACGATGATACATAGAACAATAGCTAAACGATAGATAGAGTGGGCGGACTAACAACATATGAACTAAGATACATAGAAAAATAGATAGAACGATAGATAGAGTGCAGAACATAGATAGATAGATAGAACTACAGAACAATAGATAGAACGATAGATAGAGTGCTAGAACAACAGATAGAACGATAGATACATAGAACAATAGATACATAGAACGATAGATACATAGAACAATAGATAGAACAATAGATACATAGAACAATAGATAGAACAATAGATAGATAGATACAATAGATACATAACTATATGTGCACATAGAATAGATACATAGAACAATAGCTTAACGATAACATCTAGAACAATAGCTAGAACGATGATAGATAGATAGATAGAACAACAGATGATAGAACAATAGATAGAACAATAGATACATAGAACAATAGATAGAACAATACGATGAAGGATAGAAAGACAGAACGATAAAACGACGGACGGACGGATAGATAGACTGATTTAGAAAACCAAATTTATTTACACCTTTATATGTATGTATATATATTCTTACATATCAATATGCTTAACTCATGTATTAATAAACAACTAACTCACTGAGTACATGCTAAAAGTGTATTCCACTATATATAAATATATTTAGTTTTCTTTTCTTAAAAACAAATTGAAAGCAATCCTAAAATTAATCCACATAATTTATTATTTTCTAATATTTACTGAATCTATTTTTAAAAAATTTACAGTTTTAAGAAAGCTAAAAGTTTTCTGAGACATGCTTTGGCATGTGAATCACTTCAAAAACATTTCTAAAACATCCCTAAAAATCTGTTCTATATAAGTACTTCATGTTGAAATGCCCATGGATGCTGTCCTAGATTTCATTTACAGTAACAATGTAATTTGTCCTTCACTTGACAGTGAGAGTCACTTCATGGCGGGTGCAGAGTGAAAGGCACACTCCCACGAGTCAAAGTCACTCAACTCCCAGCCACACAGTCATCCTCTTCTCATCATTTCTGTCTTATATCTGTCCTACTCTGCCTCTCAGTGCCATTAGTCACAGTGTTGAGAGCGCAGTCGGCCCCTGCACCTGTCCTCTCCCGGGAGGGAACTATTATTGCCCTGGGAAGAGTCGTCAGCTTGACTGCTCTCTCTTTATCCCTCTATCACACACTGACACACTCATGCATGTAGAAAAGTTATACTACATACAGCTATGATTTTAGCAATCCTTTTTTATAGACATTCACATATGGACAGAATAACTTTTGTCTTTGGACTCTGATTTGTAGCATGTATAAAAATGGCAAACTCATGAGACACAGGTGCACCATTACCTTAATCAATTTATGTGGTCACAGTCAGTTTAATGCAATTGAAACTGACACCTTTTATGACCCATAATCCGTTGTGGCACACGTGTGTCTTTCATTCAAATTAGGAGTTTTTTCCCCATTTTATTAGAGAAATATAAAAAAACATATATCTTTGAGTCATCTCGCAAGGTCAAAATTAAATTGTACTGGTTAAGCCCTGTTAAAAAGTGTTTTTGGGAAAAATCAAAACCTGATCTATTGCTCAACAGTAGATGATGATGATGAAGGAACAGTATCTTCTCACTTTCTTCTTTTAAGCATCAGAGAGCATGCATTTCAACTGGCATGGTTTACATTTTCTGCTAACAGTCAAAAAATGAGGCAAACTATTACCTATTTATGAGAGCAAACATTTTTTGAAGTTTTAAAGAATGATTGAACTGCAATTCCTCCAGCTCTGGTTGAGTAAAACAGATCAAAGCTGATCAAAACTCTTTCCTACACATGCATAAACATCTCCCATGCTATATTTAGAGCTTCATCTCTATTTAAGATTAGCTTTTAATTACCTCATTATGTTTATCATTTAAAGTTACCCCATGCAACACATTCAAGTCAAACTTAATTTACTCTGTTCTCAAACACCAATTACCAGTTCAGAGCTTCATTTGTGCACTTCAAACTGAACATTAGAAACACTCAAGTCATATTTTATGATAGATACAGACCTTCACTATATCTACCAGTGCTTCCATGCAAATGTCTCTACGTCTAATATTTTAGTAGACGTTTTATTGGGTGGATGGACATTTCATCACACGATCTCAGCATGACTCTCAAAATACACACAAGATAAAAGATTGCATGTCTGAAGCCACAGTCTCCTGACTGAAGAACAAACATCTGCCCCCCAACTGGACACTATTCACACATTTGGTCTCAATTCATAATCATGAGGAACTCAAAAAACGGATGCAACATGAATATAAATGAACGCAAAGAAATTACATTATTATAGACAATACATTTTCATACTTTTACTAACAATGTTGCTATGTGATTTTTTGGGTGGCATAATCATATAAACACAAATGTGTATATTTGTGCATATATATTGTGATATGTAACATAGTTGAGGCAAACTGTTTATAATAAAGAGCTAATTTGTTTGGTTTCACCACACAGGACCTAAAAAGCCTTTAAACAAAAAAGAAAGAGAAAATTACAAAAAATAATAATAGATGCAAAGTGCACATTTCCATACAGGTCAGCTTTTCATAATCACAGAAGAAGGAAGTTATAATCTGCTGCTGCAGACTTACAGTTTGTCATTGAAAGGTTTGTAAACATGAAGCAATCAAAGGCAATGCACGCATGCAAATTTGAAGCCTATTATCCTGTTGAACAATTTAACAAATGACTTAACATATCTAATCTCACCTAGAAGAAAAATTCTTAGCTTGCCACAGGCTATAATAAGGCATGAATAAAACATCATCTTTCTCTTTTTACTGAAAAGAAAAGGGCAACGAATCTAAAGAAAGACATTTCGAATAATTCCTTCAGGCTAACATACCGTTTTTGTCTAGTCTAAAGCTCACACTTGCTTAGTTAACAGGGTTTCTGCAGGATTTTTAAGCTCAGATTTAAGACTTTTTAAGACCCCGCGGAAACCCTGTTAAGTAAAGCCATAACTCAGTTTATCTTCTCTAATACACAATGTTGCAAATTATAAGGTATTATTCATGAATAAACCCTCTAGACTTGCATTTTCACTTGTTAAAAGGGATTTCCTAGGATACAAGAAGTTCATCTAGAAGTTCATTCAGATTCTGAATCATGGAAAATAATTTTCTCCCCACAACACAGAAATGTATGCAGTAAATGCCATATCCTGAGGTTTCCAATCAACTGGTTTCATTTGGTTGACTTCACCATGTACAACACATTTCTCTTAGAATTGGGAGAAAGAGGAAATGAAAAGAGAACGTGGGGATTTCACAAGGGTGAGGTTACTATTTCTCTCTGTGAAACAATGCAATTGGACACATGACAGCTATTAGATGAAAGCAGGTTTTAAATGTCTGAAAAACTACAGTGAGTGGGAGTGAGGGGCTTTCCTGGGAGTTGATGTGCCATAAGTGAATCTGATGGACATGTGAAAGTCATCAGGTGATTTCCACATAAATTAACATTTAAACTAAACTTTCTTTTAGAATTCAGTCGGCGGTCTAAACAAAAGTATGTGTGTGACATCAATAAAAAAATGCAGATAATAAAACTGACTACTTAGTCAAACAGCAGTTGCTGTCCATATAAAGGAACCTACTAAAACCACTTAGCCATATGTGCTTGATCTGAGGCAGCAGAGCTATTATGCTACTGAGGGAAGTAATGGTTGTCTGGGGACAATGTATAAATGGGATGCAGAAGGCAAGGGTACACATCCCCCATGATCTTCAGTGAAGCAGCTGAAAATTGGAAACTCTTTCATTGTCAAAATCATTTTAAACACTGCTCAGAGAAGTTACAATAGTGCTAAGTTCTGGTATCAATTGTTTGCCATATTTTGATGTTTTGTTAATGCAAAAAAATTCAAATATTCCTAAGTGTGGTTTAAGTGTCCAAATACTTTTTGAGGCCACTGTAAATGCAAAGTAATTATAAAGATTTGGTGAAATTTAGTGCATTGTTCCTTCACTTTGACCAGTATAACATTGCTCTTGATCATTATTGCATTGAAATTGCGATTCTGGGCCTCAGGTTCACTGATACAAGATGACACTTTAGATTTAGTTAATCCTCTTAAACTGTCCAATGGTATCTTGGCCAGTGTTATTTCTAAGCCAAGTCCATAAGTCTCTAAGCCAAAGTTATTTCCTTCTGAACTGCTGAATGGAAGTGGGAAGAGCTTGGAGGCATGCAAATAATATTACAAAGAGCGATTTGAGCAGCCATGAAAGACTGAAAGATAATGTGTGTCAGACACAATCACACTGCACAGATAGAATGTTTAATGGTTACATTCTTAAAGACGCTCCTTATTTGAAAGCCATTTCACACATGTTCAAGAGTGATGCTGGACGTCAGGGCTGCTAAAGTTGTGGTGATAAAAATTGAGAAATTTCCAGACTTCATCTAAAGCGGTGCTTTACATGCACTCATTTTTGCTACCTGATCTCATGGCATAAACGTACCTGGGGGCACTTTTTAGCGAGACGTTAAAATACGTACCAATAAGTATGTCATTTCTGCATAATTGTCATTTTTGCCTTTGACACATCTAAAAAGTAAGCTAAATTATGTCAGAAGAGCTTTTTTTTTAGGTCAGTCTACTCCATTGACCAGTTCAAAACACAAGAGATTTAAAAAAAACACAGGCATGATCATATGACTTAAACGTATGTAAACATAGGCACAAGTTTTTTTGTTTTTTTTTAATCCGATTGAGAAGATAGTCAATTCAATCGTTCACATGCTTAATTTTTTCTTTTTGATTGGATTATTTCAGGTCTATAGCATCCTTTCCAAGTTTCTTTTCAGATAGAGCTCAACTGAAGTGGATTTTCAATCCAGTTGAGCCATAAATTTGTTTACAAATGGATGCATGCAAATAATATTACAAAGAGCGATTTGAGCAGCCATGAAAGACTGAAAGATAATGTGTGTCAGACACAATCACACAGCACAGATTGAATGTTTAATGGTTACATTCTTAAAGACGCTCTTTATTTGAAAGCCATTTCACACATGTTCAAGAGTGATGCTGGACGTAAGGGCTGCTAAAGATTTAGTGGAAAAAAAATTGAGAAATCAATTTCATCTAAAGTGGTGCTTTACACAGTAGGTATGTTTACATGCACTCATTGTTGCTACCTGGTCTCATGGCATAAACGTACCTGGGGGCACTTTTTAGCGAGACGCGAAATACGTACCAATAAGTACATATCACTGCAGTTTCCAAAATAAATGAACACTAGAGGCAGTAAAACTCCGACACCTTTTATTCCTTTTCACACAAATTTACAGAGTTTCGATTAATAAAGAGTAATTTTCGCACAATTACTTGAAGAATATCATGTTATGACTTCAAAACAATATTAATATGCTGGGAGATTTGAAAAATGATGCTTTTGAACATTAGCATCGCACATATCCAGCTTCATATCTATGGGTTTTCATCAACAGTAGGTTTGTTGGGTAGCTCACAGAGTACAGAGACGTACTTGAGAGGCGAGGAGCTCCGGTTCAAATCCCGTGTAGCCACGGTTCGACAAAACAGTTCAAATCTGCATATAAGGAAGTTGAAATGGCACGGTTGCATCAACTAATGCGTTTTTATATCAGTTTTGCATTTGTTAACACTATCGGGTAGGTTTAGGGTTGGGTTTGGTGTAGGGCATATTTCCAACATGATAGAGCATTAACTTTTAGCGGCAGTACACGGATATTTGAATTCTGAACCGCCGCAATACGTACCAGAAGCAACATAATAAAAACACAGTAATACGTACCTATATCAACGTAATAAAACTGTACCAGAGTTCACATATTGAACCCGTGTTTTAGCTCCACTCAGTGGACATTTCTCTTTGAAACTGCGGCGAAACATGCAGTAAGGTACGTAAAAACGGTGTTGCACGAAAAGTACACAGAGGTACGTATTTTTATGAGACCACGTTGCATTTTTGCCAATCGGAATGAATGCAATCCAATTTCAGATTCTGAAAGCTGTTTATATGAAACAAACTTTACAATAAAATTCACATTTTCTTTTACATATGCATTACATATTACATTACACAAAATGTTGCCACTTTCAGAACCAGAAAAATAACACTGCAATGTCACTGGAGCTACCACAAGCATAATTGTCATTTTTGCCTTTGACACACCTAAAAAGTAAGCTAAATATATGTCAGAAGAGCTTATTTTTAGGTCAGTCTACTCCACTGACCAATTCAAAACACAAGAGATGAAAAAAAACACAGGCATGACCATATGACTTAAACGTATGTAAACATAGGCACAAGGTTTTTTTGTTGTTTTTTTAATCCGATTGCGAAGATAGTCAATTCAATCGTTCACATGCTTAATTTTTTCTTTTTGATTGGATTATTTCAGGTCTATAGCATCCTTTCCAAGTTTCTTTTCAGATAGAGCTCAACTGAAGTGGATTTTCAATCCAGTTGAGCCATCAATTTGTTTACAAATTGAATATTTGGTTGCATTTAAACATGGCAAGAGAGAAAAATTGTACATCTTCGATGAAAACATCAGGCAAATGTATAAATGTGTTTTGTCTTTAAAATATCATCAGAATCACAGAGCAACTAGAACAGGTTTAACATTGGATCGTGTCAATGGCTTTACATGTACAAAACATTCCTGAACACTTTATTCATCCATTCATTGGTCCCTTGACCTTCTGTTTTCATAACACTTATGCACTTTGAACAAAGATGTAAATTCTTGAAGATGCACTGCGTCAGTGTTCTAGGTCATTAAAAACAAAAGGTTGTTTGTTATTACAGTTCAAACAAGAGAAATTCATCTTAGGAGGAGCCGGGGGCTGTAGTTGCCCATCCATAACACGGGCATAATGCAGCCAGTACAAAAGTGCTGAGTCTGTTAGTCATCAAAGCAGCCTTTCCTTGGAAGACAAACATCCTCAGAGGAAGGTCACTTGGCCCCATGTTTACGAGCAGAACAGCTTGCGTGTCGGCGCTCCCCCCCCCACACAAAACCAACACTTTGTTTCACAATGTCAACGCAGTGTGAATTTAAAGCCTTCCTATTTTGTTTTTCCCTTTGACACAGGGTTGGTTTCTTTTTATGCATCTTTGTGCTGATGCGATCTGGTGCAGAGCAGTGTTGCCAATTCCGCGGTTTCCCCACAGAATTGGGCAACTTTAGCCGCGGGTTGTTTTTCATGTCCGCGGGTTTAAGCGACCCCAATAGCGTGATATTTAGCCCCTAAAATGCGAATTTTACCAGGGGAACCCCACCAAAAACGTGTATTTTATCCCACCGGAATGTGATTTTTACCGGGGGATCCCCCTCGAAATGCGATTGGGCTAGTTTTGGGCTAGTTTTGAGTAGCAATTGGGCGGGTTTTGTTGTGAAAACCTGGCAACCCTGGTGCAGAGTGTGTTTGTGCCAACACTGTAGCAGAGACAGACGCTTGAGTCAAGATTGGCCTACCTCCAGCACCCTCCTCATGGGTGGGGGCCTAAATCTTTTACAAGAGGATCAGACGTATTCAACATATCAATATATGACACAATAACCTTAATAACGACCCAGACATCTGTACAATGTCTTGTGAAGCAGCAAGTCAGTGGACTGTACTCACACGTTGTTACCAGTTCACCAGTTCCACATAGAAAACTGAATCGTGCACCAACTATCACACATAACAATTCTGTCCTTGCGACTGATCCGGCATTGCGGGACATTCGCACCAAAACCACTCAAGTGATCATCGTAAACCAGATGGTACATTTTACATTCAAGTACCTCATTCTGCCAGCATTAAATCTGAAGCAGGCACATACAAGTGGGTAGGTTATTCATACGAATATACCCTTAACCATTGTTCTTCAACTTCCATGAAGCTTACCACAGGAATGTTCACATGTTTACTCAGGGTGTATTCACACCAGGAAAGTCCTCTAGTTCACTTGCTTTGGTCCGGACCCAATACAATGTTGATTTATGTTTGTTTGGTGCCGTTTGCCTTCACACTGCCCTTTTTGCAAGTGAACCAGAAACTGTAAACAAACCTTAAGTTCATCCTTCTATTGTTCATCCATCTCAACCGAAACCAGATTTTATTTCGTGAATCGACCGCGCACCTACCATCCTCTCCACTGGAGTCCTCGCCCCCACTTCCCCTGCCCTACGGTTTGTTTGTCGCGCACCCGATGCTATCTTGCTGACATATTCACACCTAGCCCACAAGATCACCAACCACAGGGGACACAATACCTGATTCGATTCACGAACCCACAACAAAACCGGGTGAATAAACCACTAAGCATTCTCGTCCGAAAAAGAGACGCTTGCTACTAGACATCAAAAGCCTATATCTTAAGATCAAGGCCAAATTTTTAATTATTTTGTTTAACATGCAGTTCAAAAAGTTTTGTGTCAGTAAATAAATTTTACGAAATTAATATTTTATTCACCAAGGACAATTTCATCAACAAAAGTGACAGTACAACACTTGTTTGTTATAAAAAGATCTCCAAATTTGTTCTTTGAGCTTATAAAACACAGGGGTTTCCATAATGTAACGCCATCAACTGTTTTTCACACCTTGCTTAATTTACCATTAGACATGTTTATGAGCACAAGCTACAAGCCAGTTCAAAATGGTTTCTGAGGATCATGTGCTACTTCTGAAGATGGAGCACGGGCTGTCTGTAAATGCACTCTCAAAATTCCTCAATCACAACCAACAAACCATATAGTAACAAGAAAACTTTTTTTTACATTTGTCAGTAATAAATTTCCTCAATTTCTCTTACTGTTTCTACTGTATTTTGATCCAACAAGAGACTTAAATGTACGCATTTATAAATAAGTGACCACACAGAACACATTATCATTTATCATCAAGGACGCTGGGATGTCTTATAATTTGGCTAGCTTCTACCAAGTGACAATTTTCAACAAATCAACAATAAAAGATATACGATCAATATTCTCTCATAAAGTTATCCTAATTATATATTATATTTAATTAGTGCATCAGAACAGACTTCTGATTTTTGGCCATGATACAGCAGTTGAGAAGCACTGTATAGGCCAAATAAGGAGCTCAATAACAAGTCCTGACTCGTTACATAATGCATCATCGTTAGATTGACCAACTGGCATTGCATCAGTTGGCAGTGCACCAGAGCCTGGCAGACTCCATGATAATCCTGGATTTCTCTGCACAAGCACTGACATATATGTGCACTTACTACAGAAGACAAACCACTTTGACAGATAGGCTACTTCATTAAATAAAGTATTCTCAAAATGTTTCATTATATATTTGGCTATTTATGGAATTGCTGATGCTCACTGGAAACGTGATTAAATCTGCTAAATCTGCTATAAAATGCCGCCCTCATTCCCCCGGAACTGCTTCTGTTTACAACAGTGAGCGCAAGCTAGATTCAAGTGATTATTACGTTTTGAATATGGAAATTTTTCTTACAAAAATGCATCGATTCGCTATAGAAGGCCTTTGTTCACCCCCGGAAGCCATGTGAGACAATTTTTTTTATGGATGGGCGATTTTTTTTTACGTTCTTTTGGACTGACAGCATTAATGCCCCCCTCAGCCACCGACACTGGAATTGCGTCTGAAACTACAGAAGATAGATCATACTACACTCCTAGGATGCCCCTCCGCGGGGGAATGAGTAAAACGGCAAGCCT
Source organism: Sinocyclocheilus anophthalmus (assembly GCA_018155175.1). Lineage (NCBI taxonomy): Eukaryota > Metazoa > Chordata > Actinopteri > Cypriniformes > Cyprinidae > Sinocyclocheilus > Sinocyclocheilus anophthalmus. The sequence goes on from JADLZN010004862.1 coordinate 276,366, forward strand.
CAATGACTTCCAACAGTCTTTCCTGGGTCGAACTAACCCTTTAAGAAGCCTCTTTTCTTGTACAGAAGTGCGCCTCATTTATTCTGAAAAAGAGAGGAAATTCTCACCAACAGGGCACGTGCACACACCCGCTCGTCCCCGCTCCACCCTACGAACATGAATTTACAATACACTACATGATAAATATTTAGAACTGTTACAACATGAGTAAAACATTCCCTGAGTTAAACCTAACATAGACCTTGAATACCCGAGGGCTGCATCCGTGTGCAGTGTCGTCGAATAATTTTTCTCTCTCTTTGTCGACTTAAACATATCAACAACAAAACATCTTTTCTTTCAAAGGGTGCATGTGGGCATAAAAGCTTTTGCTGTTGCCATAGCAATGCAGTCAGCTGCATGACATCAAATAAACGCTTTTGACGTTAGCTACTGGTGACCTAGACAAACCTACTGAATATGAAGACCCACGGGGCATCAAAACCAATAACTCATAAAAAACAGAAATCACACACCCAAGGACCCAAGGATTAAAACAAATATGGATATTCTTATAAAAACATGTGCAATCTTGAGATTTGTCAAAGTATATTAAACAGTAACTTAATAATGTTCATAATGTGTTTTTAAAAGATGGATAGTATCCTCTTATAATGAGATAAAAAGGTACTTCTTGTAGAGCTTGAAAAGCCCTTTCTAACTTCCCTGTCATACAGTCTGCTGCCGAGTTCGCTCAGCTCATTATGTTGGTGGTCACTACTGTATTATTCAGATGGTTCCATGAGTGGATGTGTTCTAAATATAAAGCTTGTCCTTAACTGGTCCAGTGAATCAGACACCTCCCCCTCAAAACTCACAAATACTGATTAAAATTCCAGAGCTCCAGCCGAGCTGCCCTGCCACTGTCATGGGACGCCAGCCTAAATTAACAACCTCGGGCAGCTAGTCAATCATCAGTCAAATGTTCATGATACACTAATGGAAAACAACTTGTCCATCACTTCTGATGCACTTGCTATGACCATTGTGCATGTGATACTCTTGAAAAAAAAAAACTATACATATACTTTTTTCTTTTTTTTTCAAATATAAAAGGAAATTGTTCACCAACAAAAAACATTTGACTTGTCATTTATGTATTTAGCAACAATAGATAAATAATTAACCAATAATGTGTGCTGTAAATAAATCAGTGTTTTGTACAAATGTTGTAACTGTTGTAATAAACAAATAAAGCTCACAGCTTAAATAATTTGAAATCCATGTTGTCTATAATATATCACTGAGCCAAAATTACTGCAGCCACATAAGGTGAAAATAAGGTCACTATAAAGTACAAGGCCAAAGACAATCATTCTAAAGCCCTTTTTTTTTTACAAACCTCCCATGATCTGCCTTCATCCCTTTAGCAAACAGATCATGCGTTACAGCAGAGAAGGTGAATGAGAGATCGGACTAATATAAGTTTGCAGAGAACAAAAGCACTGCAAAAAATCAATTTGGCTTTGGCACATTGTAATTGCATTAATCCTTAAAGCTCATCTCATTGGAGTTAAGTCTCTGCACTGATCTCATGTGTCGACTGGCTCTGGTGCACAGTCCTGTGGAGAAAGCCATTGTTCGACACGCATACGTTAGCATAATATTAGGCCTTGATCCTCCTGTGTGTCTGTGGGCAAGCTGGATTCTCCTAGGTTTCATTAGGCAGAGAAAGCATGCATGCTGCCCAAAACTTTACTGAATATGATCTCCAACTGTTAGTATCCTCAGGACTGAGAGGAAGTTGCTTTAAAGAGCAACTATCAGTTTGCTGCATGGCCCTGCACAACTAAACCTAAATGAATGTCAACCACTTGAATATTGAATACTGGCTTGCAGTACTTAATTAATAAATTGAGTTTTTAATAAATTAAATTAAGTTCGAATGATTCGAAAATGCAGGCAAATTTTGAATAAATGAATAAAATGCCGTTTTAAATACCATACACTACAGTGGTGCAAATATTGCCCTCTTCATTTGCATCCTGTACTACTCCTGTCCTTTACTGTTATACACAAATGACAGATCAGTAAAGAATATCACAACCCATTAAAGGGCAAGGAAGTGGCAACATGACAAACTGTTACGACAAATTGATTATTTGTGCCACATGAAAGATGTAGCTGTCTGTTTCCTCATGCACTTGGCTCTATAAGTAACTGAATAAGTCATTTGCTACTTGGCAAGCTTTGCATTCCTCCTCATTCTGTATCAACTCTATCTGATGTGGTAAATTTGTCAAGAGCACCATTTAATTACCTCTGTTAAATATATTCAGGCATTATACTGAATATTGAAACTGGGTGACTAACAATAAAGGAAATGGGCAACTTTTGTCTTGAGCAAAAATATTTTCAAACACAGTCTCAGGGTTTACAGAAATAAGTATTCATGTAAATGGCAAGCTACATTATCAGTGACAGCAAAACAGCAGTTTTGTTGCAATGTCCAGATGCTTATTGGTGAGCTGAAAATATAAGAATCAAACACACCGAGGAATGTGTCAATGCGTCAAAACCACATTTTATCCAACATCTTTTCTTCTTCAAACATTCAGAATAAAGGGAATATGATTTGCTTACTGCATTGTGATCCCCAAGCGGTTTTTCAATCAGTGTCCCAAATATGGTAGGCTGCAAAAAAAGTAGAAATCAATCAATCAATCGAGGAACACAAAAGTTGACACAAAGGTCATGAGGAAAGTGTAACAAGTTTAAGTTTCCTTCAACATTAAATGAGGATGTATAAATATCACACGATGTTGTCATGATCACAGGCAATTCAGACGGCTGACCGATAAGCTAGATTAGAGTCATTAGGCAAAGTTAGTTACTGCAAACTCAAGTTACATAAAAGCTCAAACTGCACCTAGACCCGTAACATAGCATTAGAAAAGCTTTGCAAACAGAACACGATACAATTACACATTCACATCCTCTTATTTATTTAAATTTTTTAGGATATTAAAGCTTAAAGATTGTTGACGATTGCATCACTGTTTGCCATTAACTGAGCTTTGCCTAATGATTTATTAATCATATTTTGCATACCACATGAGTATTTTTACTGCACAGCCAATATGCATCCGAACAATATTATGGACACTGTTCTAGTATCCATATCATTTCCCATGCTTCGTTGAAAGTGTCATTATATTCACACTTGACATATTGCAAAAGTGACATGGATTCAGTGCTAAAACTGGGAAGAGAGATGCTGACCATTCAATATGTGAATGCTTCGTTTTATCAGCTTTATTGAACCATTCCATAATTAAGCAATCATTATGCCGAACATCAACCTTCAAGAGAATATTTAATAAATCAGACTGGTTTATTAGCTTTACTGATCTCAGTGTTACTGCGGTGGAGTAATTTTCCACAGTGCAACATGTTTCCTGAGGCTGTTGTCCAGAACACAGGACGCTTCAAGTCTAACAACCCCCGTGATATTTAATGACTGTGGCTAAGGAATAATGACCATAATAAAAGAGCGGAATTCATTATTTGAGTGAGCAGGTGTCTATGTCAAGATTAATGGAAAATGTGTGACTGTAATATAGACATAAAAGAAAAAGGAGCTCGTTTAGCTAATTAAAGTCTAGACCTTCAAATAACAAATGAGACAACATGGCAGAAAGCATCTCGCCCTGCAAGTCCATCGGTCAGTGATCCAAAGCAATTAACAAAACAACAGTGCTACATTACAGCACCCGGTGGCTCCGGCAGAGAATGAGAAAATGACAGAATAGGCAGCAAAGCAAGTCATGCATGTAATTAAAAACATTCCACTAATACAACGGCTGCAATCGTAATGGGCTACACTAACAATCCTTCTTCCCCTGTAAAACTACTTGAGTTGCAAGTCCTGTCTTGCATTTATTGTAGTTGGCTGTGTCAGAAATGTAATCCATGTTGACTTAATCGGAAGGATGTTTGGAGTTTGGCACAGCTGGAAAGAATGTGATCTCATGGATAATCTAAGGGCTGGATCATTCATCAGCCTATTAATTATAATCTGCCTTCAGTTCCACAGCCTGTTTTTAATATCATGTTGTCTAGCTCAGTATGAATGGTAACACTTTACAACAACGTTAACATTACTTAATTCAATATAACTCTGTCTGTCTTTCTATGATATCCTCTATCTATTTGTCGTCTGTCGGTCTATCTATCTATCGATCTATCTATCTATCCTGGTGTGATACATAGTTTATATTTTGAGATAGTATTGTATATAGTATAGTGGCCTAAGTAGTATATTAATAATATAACATTAACCTACATCAATAAATTCTATAACAAGACGTTTAGACCTAAAGTATAAACTAATGTTAACAAAATGAGTGTTATTGTAAAGTGTCTTAACGAAAGCATCAGGGACTTTAATTTCAAGCCACCATGGTTCTTAATACTTAGAGGACTTGGCTTTAACACATTGTATTTGCTTCAACAACTGCCAAGCATGTCTAGGGCTGCTCCAAGGCTAGATTCAAGTTTTCCAGTAATCTTCATAATCTTCAACCATGCAAACAACACGGTCTGAAGGGCAGAACAGGAATCCGCCATCCTCAGGTGCCAGGAACCAGACATTTCACACACAGTTTGATCACTGGAACACCAGTTCCTGGCACTGAAGGAGCCAAATTGTGTCTACTGAGGTTTCTGTTTTAATGGAAACACTGGGGGAATCCATGCTGCTGCCACAGGTGCACCAGACCCCTCTAATCACACAGATGATTGCCTCTTCTGTCACACTGACGTCTGTGTGAAAAACAGATGCTCACCTACATGTTATCTCAGGAAATTGCATTCCCTATAATTCAAGAATCAACTATTAACTCTGCAAATATAGTGACAAACAAGACAAGCATAATGAAATCATTCTCCTTCCACTGCCATTTAAACTGTCAAAGCATAAATTCAAGTCATCAGGTTGATTACGAGCTCCTTCTGTGTGATTTTAAATAAATTATTGATTGACTGCTATTGTGAGCAAACTTGGTGAGCTCGAGTGAAATGTATACTTTGTGAATGGAACTAACTGTAGGGTAAAGGGTCAAAGAAAGATTTCTCAAATGAATGGATCTTTCAGATTTAGACTTTCGACAGACAGGTCTGAATCAATCCTTAGCATTGACTTATAAATCTCTGTCTGAGAGCAGACAGTTGAAGGATGTCTGGCAGGTCTGAAAGTTGTCGATTAGTCATCCTGAAGTGCTGTGTCTCTTCTGGGATTCATTCATTTAGAATGCAGTCGTGCTACTCAAACTGAAGATATTTCTGAAACCATGTGAACACAAAATCAAAGAAGTGCTAAAGCCTGGAGCTTAATTCTTAATTTTACTCAGCAAGGATGCATTAAACTGATCACAAGTCCGGTAAGACCGTTATGCTACAAAATTTTTTTTTAATAAACGCTGTTCTTTTGAACTTTGTATTCAAAGAACCCAGAAAAAAAATGTCACTGTTTCCACCAAAATATTAAGCAGCACAACAGTTTTAAATGCTGATAATAAAGGGGTGTGACACTGAAGACTGGGGCAATGGCTGATGAAAATTTACATCAATTTTCAGATTTACCATCTCTGGAATAAATTACTTAAAAAAAATATTAAACAGTTATATTTAAACAGTAATAATATATATATCTTTTCTCCCCTTATCTTGGTAACTCTGCCTATCAAACCTTCAGGTTGTATAACTAATCCATGTATCTTATTATACCAGCAAATAGAGAATTCTTTATAATGTTATCACACAAAACTTCAGGTGTTTGTGGCGTCCTGCAAGACAGATGAACTACAGACTTACATAACCAAATGAGATGATTGACTCCCACTACTATCAACCAAAGGTAAAATGTTTATTTATTTATTTTAATTAAATTAATGAAATATGTTTGCATGATCGAATTTTGCTGTCATCTCAGTATGGCGTATGAAACATGATCAGGGGGGTATTACAGAAAGATCTTAATTTTAGAATCCTCTCTTATCTGTTAGGTATATGGCCATTTCATTTAGGAGCTCATTTAGGACAAAAGCTATTAGAGAACAACATTTCAGCATCATATCTTAACTAAAGATAGGAAAAGGGTATTACAGAAGCATCCCAAGTCAACAAAAATATGGATAATAGACTTAACTTTAGGACAACCCCACTGGTGTCCTAATTTCAAACCTTCTTAAAATGAAAATGACAGTGTGGCCTCTTCTAGAGAGCAGTGTTTCTGAAGTAAAAGAAGTAAGCACAGGAGACTCAGCTGCTTGCATTAGCTCAGTATGACCCAGTGTGTGATAACGTCAGCCCTGTTTATGTGGGGTCAAAGGTAAGCTTAAACTCACACTTTAGTGGCAAGCAGCAAAACGCCAAGGGGTGTGTGTGTGTGAATGAATGAGTGTTTCAGCATCTTAGATAGTACCCAACATTCTTCTAATACAAACATCATCCAAATTTGCAAAAAATAAATAAATAAATCATAGTTCTGGAATCCCTCTTAAGTGGGCATATTTTTTATGAGCATAAAAATCTTCTCAGTTCTACCTGAGACCCAGAACATAACTTATTAACATATGCATGTTCAAAGTCAAAGTCAGCTTTACTGTCATGTTTAACACACTACAGAGGAAAAAGAAATGTGGTTCCTTCAGGAAATTGCAAAAAAGTGCCGGATTGTATCCACAAACTTTTGCAAGTATTATAAGTAACACAAATAAAATAAATCTCTTCATATAAACAAACTAATGCTTTTGGCTGCACTGAGGCAACCACTGCATTTTAATCACGATCCAAACAAAGATGCTAAATACATGTTATTTAGATTTCAACTAGATTGTATAATTTCGAAATTTGAAGCAAAAACAGAATGGTTTGACTTTTGTTTTGGGGTGATTATACGCAGATGTCACTCTCTGACAGCAGGTGGCGCTTATGGAACAGCAGGTATTTATAAGCTGCTGCCCCTTCAAGACCAAATGCACGGATCCACTTGAGATTTCTTAATTTTCTTTCTCCACTGTTTAAGTTCACTTAAGACATAACCGACTGCGTTTACGAGAATACTTGCCGAGGCAGTTATTTTGAGATAATTTTGTGTGTATGTGTTCATTTAGATGCAAGAATATGCGAAAGAGGAATCAATTCTGTGAACGTGCATCGTCTAAAACGCGGCTCTCTGTGCGCGCTTTGAATGGTTTAAAACACTTGAATGTTTAAATCGGCAAGACTTAGAAACACGTGTAAACAATCAACTATGATCCGTTTTACCCCTACAAACTAGAGAACAACGCAAATCAGAGGAAGGAATTTTATATCACTGTTCAAGATAGCCCATCAGGCAGGGTGATGAAACATTTTGGTAGCCCGATTGGAAAACACAATAGTCCCGGGACGTCGGGCTAGCGATTTTGCAAGCCCTGACGTTCAGCAACCTTTGGTAGTGATGTATTGCTTTTGTCCGTGCTGTCAAAGATACTACAGCTAGTATACAACTAGTGCACCGCTAAAGTTCCCCTTATGTGCCTGCTGACCTCTTTATTAGTCGAGAGAGTAATGTGTCACAGACATCCCACCTCTCCCGGAAGCTCCAGGAGTCTCCCGCATATTAATAGTGGCTCCCTGATGCCCGCAAATTAGATACAATATCCCAGAAATCGTGGAGGCAAGGGAGAGTACGAGCAAGAGGAAAGAGCGCCACTTAAGCGAGAGAGAGAGACACATGTAGTGATACATAATCATAACCGTAGCCAGCTATGAGATCACCATATGAGTGTCTGAATGTATAATTCAGTTTAGTCCGTTTGCAAGAATGTTTATCATTCGTGGTATGAAACGATCCGCTGTGAGATGCTGGCGGAGTGAACAATCCTTGAGGGGCGTGGGCGCAGCCTCCGCCGGTTGCAATCTGCTTTTTTGGACCTTTTCTTTTCCAAAAAAAAAAAATTAATTTGACACTTTAGAAAGTTAATAGAGGGGGAAGTCGGGTCATCGATTATCTTATCTTATTCACAAAATATTTGAAATAATTTTGGGTGGGATGTCTGGTGTCCTCATTTAGACATGAATGGACCACATCTGGCGTGACCTATAGATAATCCACTTACACTGTATAATAATATAAAGGAAAGAGGTTTGATCAATCAAATCACAGAGCATTTGTTTTATCCCTTCATCTTCTCGGGTGCAAATCCTGAATTTTTTTCAAAACTACAAATGTTTTACTAAGTTACAACATCAGTATATTAATAAGTAAAAGCTGAGTATTTTTTACTAAAAGTAAAATAAAAGTAACAAAAGATAAACTAAACAAATAGTTTTGTGTGTGTTTTAAATACATGCACTTTTTTGGCATTAAAAATTCAGTTTTACTCTACATATTGTACATATTATAGACATGGTAATAATAATTTAGTGCCATTTACTAAGCATTTTATGAATCTCACTGAATTAAGCATTCACATCAAGCAGGCAATTTGCTAACAATATGAAGTCCAAAAAAAGAAGGAAAAAAAAGAACAGCTTCGTGCCAAAACGGAGTCTTTTACAGCATATGGATGAACAAGGCAAAGGAATTTACATAGAATCAGTGTCTTTGGCCCACTAAAAGGTTTGCTTGCATAAACGTACTTCCCAATTATGTTATTGTGTTAGTGGTTTGAATATTATGTTACAGTAGGTTCTATTAGCATTTACCAATGAAATGTATTGCGATCATGTGTTGGTTATAACGGAAACACTCCAGGCCACTGTAGCCCTCCAGAAGTTTGGACATTCTAGACAAAGCAAGGTTTTGGACAATATCAGCAGAATGCTGATTACAATTGCAATTTATCAAATAATAATACTGAAGACCAGTAATAATGATTTTCTGTTTGATTACATACAGGTGCATCTCAATGAATTAGAACGTCGTGAAAAAGTTCATTTATTTCAGTAACAACTCAAATTGTGAAACTCGTGTATTAAATAATTCCATGCACACCGACGGAAGTAATTTAGTCTTTATTTCTTGAAATTTTGATGATTATGGTTTACAGATAATGAAAACCCAAAATTCACTGTCTCAGAAAATTAGAATACTTCATAAGACCAAATAAAAAAAACATTTTTTGTGAATTGTTGGCCTTCTGGAGAGTATGTGCATTTACTGTACATGTACTCAATACTTGGTAGTGGCTCCTTTTGCATGAATTACTGCATCAATTCGGCGTGGCATGGAGGTGATCTGTTTGTGGCACTGCTGAGGTGGTATGATTCATAGATTCTCTATGGGGTTCAGGTTAGGCGAGTTTGCTGGCCAATCAAGCAGTTACACCATGGTCATTGAACCAGCTTTTTGTACCTTTGGCAGTGTGGGCAGGTGCAAGTCCTGCTGGAAAATGATATCAGCATCTCCATAAAGCTTGTCAGTAGAAGGAAGCATGAAGTGCTCTATAATGTCCTGGTAGATGGCTGCGTTGACTGTGAACTTCAGAAAACACAGTGGACCAAAGTCCTCTTTTCAGATGAAAGTAAATTTTGCATTTCATTTGGAAATCAAGGTCCCAGAGTCTGGAGGAAGAGTGGAGCGGCACAGAAACCATGTTGCTTTAAGTCCAGTGTTAAGTTTCCACACTCAGTGGTGATTTGGGCTGCCATGTCATCTGCTTGTGTTGGTCCACTGTGTTTTCTGAAGTCCACAGTCAACGCAGCCATCTACCAGGAAATTTTATAGCACTTCATGCTTCCTTCTGCTGACAAGCTTTATGGAGATGCTGATTTCATTTTCCAGCAGGACTTGGCACCTGCCCACACTGCCAAAAGCACCAAAAGCTGGTTAAATGACCATGGTGTTGGTGTGCTTGATTGGCCAGCAAACTGGCCTGACCTGAACCCCATAGAGGATCTATGGGGTATTGTCAAGAGGAAATTGAGAAACAAGAGACCAAAAAATGCAAGTGAACTGAAGGCCACTGTCAAAGAAACCTGGGCTTCCATTACACCTCAGCAGTGCCACTGGCTGATTGTCTCCATGCCACGCCGTACTGATGCAGTAATTCATGCAAAAGGAGGCCCAACCAAGTATTGAGTACATGTACAGTAAATGAACATACTTTCCAGAAGGCCAACAATTCACTAAAAATGTTTTTTTTTTATTGGTCTTATGAAGTATTCTAATTTGTTGAGATAGTGAATTGGTGGGTTTTTGTTAAATGTGAGCCAAAATCATCACAATTAAAAGAACCAAGGACTTAAACTACTTCAGTCTGTGTGCACAGAATTTATTTAATACACGAGTTTCACAATTTGAGTTGAATTACTGAATAAATGAACTTTTCCACGACATTCTCATTTATTAAGATGCACCTGTAAAACGGCAAGACACTACCGTACCTGAAAATCTGGGTGCAGTAATATTTTTTTTTTTCAGCATGGATGCATTAAATTGATCAAATGTAACAGTACAGAAATGTATTGTTACTATTTCTTTCTATTTCAAATAAAGGCTGTCTGCAATGTTTTCATCAAAATTGTTTGTTGCTTATCAATGTAAAGTCATCACAAAGCAAGGATTTATGCTAATATTGTCCAAACCCCCACTTTGCCTAGGGAGTTTCCAAACTTTTGTGGTGTTTTTTTTCATGGTCCTGTCAAAGTATAAAATATACAGGTGTTTAAATAAAAGCTCATTTTTGATTAGTGAGGAATATGTTTTGATCACATAGGCATATCTAATAGTCATAGTCACACTAATCCTCCACTGGCAAAAAAGGTTGAGCTCATAAAGGAAAGCGTGCAACGAAAAACACAAGCCCAGTCCAAGGAGCCTTTTGATGTGAAAGAGACCATACAATGAAACATGAGACCCCTGTAATGCTAGTCTCATACACCCAAGCCACAGTCCTCAGTGTTTACCTTCTGTGAGAAATTTTTTTTTTCTTAAGTAATTTAAGTTTGAAGGCAGATTTCACAGGTCTAATTGTTGCCATTACTACATAAAGCCCCTTTATGTCACTTTTTAATGAAGTGCTTTTATTACAATTTGGCCCAGTGAGCCAAGTGTAAAAATCAGGTGAGCCTCATCAAAAACTTTTGCAACACGATCCCACCAAACTCTTTCTTTCTGAACTCAGCTGCTCACCTCAAAAAAAAAAAACTGGCATCAAATGCATAGTATCAAAAAGTCAGATAAACCCAGTCGACACGGCTGCGGTTGAGTCTGGGCACGGCTGCCTTGAGAACAAGTGGAGCACATGCTGACAGAAAGAGAATCTGAATTTGGGAAGATGAAAGTCATGTTTAAGCATTCCTAGACGCTCTCTTCAGAAGGACTATGACTGTGTATGTGCGTGAGGATCAAAGCCTCGCCTCCAGTGCCGGGCTGATGGTGGAGTGTGTGGGGGCCACCGAGGTCCCTGTGTGAATGGGGACAGGGAAGAGCTCTGGGCTTTGATGGAGAGCTTGTGCCTGATCACCCGTCACTGCTGCATTGTCTGAAGGGCAGGGACAGTGGATCAGGCTACAAGCTCGCTATATGAAGTGCAGTGGTGTTCATGCTGTTCACAGGTGTAAAAAAGACCTTCTTCAACTCTTCATTAGACAGGGAGACTGAGTGAAGTGAGAAATTATTAGATGTTGCTTTTAATACAAACAAATGGTCTTTGCAACTCAAAAGTATCTCGTCTTCATGAAATGAAGGTTGAACCACTGATTGTCACATGGACTATTTTATCGATGTCCTTACTGCCTTTCTGGGCCTTTAACATGTCATTTGCGTTGCTGGTCTATGCAGGTTCAAAGCTCTCGTATTTTCTTCAAAAATATCTTATTTTGTGTTCTGAAGATGAACGGAGGTCTTGTGGGTTTGAACGGCATGAGGGTAATTAATGACAGAATTTCATTTTTTGGGTGAACTATTCTTTAACATACTCAATCTCCAGCTTAAAGGGTAGTTCACCCAAAATGACAATTCTTCATGAATTACTCACCTCGTGTTTTCCAAACCGTAAGACCTCCGTTCATCTTCTGAACACAATTTAAGATATTTTTTATGAACTCTGAGGGCTCTCTGACCCTCCCATAGACAGCAAGGTAACTACCACGTTCAAGGCACAGAAAAGTACCAAGATGATTGACAAAGTAGACCGTGTGACATCAGTGGTTCAACTGTAATGCTACAAAGCTGCGAGAATACTTTTTTGCGCAAAGAAAACAAATAACGACTTTATTCCCCATTTTCATCTCTACTGCGTCACTTGTGAACGCGTGTACCATGACAGACCACACATTTGCTCATGTAATTCTTCATCATTATTCACCCTCATGTTGTTCCAAAACTATTAGACTTGTGTTTATCTTCAGAGCACAAATGAATATATATTTAATATTCTCTCAGTTTTTGTCCATCCACTGAAAATCTAAGTAATGAAGATCGTATGGGTTTGTAATGACATGAGGGTGAGTAAATGATCACAGCAATTTTTTCTTTTTATATGCAAATACAACTACAAATCAGTCATTCATAGCTTGATTTCTCAGAAGAGGGTATTTTTGTGGCTCTGTGATACTTTCAAAACATTGGGCTCCATTCACTAATATTTTGAAACAATTCTTGCATTTATGCACATAGGAAAGAGTACTCACAGAAAATTTCCTTCAGATATATACTTTGTACCAACACCAATATTTTTATTCCGCTCATTCCAATAAGCTGATGAATTAGGACTGTCGAATGTGTCGTTTCAGTTTGTTTTAAACTTTATTGTAAATTGTTTGAACAAATTGTCAGAACAACATGTATTCAGGATAACTGTCTGAAAATTTTTATTATAAAATGATTTATTGCCAATATTAGTGTTTTAGCCATTTGAAATCATACATTGTAACTTTAAGCTTAGTTTTGTTTTTTGTTCTCTTTGAGTAGTATTCAGGTGTGCAATACGGTATGTATAAATATATGTTTGATGTATTTTAGGTCTGACTGTCTAAAAAACAGTGGTGGGACAATATCAATGATGTCTCCTGCCTCAGGGTAACTGCAGCTTGTGTACTAAAATCAATACTTTCTATTCCCTATAGAACATGACACAGAGGAGAGACTCAGATGGAGAACATACCCGTTGTTTGGTGACATGCCTCAGTCCGATGTGCGGCTGACTCCTGCACTGTAGAGAGAAGAAAAGAGAGAATGTATTGCTCTAGCACACACAAAAACACATTTCTACAGCTTGAAAAGACTTAGATTTTTGGTTTCTCACTCTCTAAAAATGCTTCAGAGAACATTGAATATAATCTGGACTAAAATTTGTATAAGAACAGTATTATAAACTGCATGATAGTTGTGAATACAAATCAAACATGGCAACCACACAAAGGTCGTCAGAAAGCGAATTTTATTCCTAGAGCTGTATTCAAAAGACAGACTCTCAGAAATAAGTACAAAAACTTCCACTGGGGCAGTACCCTTTCAAAATGTACTAGACCCTACTCTGAATTAGGAGATGGAGTTCCTAGAACAAAATATGTTACAAGATCCTGCTGTGCGAACAATTCAAAAAGCAGGAACTCCCTAGGCCAATATTTCTAGGAACTGAAAAGGTTTCTCTGGTGCAAAAGCCCCTAAAATGTGCCTTTTAAGCAGGGCTGTAAGTTAACTTTTTTTGCACATAGCACTGGCGCTACAGAGGTTGAAAGTTTTGTAGCACAGGCCAAAAAGTTGTAGCAAAAGTATAGGGGTGGGCATGATGGCAAAACTTCTATCATTTTTTTTTTTTAGGATTAGGATATACACAAATATACAAATAAAACAATCAGGTGCTTTATTTTCAGGTACAGTATTAGAGTAGCTACATTACAAGAAATTGAGATGACAAATATTAAAGGGGTCATATGATGCGATTAAATTTTTCATTTCTCTTTGGAGTGTTACAATCTCTTGGTGCATAAAGAAGATCTGTAAAGTTGCAAACACTAAAGTCTCAAAAACAAAGAGATATTCTTTATAAAAGTTAAGAGTTAACCACGCCTACCTAAAACGGCTCGTTCTAACACGCCCCCACATATCTACCTCACTATGTGGGAAGATTTGCATAACGCCGCCCAAATGTTCACGCAAAGAAAGAAGGCATAACTTTTATTCACGCTGTAGTATTGTTGACGCTGCAGTCATGTCGTGAAGGCGCTGTGTGTTTCGTTGCGAAAGTGAAAATTACTTTGTTTGGTCTTCCAAAAGAGGGGGATATCCACTTCGTCATGCCTAGAGCTTATCTGTGCTGATCGCTGAGGGAATACATCAACTTTCATCGTGGACGAAGCGGAATCCAGCCCGCCTCAGCTCACTCTATCTCGGCCTCAGCGGACGCTAAGACGGGGCTTCCCCTCACGCTAGGCCGCTGTGTTTTTTCGTTGCCACTGATGATTCAAACGCGAGTTTTGGGCAGTAGAGTAGCACTTGTTGTTTGTATTTCTCTGATCACAAATGCAGACAAATGGTTTTATGTTTACATGTCGCGATGCAACGCAAACCACCGCGTTAAAAAAAGACAGTATAAGTCATTATAATAGGTAATTATGTCCCCACTGGATGCAACAAATGCCTGTTTGTAATGGGTTTTAATGTTTTTAAATCATCGCTCCGGCCGGACACGGCATCAAACAGTATGTGAGGGGCGTAACATTTCCGTCTCATGCTTGAGGTATTCGGCCAATCACAAACGCACTGGATAGCTGGCCAATCAGAGCACACCTGCTTTTCAGACCGATGAGCATTGTAAAAAACGATGCGTTTCAGAAAGGCAGGGCATATAGGAGAAACAATAATCTACAGTATGTCGAAAACAATGTGTTTTTGAACCTTAAACCACAAAAACACATTTCATTACACCAAATACACAAAATACTGTTCTTTTTAGCAGCATCATATGCCCCCTTTAAAATAAAACACTATATACACTATACTTTGCCGATACGGTACAGCCTGCTTTTTAAGTACTATCAGGCACGATGTAGGCACAAAGGTGTACCTTGCCACTGCGCCCCAGTGGACAGCTTTTGTACCTTTGTTTTGAGAGTGCAGGATACAGTGTGAGTTCTTGTAAAATAATTTATGTTAATATTCAAATTGGGCCAGTAAGTGAATTTAAAAACTCAACCATCAACTCACCACATTCATCTAAAAATAACTGAATTTAATAATTAGGGCAAACAAACAAATAAATAAATGGTATATTTTTGAGGAAAATTATTTGAGTCCTAATGTTAAAACTGCAATAAATATATATTCTTAAGAGTCATGGGAGCTTTTTTTTTTGCGAGTATGTTGAGCTTTTTGAAACCTGTGTGTCACATTTCAAATGTGACGTGTGAAAGCAAACAAGCTTGGATTTTCTTTCCAAAGACGAGGCTCATAAACGAAGTCTGCAGTTGAGTCTGTCGCTGCTGAGAGCCTGCACTTCACCAGCTGCACAAACACACACAAAAATACCTTAACTGACTCGAATCATGATGCCTCCTCACAGAACCAAAAATTACCCCTCGTACATGTCGCACACACAAAACCACTATACCACTCTGACTACCTCACTAAATTCATGTCCAAAGATTTAAACACCGACCTGAACCAAAGACCACTGCTCCCTTTATTGGTGCACAAAGCAATTACCTGGGAAACAGGTGACGGCTGAGTTGATTTTTCAACTCTAGAGAGAATTTATTCAGCTGATGTAGACATAACACAGGGCCTGGGGGAAACAACACCTGCTCCAACCCATCAAAGATGATGGACCTTTTCATAAGAGCTGAAATGTATTTACCTGACAGGCAAACATAAAATGCAAAATTAGGATCCAAATCGATTACACAATAAAACAGAAAGATGTTGCCATGTAAATTCATCAGTAAACTCAATATCTGAGAGTGAGACCCACGCACAAATCATTAGAGAGGACAGACAATTGCTAACAGAAACCCCGTCACATAGGAGTTTTTCATTATGAGGGCGACAGGTTGCCTAGTTACCACAGCAGCCTGCTACGTGCATGTTCTTGGGCTGGTCTACAGAGTCTCTGTCACGCTCCATTGTGACTGCTGCCTGAGAGGCCAAACACCTCCTTTAGGTAACGCATGTGTGTGTGGGAGAGCGCTCTCCAGGTCTTTGGCTAACGTGGGTGATTACATGCAAAATGGTTCAGGGGACTGATATCTTCATGCAGGGAATCAAAAAAGTAAAAATATTTTAAATGATTAAAATATAATATAATTTTTAAACTATCTTTCATCATATTTAAAAAAGAAAAGAAGTCAAAACTATCACATGTACCTTACTAAAAGAATAATATATTTAAAATAAATTTATTTCATACTAAGTAGTTCAAATCCATTAACATATTTACTAACATATCGCTTGAGACTTACTGATATAAAAATTATAATTAAACTTTATTTGGAGTACTGCTTGTGCAAAATGCACATTTCTTAATATTAAGCCTAAAAATTTGTTTTAATGTCACTATTGTTGAGGATTGTATGATCTTTGAATAACATCAGTCTTCAAATTCAAGA
The DNA here is from genome assembly GCA_018155175.1 of Sinocyclocheilus anophthalmus. NCBI lineage: Eukaryota > Metazoa > Chordata > Actinopteri > Cypriniformes > Cyprinidae > Sinocyclocheilus > Sinocyclocheilus anophthalmus. Next base: position 292,944 of record JADLZN010004862.1, read on the forward strand.
TATTTAAAGTGAACCTGAAGTATACTTGCAATAGTTCCAATTCAGCACAATCAAATGTACTTCATTATATCTTTAGTTGGACTATTTCCGCACCGTTAGTGCTTAATGTAAAATAATTAAGTGTGCCAATTTAAGCATGCCTTTATGTATACCAGTAAGATACAACAGTACAATTACCTTTAATAAATGTGAACTGCGAACACAAAAACCAGTCATAACGGGTCAATTTTGAATATGTTATCTACAAATATATGAGGTTGTTACAGAAAAATTGGCGAGATAAAACTATTTGAATATCTTGAACAAAAATCTAAATATGAGGAACTCCTTTAAAGTTATCCAGATTAAGTCTTAGACATGCATCTTACAAATCAAAAATTAGTTTGATATATTTTTACATGAGGAACTTTACTAAATCTTCATGGAAAATCATCCTTTATTAATATCTAAGGATTTTGGAATAAAAGTAAAATCAATCATTTTTGACCAGACAGCTGTATTTTTGGCTTTCTACAAATAACCTGGGCTATACTTTAGACTCTGGTTTTGTGCCAAAAGTCTACATAAATATGTAAATGTATTGGTAGTATACTTAGCATGAAATAAATGAATCTCAAACATTTTAGCATATTTATTTTTCACTAGGGAAGCTCTGACAAAATCAACTAATACAGCAGCAGATTTTCTGAATGAGCAAAATAAATAAATAAACAAATTAATAAACAAACAAACCTTTAACTGCTCTTTTAAACTTTCAGTATTGCAGCGTAGCACTGTTCATACCTTTTTTTTTATAGAAGATGGGCTTTATTAGGTTATCATAAAGTGAGTAGCATGTCCTATCCCAAAAACATGCAGATGATGAGCTTACATTTGGTTAAAAGAAATGAGAGGAAATAAAAAGTGGCGGTGAATCTAGAACAGCAATACAACGAATATCCAAAGCATGTCAATTGTAGTCTTATTTGTAGCTTTATTTGTAACTTTAGCAACAGCAGAAAAAGGTCCTGCATTTAATAGACGCGTAATAGACATGAAAGTTTAATCCTTTAGTCTTACTAAACGAATCATTAACTGAAGTGAATGCTCAATTTGTCAATATTTATAATAATAAATAGTATTTTTTATATCTGATGGTGCAGATCCATATTTTAAAATTTACATTTTTTAATCCAATAAGATAGAAAACGCATCACATTAGATTTAAATGTGAATGTAATAGAAGACAAATGGAAGGCTGTATAAAAGGCTTCAGCTAAGGTTTTTAACATTTTCATTAAATAAGTGTGGTTGGGAGGGGGTGCTGACATCATTAACCCGATTAATGGCAAGAACCAAACAAACCATACCCCAGACTGAGAAGATAATGTGAAATCATTTACATGCAAGACACAAATGTCAAGGACATCGAGGATCAAATGAGCATATATGAGCAGAAACCCAATGAAGTGCTGTAATTAATGCAATCAAATTCTCTTTATCATCAAATGCAGCATGACCATTAGTTCAATGGCTGTTACTCAAGACAATGAATGCAGCTCATTTAAAATGTAAAAATTAAATTCAGGAGCACAGTGTTTAATTATACAGCATCATTGCATTATTTTAATGTACAGAGCCAAAAGGTCTATAATACGTAGATCGAGTTATTTGTTAACATTCCCATTCATCTCAATGGCAGTTTCTCACTAAGTACAAGACCGCCCAAAAAGTATGTGATTTGCCTACTTTACTTTTAGATCCAGATTGTGTCATTACAGTAGGCTAACTGGGTCATGCTAACCAACCAAACCTTGAAATCTTTAGTCCAGCAGCCATTACTCCAGTCTTCAGTGTCACAGTATCCTTCAGAAATCTTCAATATGGCTGAATGGGGCTCAAGAAATAGTTCTTCTTATCAATGTTTTGAAAATTAATTGTGCTGGTTAAGATAATTGTGGTAACTGTGATACATTTTATTCAGGATTTTTTAATGATAATAAATTAATAGAACAGATTATTTAAAATAGTAAAATTTTGTTAATAAAGTATTTCCTGTAACTTTTGATCAAATTTATCGCTGAATATACTATTTCTGTCTATTAAATCAAATCTTACTGACCCCACACTTTTGAATGGTAGTGTATATATGCCTTACTTGAGGGACTTTGGAAGTTTATATAAAGGAGTAAAACTGTTGATAATAATGCTTTCATAGCAACAACTGCTTTGGAGACACTTGAAGACAATCAAATACCAAAGTGTTTCTTCACCAGGGTCAAACAGAGCTATACAGAGTATTTCAGAGCTCTATCGGAATTTGCCGAATTATTATAAATATTTTCCTAAAAGCTGTTCAACTATCTAAACAGGAGGTATATTACCACATTATCACGCACCATCTCTTTTCGCTCCCTTCTTTACGAAGCAGATGAGCACCAGCGCTTACATAAAGCTGACCTTGACTAACATAGCCTGTTGAGGCTGGTGAAAGTGTGGACAGCACAGAGGCAGCCGCTCCATCCTGCGGCCATCCATTTTATCAGTGTCAGGGTAACGGAGTGCATGGCTGTCACGGGGATGAGATACGGCAGGCTGAGGTCCCATCTGATGTCCTGACAGTGTCGACTCACCCCTGGCCTGTCCAGCTGTGAGTGCTCCTCTCTTACAGTGTGTGACAGGCAGACTCAGGGGCAGATAGTGCACAGAACATGCCTCATAAAACAAAAGGATTGAATAATGTAGAGGGGCTTTTTTACAGTTCAGGATAAATTACCTTGACATCTTGAGAAAGGTCTTGAGAGGAAGCCAATATGACGTTTTATAGCCCCAGTCTTGCTCTTGAAGGCTCACTGGAGTATTGGAGCTTTCATATAATTACAAAAGACTAACCTCCGGCTATGTTTATGGCATATTTTAAAAATAAAATACATAAAAATCTCAGGGTAAGAGATGGAAATCTGTATAGTTGAAGGTTGCAGATGTCTTCAATATACAAGGTTTAAGACGCACTGAAAGTCTGGCATTCAGAATCTTATCAAAACCTGGACATAAACAAAGTTTTAGGATTTAGCTAAATTTTAAACAAATAAACATTATGACACAAAATTAAAACTAAATTATATATTGTAGGTCACTAATCAAATTTACATCAATCAAGGTCAAATGTTCTTTAGTTTTCAGACTTAATTTACTTAAAGGCAAAATATGTAATTTTCGCCGCTAGAGGGAGCATTCAAAATAAACAAAGAGGCAAAGGAATAGTTTGATAACGCCGTGACTGAGTGTGGAATCATGAGAGTTGTCGTCTTCATCTCGACAGAAAATCATAGTCAGAGAGCTAATGAGTTTATTAACGTAGTCGACTGCAGAAGCAGGGGGAGGCTAAAGCCAGCGAAGCGAAACGAGTACGCGAACGAGTGGGTGAAGCTTTTATTATGCCACAGTCGACCGCTTCGGCTCCTTCTGGTCGTGCGTGTGTGGGGGAAAAAACAGCGCTGTTTTATCATACTAGATACATTTGAAAATTCTGTTATAATGCTACTCTGTGCGGTATTAACATGTCAGTATTAAAAAGCACAAAATATTAAAGCGATTGGTGGTTTAAGCAGCTGGCTGTTCACAAGAGTGCGTATCCAAGCTGTACGAAAGTTGATGGAAGGAAAAAAAAAGTATGGGAAGGAAAAAGAGGCACAACCAACGAGAGAAAGGGAGAACCGCAGCATTACGAGGAGTATCAGCAAAATCGACAATTCAGAATTTGAGTGAACTTCACAAGGAAATGGACTGAGGCTGGGGTCAAGGCAACAAAAGCCACCACACACAGACGTGTCAAGAAATATGGCTACAGTTGTCGTATTCCTCTTGAATCACTCCTGGACCACAGACAATGCCGAAGGGACTACGGGGCTTAAGGAAGAAGAATGAATGGACTTGTTGCACCAGGGTCCAATAGTCTTCTTTTTTCAATGAGAGCATTTTGTATTTTCGATTTGGAAACCAAGGTTTAGCGGCCTTGCGGAAGGGGGAGAAAGGGCTATAGACCAAGTTGCTTTAAGTCCATGTGTTAACGTTGTGTCCACAGTCTGTGCTATGATTGGTGAACGGAGTGGTGCAAGGTGTCACGGCATGCTGTGTCGGTCCATTGTGTTTTTTGAAAATCAATGTCACTGCACCTGTTTACCAAGAAATTTGAGCACTTCATGCTTCCTTCTGCTGACCAGCCTTTTGAAGATGCTGATTTCATTTTCCAGCAGGAGTTTGGCACCTGCCTACACTGCCAAAAGCACCAAAAGTTGGGTTAAATGACCATGGTGTTGGTGTGACTGGCCAGCAAACTCACCAGACCTAAACCCATAGAGAATCTATGGGGTATTGTCAAGAGAAAATGAGAAACAAGAGACCAAAAAATGCAGATGAGCTGAAGGCCACAATCAAAGAAACCTGGGCTTCCATTCCACCTCAGCAGTGCCACAAACTGATAACCCCCATGTCACACCGAATTGAGGCAGTAATTAAAGCAAAAGAAGCCCCTACCAAGTACTGAGTACATGAACAGTAAATTAACATACTTTCCAGAACGCCAACAATACACTAAAAAAATGTTTTTTTTTTTTTTTATTGGTCTTATGAAGTATTGTAATTGGTTGAGATAGTGAATTGGTGGGGTTTTTGTTAAATGTGAGCCAAAATCATCCAAATTAAAAGAACCAAAGACTTAAACTACAAACCCAATTCCAAAAAAGTTGGGACACTGTACAAATATTATTGTGAGTAAAAAAGGAATGGAATATTTACAAATCTCATAAACTTATATTTTAATCACAATAGAATATAGATAACATATCAAATGTTGAAAGTGAGACATTTTGAAAATGTCATGCCAAATATTGGCTCATATTGGATTTCATGAGAGCTACACATTCAAAAAAAGTTGGGACAGGTAGCAATAAAAGGCCGGAAAAGTTAAATGTACATATAAAGAACAGCTGGAGGACCAATTTGCAACTTATTAGGTCAATTCCCCGGACAAAAATGATTGGGTATAAAAGAGCTCTCAGATAGCAGTCTCTCTTAGACGTCAAGATGGGCAGAGGTTCCCAGAACAACCCCCAATGCTGCCCGTGATCTTCGGGACCTTAGACGGCACTGCATCACATACAGGAAATGCTAACTGGAATGGAATCAGTGGTTACAGGGGATTCAGGAAATTTCTAGAACACATTGTCGGTGACAACAATCCACCGTGCCATTCGCCGTTGCCGGCTAAAACTATATAGGTCAAAAAAGAAGCTATATCTAAACATGATCCAGAAGCGCATGCGTTTTCTCTGGGCCAAGGCTCATTAAAATGGACTGTGGCAAAGTGGGGAAACTGTCTGTGTTCAGATGAATCAAAATGTGGAATTCTTTTGAAACTGGGACGCCATGTTCAATCGTGAAACTAAAAGTGAGACACAAGGACAACCAAAGGTTCGTTAGCAATCGCCTCAGATTTTGCAGAATTGCCGCATCTCTGATGTTATGGGTTGCATGGGTGCGGTGGGCAGGGCAGCTTACACAAAATTTTTTTTCGGAAAGGCATCATCAAACTGCATTGAAAGGTTTATCCAAATCTAGAACAACATAGGTCCCATCCAGACGTCGTCTCTTCGAGGAAGACCTGGCAATTTCTACCATCATGGACAATTTGCCAGACAGCCACATACTGCATCAATTACAACATTATGGCTGCGTAGAAGAAGGATCTGGGTATTGAAATGGCCAGCCTGCAGTCCAGATTTTTCACCCATAGAAAACATTTGGCGCTTCATAGAGGAAGATGTGACAAAGAAGACCTTAGACAGTTGAGCAACTAGAAGCCTGTTTTAGACAAGAATGGGACAACATTCCTATTCCTAAACTTGAGCAACTTGGCTCCTCAGTCCCCAGACGTTTGCAGAATGTTATAAAAAGAAGAGGGGATGCCAACACAGTGGTAAACATGGCCTTGTCCCAACTTTTTTGAGATGTGTTGATGCCTTGAAATTTAAAATCAACTTATTTTTCCTTTAAAATTATAAATTTTCTCAGTTTAAACTTGATATGTCATCTAGTTGTATTCTGAATAAAGTATTGAAATCTGAAACTTCCACATCACTGAATTCTGTTTTTTTTATTCACAATTTGTACAGTGTCAACTTTTTTGGGATGGTGTGTACTTCAGTCTGTGAGCATATGGAAGGTGTTCCATGACAATTCTAAATTTTATTGAGGGGACCTGTATAAATGGAAAGTAGCTATACGACCATGCTGTAGACTTTATAGACAAGTCTTGATGAATGCGAAGATGGTTGTCTATGCTCCACCTTTCATCAGTGGGGCGCAGTTCTTGGGACAGTTTAGAATGTTACACGCGCACCACTTTGGGCTCATATTTGAGGAATGATACAGAGTTTTTACAAAATATTATACTTCATCCTCGCTATCTCTAGCCATGGGGTTTGTGCAAATTAGCCTTTTCTTATTATTTAGGTTGAGGGAGCTTCCCTTAATTTAGAAACACAGCAGCTTATGAAAGCGCAAGAGGCATTAGACACGAAATGCAAGCACCCAAGTGTTCATTAAAAATCTTTTTGGCAAGCACCTTTTCCATTGTAAGTCCCTTCGCGTAATTCGCTGCCAAGATCTTCGCTGATTAGCTTGTTATGTGTGAGTGACATGCCTCTCTTTTGAGACCTTGAGCCTGATGATTCCCCATTCCAAACAGCAGATGGAGAGAAGACCACTTGCATCGGGGTGTGTGTTTCCATTCATGAATAACGAGAGCACAAAAAGACATTGATCCACACACGGATCGGGAGGGAAGGGAAAAAGGGGGTTCTCCAAGGCGCAAGCGCGTTGTCTCTGAGAGGATCTTATGAGCCCACTGTGTGGAACACACTAAACAAAACTGAGGCTTTCCTTGTTTTCCCAGGGAAAAAAAAAATATTTCAAAGGAATTTGCTGTGAGAGGAAAGAGAACATTTACAAAGAAGAAATAGGTGTATCAGAGAGCATCTGACATCTATTTCTGTGTCGCTTTGTGATGGTTGATCATAATCAGTATACAAGGCCCAGCTGAAAACCCAATTTTAACAGAAAACAGTGCATAACTACACATTAAACAATAATGGTCTGGGTAAAACCACTCTCTTCTCAGTATGCTAATGTCATCAAATGAAAAGCCACAATAACACAAAAAAAAGGTATCTGTTACCCATAAATCAAAAATCTGTCATTAAAATGGAAATTGCCTCAAATAAGAGTCAATGAAGGTCAATTAAAAATTCTAATAGGCACAAAAAGAGATAGAAAAGCACCTAGTCACCTCAGCTGCCCCGCCCTTCCTGCTCAGCAGAAAGAAAATCAGACTGCGCATGCATCAATAACACACGACTCAGACAATCCTTTCGAAAATGAAATCCTGCCCACCTACATCTGGAGGAAGCACCCATAGGCCGTAAATAAACCCGCATATTCCTTAGTCTCTTGTTCACAAACCATTATATTAGCTATTGTCAAGATTATAATTATTTTATACCCGAATGGTCTGAACAGATTTCCATATTTTTCAAAACTGCAATTATGGTGACATTATAAACCTTAATAGTTAAATCAGCTTTGAATATGCATTAAACATGGCTTCTAACAAATGTTACTTTAAAAAAAATCTGTAAATGAAGCCACAAGTTGTGAGAAATTCAGGATTTGTGCTCTGGATCTTGTGCTGCCTCCAGAAGAATTTTGCAAATAGTTATATATATTAAAGGCTTAGTTCACCTTCATCCTATGGAAAAGAAAATGCAACTTTCTGCTATAAGTCCTCTTGTGCTCCACACAGGCTCCATACATACAAAACTGACTGTGCCTAAATGCTCTACTAGGCCACTAACTCCAAAGGACCAAAACAACAAAATATACACAACTTTGTACTACTCAGCATAAACTATATTCCCTTCTGCTTAGAAAAATTTTTTAGGTTTTGTGGTTACCTCATGACTGACTGTGGCCAGTGAAAGTCATTACTCTGCACATTGTTTTGCACTGCATTTAATTTTCGTCCATCAACAATGTTTAAACTACTGGTTTCAGCAATCCAGCTGCAGCACCTGCAGAAAGCACATTCAAGGCTGAAGGACATTAAACGGTTGGTGAATTTAATAACTTCCACCAACAGACTGCATCTTTTGAATA
>JADLZN010004863.1:0-12848 GCA_018155175.1 Sinocyclocheilus anophthalmus
AGACTTTTTCTATGTACCCAAAAGGCTATTTCTCTCAAATATTGTTCACAAAATCTGTCTAAATCTGTGTTAGTGAGCACTCCTCCTTTGCCGAGATAATCCATCCACCTCACAGGTGTGGCATATCAAGATGCTGTTTAGACAGCATGATTATTGCACAGGTGGGCCTTAGGCTGGCCACAATAAAAGGCAACTCTAAAATGTGCAGTTTTATCACACAGCACAATGCCACAGATGTCGCAGGTTTTGAGGGAGCGTGCAATTGACATGCTGACTGCAGGAATTTCCACCAGATCTGTTGCCCGTGAATTGAATGATCATTTCTCTACCACAAGCCTTCTCCAAAGGCGTTTTAGAGAATTTGGCAGTACATCCAACCACAGCCTCACAACCGCAGACCACGTGTAACCACACACACCCAGGACCTCCACATCCAGCATCTTCACCTCCAAGATCAGTCTGAGTCCATCCACCCGAGCCGACAGCTGCTTGCACAATCAGTTTGCTCATGACCAAAGAATTTCTGCACAAACTGTCAGAAACAGTCTCAGGGAAGCTCATCTGCTTGCTCGTCGTCCTCATCGGGGTCTTGACCTGACTGCAGTTCGTCGTCGTACCCGACTTGAGTGGCAAATGCTCACATTCGATGGCGTCAGGCACTTTGGAGAGGTGTTATCTTCACGGATGAATCCCAGTTTTCACTACACAGGGCAGATGGCAGACAGCGTGTATAGCGTTTGCTGATTTCAACGTTGTGGATCGAGTGGCCCATGGTGGGTTTATGGTATGGGCAGGTGTATGTTATGGACAATGAACACAGGTTCATTTTATTGATGGCATTTTGAATGCCCAGAGATACCGTGACGAGATCCTGAGCCCCATTGGTTTGTGCCATTTCTCCACGACCATCACCTCATGTTGCAGCATGATAATGACGCCCGCATGTTTCAAGATCTTTACACAATTCCTGGACGCTGAACCCATTGCAGTCTATGCATGTGCAGCATGCTCACCGACAGTAACTCCATTGAGCATGGTTTTGGGATGCTCTGATCGGTGATAGACGACAAGCGTGTTCCAGTTCCGGCAATATCAAGCCACTTCGCACAGCCATTGAAGAGGATTGGACCAACATTCCACAGGCCACAATCTACAACCTGATCAACTCTATGCGAAGGTGATGTGTTGCACTGCGTGAGGCAAATTGGTGGTCACATCAGATACTGACTGGTTTTCGGGCCCCCCCGGACCCCCCCATTACAGTAAAACTGCACCTTTTAGAGTGGCCTTTTATTGTGGTCAGCGTAAGGCACACCTGTGAAATAATCATGCTGTCTAATCGGCATCTTGATAGGCCACACCTGTGAGGTGGATGGATTAACTCGGCAAATGAGAAGTGCTCACTAAAACAGATTTAGACAGATTTGTGAACAAAATCTGAGAGAAATAGGCCTTTTGTGTACAAAAAAAAGTCTTAGATCTTTGAGTTCATCTCAAATTTAAAATGGGGGCAAAAACAAAAGTGTTAAGTTTATAATTTTGTTCAGTGTGAGGTATGAGGGGGCGGGGGGGTAGATAAATATTATTTTATAATATTAATAAAATTGATTTTTACTTCAATATCATGCTGCCCTTACTGATATTTTTCCACCTAATTTTTTTTAATTAAAAGCATTTATTTCCTAAGTAGTGCTTCTTATTTTTTTTCTGTAACACATTCAAAAGGATATTTATAATTTTCATACTGTATATTAGATTTTTGATGTTGTAGCATATGCAGGCTGTTTAATTAAATTTTTTTTTTTTTTTTGTTTTTTTTTTTTTTTTTTAATTTTTAAACAAATGATTATATTATAATACTGGGCATTTATTGGTTATCGCTATAAATGCAATATTTAACCTTGATTTATTGAATCATCAAATTTCTTAGTAAAATTTAGAAATTTTTTGCTTTTTTTTTAATTTTTCAGTTTTCATTTTAATTTTAGTTTGTGCTTTTTCATTTTATTAGTTTTTATTTCTATTTAGCTCGTAATTTTAGTACTTAACATGACTTCATTTTGTATATCTATTTATTTATTTGCTAAATTTCTTTATTTTCATTATTTCTCATTTGTAAGTTTTTTCATCGCACATTTATATTGTATGTTTATTCCACTTTATATCGTAACGTAATGAGTTTAGTTTTAATAGTTCGGCTCCCCTAGTGGCACCAAACAGAATTACAATCTGTTTATTCGAGCAGCTGTTCTTCATGGTGTCGCTTGTGACGCAGAAATTGCACACTTCATATTTAAGTTTGCAATATGAATGAAAGTCATTATGCAGATTTTATTCTTGACACCACATTTATGTTCTGTACGCTTTGCAGGACTGCAGGGGCATGATCAATATATTGCCTCAAAATCCACACTAGACGTGATTTTCTTCTTACCAAAAGGGCCAAAATTGGACACTAAACGTCCCTCACGCCCTACAGCCCTGCTTGTCTCTTCTTAGCTTATGACCTTTAACCTTTCACCCCCTCCTCCCCCCCTCCCCCCATGGGGTGTTACCATGGAGACGGACAACCCTCCCATCTCAGCTATCCAGCGAACAGCAACAATAACAGTAAACAAACATAGAGAAATGGCGTCAGTAGTGTGTAACCCTCCCTGCCGCCCGCTCCTGTTGAGGGTTGACCGTTACAGTCTGATTGTGGTGTGGTAACCCCCGTTTCACCTTGTTTTGAGGTGGTGTTGTTTTGCCTCTGTGCTCTTTCTCGGGCTGGATGTGTCCCTCTAGCACTCCTGATTCCTCCAGCGCTCAACCCTTGCCGCCGGACTAATCCAGACAGGTTTCGCCCGCCGCTTCCCAGAAAGAGCCAACCGCTTTAAACACACTTGTCCATCAAATCCGGCGGCAGACGCACGGAGGGGTTCAGATGGGGCGGCCGCTGTAGAAAATGACAAATTAAATAAACATGTTAGCCGCGGTGGCTCAGGTGATTCAATTTTCCTGCCTCTGGACCGGTGAGGACCTGCTGGATTAAACGGTGTGGGGTGTTTGCAGACCGCTGCACTGAAGCTCGGCTATTTGAGACGGAAGCCGCAGATTGAAACTAAACCGACTGGGAACAGACGCTTCGTCGCACATGTAGTTCTAGTTTGCAGCATACAAGATAGAATTGAAATAGATGTCTTGAAGGAGATTGTTCTTTTGCATGACTTTACATCCACTGGTCGTCTTTTACATTTGGTTTAGTGATCGCAACCGATCAGATCATATAAAGTTTTTATATCAATATAATATATCAGTTTACATATCAATTATATTGTGATCCTTTTTGTCACAATATAGTAGATGCTTGTATTTCGGGATGCACGATATATTAGTCATTGGCTAATACAAGAGTGTTTTTAAAAAATATTTTTGTATTATATATTAAAATGGCAAAATGCACTTTTTATTTATAATTGTAATTATATGGATTAATTATTTGGATATTTAATTGTGCAAAATCATTTCACCTTTTTTACATTTGTCTTCACCTAACATTTACACTAATAATTACTCATTTGATCTCTAGCAAATCTCAAAATGAATAACCCTTTTTTTTAGTGTACATAATAATGTTGCGATGCCTGTATTCATTTGTAGCATTTAAAACAATTGATTTTAATTAGTTTATTTAGACAACTTAGTATAGAATTTTAATATCAGCCGTTTATCAGTTATTGACCATATCATGAAAATAAATATCTTCATTGTTATCTGCCATAATTGTAATGAAGGTGCATCCTGATAAATATCTAAATTCTAATTATTGCTATTATTATCATCAACAACATCATCATCATCATCAGTTTTGTTAGTTATTTGCCATAACACCATAATAATTATTGGTTTTTTGGTATCAAACAATTATTACTATTTTTATATTTTCTATATCATTATACATATAAAGTATAACACACAACACATCCGAATATATTATAGAATATATATATATATGTATAATATACGTATATATATATTATTAGTATGGTATAATTCCTCATGCGGGTTTTGTGCCAATCTGCGGCTGCCGGCTTTGTCACTTGAAGCTCTTTTTGCTATTCTCCTGTCGTTTTTGACGTTGTTGGTGTTGATGTTGTATTGTGTTTGAGCGGTGCAGCAGTGTTACATGAACCTCTTAACTGCATGATGACTTTCACCAGGTCCACAAAGTGGTGACCATGATTATAAATATTGATGACAAAAGTAACCCTTGTCAAATTTTATGTGTCTGCGTGAAGTCTGCAACATTTATGGGTGTCATTAATGCGAAGCATGTCACCGGGAGTACAAATGTGGTTATTTGAAGCATCATGTTTGTCCATTTGTACGACAAAAACACCAATTTACACTAAAATAAAGGTTCTTATTGGCATCAATGCTTCCATGAAGAACCTTCAACATCTATTCCACAAAGGTTCTTAATAGTGGCGGAAGGTTCTTTAGATGTTTAAAATGTTCTTCACACTAAAGAAATGTTCACTGAAAGATTCTTTGGGGAACCAAAAATAGTTCTTCTATGGCTTCCACACCAGCTTTTGGGAGTTTAAGTGAAAAAGGTTCTTTAGATTATTCAGATGTTCTTCACACTAAGAAAATAATGGTTCTTTGGGGAACCAGAAATGCTTCTTCTATGGCTTCAAACCAGCTTTTTGGAGTTTATAGTGGAAAAACGTTCATTAGATGCTTAAAATGTTCTTCACACTAAGGAAAAAAAGGATCTTTGTGGAACCAAAATGGTTCTTCGACACTTTTAAAAATAAAGGTTCCAAAAGTGTTTTTTTTTCCTTCCACAGGAGGACCGTTTTTGGTTCCCCATAGAAGCATTCAATGAACAGTTCTTAAAAGAACCATTTTTTTCTTAGTGTGAAGAACATTTTAATAATCTAAAGTACCTTTTCCCATGGATTCCATGGACGTTATAGGTTCTTAATGGAACCATTGATGCCAGTAAAGAACCTTTATTTTTTAAGAGCAACTGAGAGAAATCACTCACACTACCTCGTAAAACTACAACTGTTATGCCCCCTAGAGGAGGAGCTGCACTTGGTGTATGTAATATGTCACACATGCAACACTCTCATGGGATAAATGATTGGGATTTATCCAAACCTGTAACCGTTTCTTCTCTCCCGATGTTTGTCTTTTTCCACCTTTTTGTCTCGTTCCTTCTGTCACCCCGGCTCTCTTTCTGGTGGCCCCCTTAGTGGGACGGTGCCCGGGGGCCAGAAAGGGGCCGCGGGGGGTGGATTGGGGGACGGAGGGGAGTCGTTGCGCAGCGACAGCTTGAGGAGCATGATGACGGGGGGCATTAAAGCCGGCAGGTGGCAGACGGTACAAAGCCGCCTGCATTCAGGAGACTTCAAGAACGGCAAGTGAGTCAAGCCCACAGGGGACAAGAAAGAGAGATGTGATGTGTATGTGTGTGTGAGATGTTTAAGAAAGTTAAAAATGCCTTTGTGTGGGTCTGCGCTTTGCTGAGATTTCAGGCCGCCTTGCAGTCTAATAATAGCAGGATCCATGCCACTGACTCACACACACTTAGAAACACTCAGAAGCGGCGATGGTTCATTTCAGTCCATTATAAAACACAACAGCCACAGCAATGACTCAAAAGACGGCATAACTGGTGATATCATGCACCTGATTCAGCCTGCAAAAGCGATATGTTAGGGATAAAAGGGTCTTGAATCGGCCTGAAGGGGGTTATTTTGCGATAACGACCGGCTGACTGAGTCTGGAGTATTATACAGCAAACAAATGGACAGGGAATATTGATTTTATTGAGTTTTAATTTTATTCATATTTTCCACAGAAAGCTGAACTGCTCAATTGTTTTTCACATAACCATAATCATAAATGTGGTCCTTGGCAGAAATTAGATTGATTGCTGAAGGATCATGTGACACTGAAGCGGAGTAATGATGCTGAAATTCGCTTTGATTCAGAGAAAAACGCCACTTATACTATATTCAATAGAAAAACAATGTTTTAAATGTATAATATTTCACCATATTACTTTTTTTACTGATTTTGAACAATCTGCAGTCCGTTGGAGCAGAAAGAGAATTCTTTCAAATGAAAGTGTATGTGCTCTGTTCACAATCTAGTCACTTCCTGATGAAGCTAAATTAGTTGCAAATAGCATTCCATCTTGATTTCGTTGTATTTTGGGAAAAGAAAGAATGTACATTATGATACTTTAAGTTAACATCCATTATAAACACAGTATGTTTGACTGCAGAAAGTCCCATTTAACTAGAATCGAGAGTTAATCAGAATCAAGTATTCCAGTGAGCTGTAATAAACTGTAATCACAATCAGATGAGAAAATACGATGTTTCAATGACAGATTTCCATAATTTGTCTGATGAGTTTCTGAACACCAGATTTTTCAGAGCTGTCAACATACGGTTAAAGTTTTATAGAAGCCATTTCGATAGCTGGAGGATGTTAAACACAGATTTTCCATCTTAATCGCCGACAAGTGTAGCACGAAATATTAATGCATTAAACGTCCTCTAAATGTGCTTAATATTTCAGTGAATCCTACATTTATATCTGTCAGCAGTGTGAAGTGAATCCTGGGAGTGGAGGAAAAAGTTAAGAGAACCCAGACAGATTTATTTCAGCAAAATGTGACAAAACAATGCTGTGGCCCTGTCCCAAATGATGCACTTCATGCTGACTTTTGCATGTGTCCATGTGTCCATGAAGTCCACACCATGGCAGCGTGTCCCATTTGTAGCGGTAGATTCCGGAGGGTTTTTATGAGCGCCTCCTATGGGGCATTTTCTCATTTAAGTGAGGACGGCAAAGGCTGAGGTCGGCATTTGAGACATTGGCCTACATAAATAAGATCCCAAAAAACAAGACTAAACAAACTGACTCAAGGAAATAACAAGGAAAACCGTGAATAGAGCGTTTTACAGTGTAACTAAAAACTACACCTTAAAAGTCAAAGTGAAATGCCCTTTCAACCCATTTAATCTCTGCAATCAGGTGTAGGGAGGAAAGTCGGGGGGAAAAAAGTTGGGTGAGACATTCCATACAGCATATAAATAAAATAAACCCACAATAAATAAATGAATTAAAAATAAACCTATTGAGTACTGAAATTCAATAAAATTGGGTGCCAATAATTATAATAAAATATACAAAAATATATTGCTAACATACAGTTTACAACATATTTACATAAATATATTTTCAGTGAGTTTTAGTTACTTGTATTTCAGCATTTTTTTATATTGTCAATCTGAATACATTTAATTGTCTATTTTTTCATTTTCCAAAAACATATTTTATGATTGGAAATGTATTTTTCTGCCCACTAAATATATTTTGTAATATATTTTTGCATGCAAAGGTTTGAAAAACATATTTAATCAAGGCATACAGCATATTTCGTCATATATTTTGGCCCATTTTTGTATATTGCATCTAAATACCGTTATATTGTCCCTTTTTTGCATTTCTGAAAACAAATTAATTTTATGATTCAAAAATGTATTTCTTTGCCTTGAATTACTTTGTAATATATTTAGGCTTTTAATGGTTTAAAAAAAAGTATATATATACAGTATATAGAATATTTGAAAAAGCAGCTTTAATACGCAATGCTCTTTACAAAATATTTCACAATATTTATTTACTTAATGATTTATCCACATGGGTTATTTTATCCATCAGATTTGTGAACTGGATTGCGAAAAGCAGCCACTAAATAACAAAATTTGTGTCATTTTAGAGACGGACCACTGATGAGTTGTGCAAAAAATGCCAGGAACATGTACTAAGTTGAGACAGTTTTGATTTCATGATGATTATTTTGAGACTAATTAAGACACAACAAAAGAATGAACAAGACGAGATGTGAATGAGGTGCCAAACCTCACAAACGACAAACTCACCAAACCAAAACAAACCCAGAGCTGCTACAACGCTACTGTATGCATGTGCCACTTGTGTGTAGATGTTCACACAGCAAGTGTTGCACACAATACACACAGGGGGCTCAATTTAAGTTTTCTCCACACCCTTCACTATCACCTCCTCTCCTCCAGCACCTCACATATTCTCTCTTCATCTCACATCTCTCTTCTCACACTCCATCCATACCACCAGTCCTCATTCTTCTCTCAACACACCCTCCGTTGTTCCCCATCAGTAATTGGATTCTATTTTAAGGTAGCTATACGTGTCCGTCTCTTGTGTTTGTGTCTCACACCCCCTTTTCCTGGTCTCTCTCTTCCTCTGTCTCTCTTTCTTGCCTACAGCTTGTTCTCCACTATGCTTATTTTGCCCCCTGGTGTTTGTCCTACAACTCCCTGATGCCCTTTACCAGCTTAACCAGTTGAGCCGGTGCCAGTCATGCCCTATGCCAGCTCATTAATGTCAACATGAAACTAAATTTGTCCTTGTTTACTTTATCAATACATGTTCCTGGTCCTACTGTGAAAGGTGAAAGGAAAAAATTTTAACATAAGACACTGAAGAAGAAGATAATATTAACTAATAGTCAAATAGATATTTAGTCATTGTTTTAGGCTATACTGTTGCATGTAATACAGCCTTTATAAAGTCTTGACAGAAGTTAAAAAGTTCATTTTATGTCAAGATAGAGCAATAATAACAAATTGGATCGGTTTGAAAAGAAGTGCAACAATGGGGCTCTGGATAGTGAACTTGGCTTTACTCGGATATCCAGGTCAAAAAGGAATCAAAAATTGGAGTATGCTGCCTTAGGTCCGGTCCGAATGGGGGGGGGGGGGGGGGGGAGTTGAGTTTTATTACCAAGACGAAGGGAATAGAACGCTTGGACACTGTATTTGACAGTACTTGCACTTAAGTGTTACTGTAATATAAGGTAACTTTATGGGTACCTTAAAGGTTAGGGGAGGTTATTTATTTACCAAGTTATTGTAACTATATATAAGTACATAGCACGTACACATGCGTACAGGACTGTAAAATAAAGTGACGTAGCCTAGTCTGTAATAACAGGCTATTGATGGAAAAACAATGTTATTCGATCAACCTTTATCCATTAAACATGATTGCAGCAGCATGTGCTCTTGGTGGTATGACGTGGGTCTATATTACCATGGGCTGTGTGTTGTGCAATTATGGCTATCTTTGCACTTTGAGCAAGATGGATAGCAGTGGGACTTTCCCATGACTATGTGTGTAGTGTGGAACAAACGCCTATGCAAATGAGAGCGCTAATCGATCGGTTTATATAGGGATGCGCCGAGCGAGTAGGCGGCAGAAGAGCTTTTCTGCATGTGTCTTATCATTCTCTGCAGGTGCATGAGAGACATGATTCAGCATCCTAAATCTGGTACTGGTACCGAAATGACTCACCAACAACAGATCATGTGGACCTGTCGAGAAAAGAGGGGGAAACTAAAGGTTGGTTTAAAGAGGTGAGTGATAAAAAGCAGATAAATGAGAGATGCACATGTGGGTTGGAGAAGTTAATGGAGTGGAAGATGTAAAAAAAAGTGTCACGAGTAATTTCATGGCGAAGGCTATTATCATAGCTATGTTTAAAAGCACTTTACACTTTACACATGTATAATTTATGATACCAGCTCTTTTATAGATTCATTTTGTCCAATAAATGTTGAAGTAAAACACATAATTTAGTTACATGTATTATACGGGAAGTCATTTGTGAGGTATTTTTGCAATGGTGCCTAAATTCTTTTATAGTTTTATAAGTACTACAATATAAAAGTTTAGGTCGAGGAAGTTTTTTTTTTTTGAAAAAAAATGAATTAAATTAATGATTTTATTTAGCAAGGATGCATTCTATTTCTATTGTTTCTATAAAAAAATATATATATTTCTTAGTTACAGGGCCCAAACTTTTACCATTTTTGTTTTAAACAGGAGATTTAAATCAAATTTTTGTGTGCCACTTTAAGAGAAGACTATAACACTAGTCAGTAACAATAATGGAAATGATATTACCATTTACAGTTTTTGTCTGTAGTAGAAATTATTTTGCTGAGGAATTGTAATATAACATACGCACACAAATAATAAAAGTCAACACCAATTATCTCGAAACAAACATAAACAAACATAATTAAAATTCAATCATAATTTGTCTATAGCACTGTACATACAATATACTGTCTACTGTCTCTTTGTCTATTGTGTATTGGTTTTACATATTTATTTTTACTCACTTATTATTATTATTTTTTTGTTATCTGTGTCTTGTCACTTGTCAAACTGTCTGTGTACTGGAAGCTTCTGTCACCAAGACAAATTCCTTGTGTACTGGTGTGTGTAAGCATACTTGGCAATAAAGCTCTTTCTGATTTTGATTCTGATCAACTGAAAACATTATTTAAATGATCCTTTATCATAGGGAACTTAGTTTAATTTGTTTTATTTGATTCTTGCAAGGAAGTTAACTGAACCTGACAAATATTAGTAGGAGGCATTTGAGCATGCAGTATTTCAAGAAAATGTTCTTGAATAAACACAGCATTGTTGGAATCATGATGAGGAAGGAGGAAACCCGAGACAAAAATCCATGAGAGGCAAAGAAGTTGTGCGATACATTTCATTATCTAAATAATACTCATCTCATCACATAATATGAGAAATGATCGAGATGATAGAGTTGAATTTTACTGACATTTTACCATTAAGTTAAATGTAGTTTTTTACTATAGGTCATAATCCCCTGCTGGATGGATTTACAGTACTTGCGGATATTAAACGGAGCTCTTGGCTTTGAGAACTGAATTCCAAGGGTGTCTGTTTTATATTCAGCCCGCGGAGTTCAGTTCTTAAATTTGGATGCTCATGGCATCTGCTCTGACCTACGACCTGAACCAAAACGCGTGCTACTGGACTGGAAGGTACTGATGCATATATTTTTTGACCTAGTTCTCTTCTTTCAGATTAGAGATGACTGCTGTTTTAGTCATAATGTACAAGTTACATAGTCTGAATTATTAATCAACCACCTTTTGTATAAAGCATGTATAAATGTTGCTTAAGTGGATTCTATCAGGTTGTGCATTATCATATTTATTTTGATATTGCATACAAATCTATTGCTATAGTGTTGTATGGTGATTTATGACATTCAAGTGCCCACACTTGTAAGTGAAGAACTTGTTTGGTGAAATACACCATTGTATATTTTTATTCTTCGTTGATGTCAAGTCAGAAGGTATTAAATTGTGTTTTTCTTAAAAGTACAATTTAAATTATTTCATTTGAACATTATGAATCTAAATGATATGCTGTATAATGTATATATAATGTCAAATATTTTTACCTTTACTATTACATTTTGACGTGAAGCAAGATGAGTAGCAATACAATGTCAATATGATGGAACGGTTTCAACTTTTAACTTTTGGAGTACAAATTACAGTTATATTAAATATTATTTTTCAGCTGTAATATTGCTTAACCTTTGTTGTGAAATGTTGTGGAAACAGAAAAAAGTATATCAGTATGATATGACATATGACATGCATTTTAATTCAAATTTGAAAAATAAATAAGTAAAAGTAATGTTGTGTTTATGCTATTCAGTTTAAGCGCAAATTCCAATAAGGTCATTGCTCTTTCAAACAAAGTGATTGACTTACAGTGCTTTGTTAAAACTGGTTCACTAAAATAGTTTGAAGTTAAATTTGTTGCAGTCAGCGGCAAAGTTGGGATCACGTTTCCTCGCATTTTCCTACATTTTATTACTAAGTTGTTTTAAGAGCTGATAACCATGATAACCAAAATAACATACACTTTTTTTTTCAAATACTCTTATCTGATGGCCAGTTGTTAAATCACACTCAGTTCTTGGCATCCTTAAAATGGATCCTTCAAGGATGGCCTAACATGACATAAAAGACTAAAAATAATGCATTTATAATTAAATAGTAAAGCAGTACTACTGCACAAAAATTCAAATGTATAATTTTTAAATAGAGATATTTAATCAAATGGTTTTTAGTACATTTAAAAACGAATAAATTACTAATAAACTAAAGTGTCTCTTGTTGTTTATACCGTTCTTGTAAATGATGTTAATATTCTCTTAGTGAGCTTGGGATGAAAATAAAAATTCACCCTGTCTATTTGCACCCTCTTTTATTGTAAATGCATGCTGTGAATGAAGTAATTAAGTAGTTTATTTTACTTTTTATTTTTTTACCTCGTTAACTCAATCAAATGATAGATCTGCTCTGCACATACTGATTGCTCGCTTAAATCTGCCCTTTCTTACAATAATCTATAAGTCGTATTCAATTTGCCCATTCAGTTAAAGAGATAGTTCACCCCAAAATTAAAATTCTGCCATTATTTTTTCCACCCGGTATGAGTTTCTTTCTTCTTTGAACACTAAAGAAGATATTTTAAACAATGCTGGTAACCATAAAGTTGATAGCCATTGACTTTCATAGTATTTATTTATTTATTTTTCACCATAGTGTGGAAGCTTAAGGATCTTCATTTATTTGGAACAACTTGAGGGTGAGTACATGATGACGATTTTCATTTTCGGGTGAACGACACCTAAACAACAGATAGATAGAAATTTCTTTTTTTCTTTAATCCATGTAACTCAAATGTATGTCACAATACAGAAAAAAAGGTTTGTCTGTAGTACTGTTACATTGCAACTTTAAACTCATACAGTTTGTTCTACTACTTGGCTCTTTTGGTTAAGGCCTTTAATCAACCACTCATAACACATTAGCAACATGATAAAAACACTTAGAACACTTTAGCAACCACATAACAACACACTAAAATGGCCTGAACACTCTAGCAAC